>OX336388.2:752262216-752777216 GCA_946902985.2 Meconema thalassinum | reverse complement strand
TTAAGCTTACGCTGGGCAAACCGTTAAAAATATCTATATACTATGAGTGTAAGAATTGTTCAGTATGAAAAGTTCTACAAAAAAGCCCGGGAGAGCATATCTCTATCTTCAATACATCGCCTACTATATTGGTTTTTACGTTTTCATTTCTTCCAACAATCTCCATTCAGTTATTGGGGCGACAGTTTACGAGCTAGCTAGGGGCGAGTCTATCACCCCAGTTACAGCTTAGCTAGCGGACGAGTTTATTGCCCCAGATAGAAGCAAGCAGCAAACTGTCGAGTCGTGTTGAGTTTAAAACTTTAGAGAAGATTGGTTGTGTATGGAGTTTCCCTGGAAGTGCAACTCGGCTTTTCTTCACTTCGCCTGTGAACTTTTCGTTCCGCAAAATACACAGTCAAGTTAAGATTGCACGGAAGGGGGATTTGTGTTTCATGCACCTCGCCATTCTTAAATTACGTCTGAAAAGAATTTGTTGCACTTGCATCTCCATGATAACATAATTAATAGTCCAGTCAGTGATTTTAACCCATCATGCCGAGACGTAAAACGGATATTGGTCGTTGTTCATTGACATTGGAAAAAAAAGCACTTATCACGTAATGCATTCGTAACTGTTCCCGGGCGAAGCCGGGTCGGGTTGCTAGTTTAGAATATAACTAACAAAATAGTGTAGAAAAAATCATTCCTGAAGTTATTCACAATAATAATGCAATAGATCACAGACAACATGCTTAAACTAGGCCTACATTGTTAATAATAATAATAATAACAACGTAACAACCATAGAAGTGTATTATATTGTCTGCAAATAAATGTTGACGCGTTACACAAGATTTTACAAACTTATGTTATATAAACATTGTATATATATTTTTGTTTAAGTGTAATTCAGAAACATCGTACACTAATTAAGCCCAAGTGAACAGTGTGTTGATAAAGTGTACGTTACTATTCTCAGTTCTCAACAGAAGGTGCTCAAAATGGCTACCATGAGCTGTAAGGCAGGTTCTATGCGCCGCATCATTGGCTGTCTCACAAGCTCCCATATTCCCGGCGTCTGTCTATCTGATGACATCCTTGCTCTATTCGCTGACGCAGCACATCCACGTTATGAATAGGTGTGGCATACACAAATGTCTTTAAATGACCCCATAAGTAGAAGTCTAATGGGTTGAGATCGGGAGAACGAGCAAGCCATGTTGTCGGTCGCTGACGCATTATCTATTAGCACATAGACTTGAATAGCGACGAAACATACAAGTGGTCTGTGTGCCCTCCACAAATTACCAACTAGCATCGTGTCACCGTCTATGTTATGCACACCACAATACTTGTAACACGGCATCGAACGCACATACACCATATATTTACAGGACATATTAGGTAGATTTCATTAGAAAGCCAACTATTGCAATTGCTACCATGTTTCGACTTCCGGAAAATTTCGACATATCTTCGCGTTTCACATCCCCTAGACCCCAAAACCACCGTCAGTTCTAAAGTTTATACAGTATATAATATTTATGTATTGAACCCTTTATCCACAGGCTGTATAAAGGATTCTAATAATTATTCATCATCTTTGATACATTTCTACAGACAGCAGACATGAGAGCCAGACGGAGTTGGGAAATATTGAGAAATCAGTGGCCGCGAGGACACAATGGTTTAAGCTCCTGTGGTATTTTAGGAAGAAGCATAAATATTCTTGAGACATAGGACAGGTGCAACTTTTAGCGCGGAGACGGCTTGGGTACGCACATTATGGCCCGTTGCTATGAGTGTTGGCGCCAAGAAGAAAATCGAATGCTACGATGTAATTGGTCAATCATCATGTTAACCACTCCCTATGGCAGAAATACATGTAAAAGTGCGCAAAGACATACAAGAGTATGAGACAATAATATCAAGACGCCTTGTTTTAGCGGCAACTCGGCTTGGTAACGCACCCTGGTAAATTAACGCGGGAGTTATCTACGGATTAATTCCACGATCGATTCGAGCCAGCTACAGCATAATCGTAACCTCCACATCGCTACGAACTCAATGATACCGATCGCATGCTAGTCTGATAATTATTATGGAATATTTTTTTTCATAAATCCCCTTCCACACCTACCCTAGTCAGTTTCATTTATAAGGATCCAGAATGCTTCGAGAGAACACTTGATTTTGTGCGTCTGAGGACGTAACGTAACAGTCTTTATTTTGTGCGTCTGAGGACGTGACGTTGATTTGTATTTGAGCATTTGAGGACATAAGGTGTCCGAGGATACGAGGCATACTCGCCTTATTTTCATGTTACTGAACATGGAACAGTTTCGTCAAGTTATAAGTGTAACTTCAGTGATTTATTTGTAGTCCCAGCACTACCAGTAGGACCAGTTCATCGAAATAATTCACCAAATAGACTGTCAAGGAATTTAGTACTTGATAGGAGAATGTAGTAGGAAATATATCGTGAGAGTGTATCTGTCAAAACTTTATTTAATTCAGCACGAGATGACGTCTAGGAACGAGACCGGATCTTGGAACCAGCAGGACATTTGCCAGAAGATGTCGATGACGAGATAAACATCTTAAAGGAGATGGCTGCAGACGTTTTCCTTGACGCTGTTTTAAAGGAATGAGTACATTATTTATTTATTAAATCAGCTATGGTATTATGGGACATATTTTTGTAGATATTTGTTTGCTTGTTTGGTAATGTAGATTCATAGTTCTTGTTTTACTGACACATTAATTATGGGACAAGCCGAGCGTTGTGTAATTTGTAAATATTGTGATTTGTGTTTGTTCAATTATACGGGGCGACGCGCAGCTCGTGCTCGTGTTCGCTTGCGTAAATCGTGGTCAAGCATTATTATTCGGAGGTATGCCTTATAACAGAAATGGAACTGAATTAATTTTGAGATTAAAATAGAATTTGGAGGGTAAGGATTATTTGTGAGTAGAATTTTATGACGGATCAGGATTATTTTGATAGTTGCTTTTCAGCAGAGCTGAATGGGATGGCACTTTGCACCCGAGTTTTTGTTGTGTATTTTTAGCCTACTTTCGATTTTTGCAAAAAATGAAAGTAGACTTATGAGATCAACACAGGGCGAAAAATTGTGTGTGTGTGTGTGTACTCTGAATGTCTGTCCCCCCCTATCAATTCGAACACGGTGAAACCGAACTGAACGAAATTTGGTACAGAGGTAGCATTAGCAAAGGGCACCTCAGTGTCATACTTTATATCGCCGCCATCTTTACCAAAACAGAATGGCGGCCACTCAAACGTTCAAAACGTAAAATCAAATTACAGCTAAACTAATCATCCGATCTCTACCAAATTTGGTGACAACATACCTTTATATAGGACGCGTCTTTCGTACAACATTCAAGGTCATCGGCCGTACCATTTTAGGATGGCGGCCGTGTGAATTATTCAACCATTTTAATCAATGGCTTAAGACCCACCAATTCCGATTATCGAGCCTAGGGTGGTTTAAGCAATCCTGAAGGTCGTGATCCCTTATTTATTATAATTTAATATTATAATATTATACTGTATGAGTGGCTTAAAAGAGCTGAGCTGTCTGTGTCACACGACAAGATGGCAGCTGTCCTCATGTGCCTGTCTTATATTTCAATACGGTAGTTTTAGTATGTTGTATGTGATATACCCTACTGATACAATAATACAAACTATGTATGAAATTATTTATAATGAAGATGTACTGCTGTGAAGAAATCGTTTATTTAAAGTCATTATTTGCCAACAGGTTGTATCTAATGTCAGTTAAGAACACCATGATGTTAAGGATAGGATTAGCTCTGGGCTAGCGTGTTAGTCTGTCACGCAGTCGACTGGGGATCGAGTACTGCTGCAGATAACTTTTTTTTTTCTTGAATTCTTTTACAAATGATGTGCACGAGCTCTTACCACAGATACTGAATAAGATGTCATTTAGCTCAAAGGAGAGGCTAATGTATACTCTCGTTTATTAATAAAATCACAGCCCCAGCATCGCACATAAACAGATGACATTAGGAAAAGGAGAATAGAAGAACTAGATACACGTTATCATTAACCACAGCCTTCTCAATGCCTCTGTACGGTGCTGTCCTCTTGTGGGTTATGTGGGTAATATTGTTCCAAACTTACCGCTGTGTAAATACCTGGCCTCCTGAAGTATGGCAATTTTGTAATACTGGTAGTTCAACTATTAACCACGATCGCGCTCCGATTACCTTTAAACACTGCCAGCTGGATCGCCTCCCTCTTGGCTACTTTAAACTGTCTACTCATTCAACACCCTTAGGCAACTGCCATCGTAGTATAATACGATGGCAGTGCATAGGCGTACAACATAAATATTAATTCACTGATAGGTCGCAGCACCAACCTACTGTGATCGGCGTGGATTTTTAAAGGGAAAGATAACCAAAACGGAAGATCCTTAACTTAGCAGGCTGGCTTAATATAGAGATTAACGGACGTGAATGCATTACAAGAAGTTAGTAGTTTTGTTATTCAATCATCATAAAGTATACAATATTGATTGTGACACTTACTGGCTAATTATCAATATAAAAGAAAACAAACAATACATTGTGGTAGAGGTGATTGTGTTAGGAATGAGGACAAAGAGTCATAAATATACCCATACATTTAGGAGAAAGTAGGCTATATGTTCTTTGCTGAACATCTTGTTTTAATGTGTCAATGGACGCAATATTGTTGATCTGTTTTGAGCCGATCCAGTGTATGAGAGTCAGTCCAAGCTTTTGGTGCGTAGTGTGATTTTTTATGATGTGCTAGCGAGAATATATCATGGTGATTATTCTGACTTGCTCCACGTCAGCCCAGTTCATGACCTCGCGAAGCGGGACTTGTGGTATATATTTGTGTTTTCTTGCCATCCAGGTGGATGGATGAGATATGTTGGCGTTTCCAGAGGGAAACTGCACCTAGCTTTGCGGGACTGAGAGAGATAATTGAGGCATTGATGACTCATACAAGAGGGGCGCGCTCAAATCAGATAACGCGACTTGTCATTAGTAACAGGCCTGGGTCCTGTACTTCACTTCACTTTAAGACGTTGTTTTAAATTCACAAAACCTGATCGGTTATAATGAGTATTTGATTGATAAAATGGGTGTTGTCCATGTTGTAAGGTAGCTTCCGAAACTCCTGTTTGTCTGGCGTTTTATATAAATGTAAACATAGTTTTTCAGCCGTTAGGCTTGTATTTTGTTGCTTTTGCTTTAATTCTTGTGTGTTCATTTTACGCGTTCAATGACTCGTGTGGCATTAGGGTGCGCAAGGCTATGTTTCCAAGTTGTGATGAGAGTGTTTTGGCCTATTTCTAGCATGCTCTTTTTGTTCATTTATGTGCTCTGGCACCAGCTAGAATCTCAGGGAGATTCTTCATCTTTTTATATGATTAGATCTTGCATGTGTCAGTAGTAATTGTAGTGTATTAATTAAGGGTGTGTCCCATAGCCGTGGTGTGATTTAAAAGATGCAACTCCGTGAGCAACACGACTGTTTCAGTTGTAAACGGACTCGCATCAGTACTCAGTTTCTTATTAACGAGCAGTACACCACACATTATATAAATTCTTGACCAAAAAAATGGACTTGTATCCATATGTTGCCGAGCGAGTTCTTACAGCCCAAGTTCATGTTATGATTAATTATTTTGTGTGAAGCTGTATTCACATTGTATTGTTGTGACGAGCGAGTTCCTACCGCTCAGTGTTATATTTATTTATTAGGGGGTAAAAGTCAGGGAGGATTTCTTTTATTTATTATTATTATTATTATTATGCACATACTTTTCAGTCATTAAATTTCTTTTATTCTACTTGTTATTCATTTTATTTCTAATATAGCCTCTGTCATGAACCTTTCTGTTCATTAGAGCATGTTGTT
The DNA here is from genome assembly GCA_946902985.2 of Meconema thalassinum. Classification (NCBI taxonomy): domain Eukaryota; kingdom Metazoa; phylum Arthropoda; class Insecta; order Orthoptera; family Tettigoniidae; genus Meconema; species Meconema thalassinum. The sequence goes on along the minus strand of OX336388.2, from coordinate 752,771,290 downwards.
TTTAAGCGAACTTTGCTGTATAACGCAGTCTGGACTGAACACGACCCCGTAGATGACTCTTGAGAAAACCATGTCTTATTGAAGGGTGCAGTATATATTTATATATGCGCATATATCACTTTTTTGTGGACACGATAACTACCGCAATTTTGCACCAATCACTTTGAATTTTTTACATAATATGTATCCCTGTAAAATCTCGGTCGAGTTCGTTAATGGGCACAATCGGTCGAAGAAGGTGAAAATGAGGGGCTTTTTTTTCGAAAAAGTGAAATATTGCTATAACTCTCTTAATATTTGAAATATCGAATCCATTCAAAGTTCATAATTCGTGTCGGATAAGGCCCAAAAATTTATGTTTGAAAAGTTTTTTGATACCACCAACCATTGACCGGAAAAAGTGGGATTTTACGGGAAACATTAATCATATCTCTCTTAATAGGCACAATATCAAAACCGTACAAAATGGACAATATTACCATAATAATTACCTAAAACTTAAGTCTGAAAGAATTTTTGATATGATCCACCATTACGCCAAGGGATGAGCAAAATTATTTCGGAATTAGAAGAAAATGCCAAGAGCCATCAGAGGTTGCCATGACAACAGTATTAAATTGATGAGGGATGAGCCATCAGACGTTGCCATGACAACGCCATTGCACGAGATCACATTCAGTTTTCCATCTGCCTCTGTGGGAAGCGGCTTCGGTGACGTAACTGGTAGCATGCTGAACTTCTATGCAAGGTCGCGGGTTCAAAGCCGGCCGAAGTCGTCTGATTTTCTAAGGGCGTGAAAAATTCCCTCAGTATGCTTTCCTTTGGAGGGGAAGTTCCAACGCTCGTTGCGAGTAGCTGGTTGAGGCATCTAGTAGCCAAGTTCACAGCTATGTGTCGTTGACAGTAGTATTTGGTTGCAAAATTAGGAACTGCTACTTGAAATTGACCGTCTGCAGTCCGTACCTGAATTACAGACCAATACAGCCATCACAATTATCACCGTTTATCAGACACATTCTACACACACACAAAGTACACGGGGCTACATGACCGCGTTGTCTCAGCCCCTAAACTGAGGAACCAACCAAAATCTCTGCGGGAGATAAAATTTTGCGTGAAGAAGTAACAGACTGTTAGATAGTTACACATTAGTGTCGAAACCTTGCATAAGTATAACAAGTATAACAAGTAGTTCCGTGAAGAACTATACAGCCCATTTTCATATATCCTGCTCATGTTAATTGCCACTATCAACATACAATTTTCAGTTCAATTGCTGTAACAGATTCGTAGATATTGTGAACCGTCTAAATATTTCAGATGGTCGACAGGTTGGATTTTTATTTCTGTACTATTACATTAAGATTATTGTGTACGTGTGGTATTCAAACTTCAATCGCATGATTAGAACACAAGAAGTAAAAACGAGATTTTAAAATTACGCACAGCAGCCATCTTGTGATTATGCAAACAATTGAAATAAATTAGATGCCAGTGGATCAACATTTGTATAAGCATTTAACGTGCAACGTTTCACAGCACTCGGATAGTTAATTCGCGAGAAACGTCCATTTAAATATTTATACTTCGCTTCGCCGCTGCACCGGTAGAATCACCCCCCCCTTACCCTTTAAATAACCAAAATGATAATAATAATAATAATATTAGCATATCAAAATACAATTCATCAACACGATATTACCATATCAAAAATTAATAATTTATACACACAGAAAAAGGCCTAATTAAATTACTCGCTAGGTCAGTTGAATTCACAGCTAAAAAACCTAGGGAGAGAATATTCCTAGTTTCATAGCATTGTGGAATACTCTGATCTAATTTGGAATTAGGGAAAAGGTGGGATGTAACCGAGGTCAAGACCAGCTTGTTGAATGGAAGGCTGGATGCGTACCTCAGTAGGCCTGATTAAATATGACCCTGCCAAAAGGCGAAGAAGGAAAGGGGAATAATCTTCCTAGTGACTTCATGCAATAAATAACGTGACAAATCGAAATAAGCTAACATGTATTGAACAGTAAGATAAAACAAATTACAAGACAGACCTTCCACCACTAAAATTAACTATCTGACAAATATGATCTAATTAAAAACCAATGAATGACTTAACCTAAACAAACCAGACACTTGCCCGCTTGGCAAGATTACACACATCTACATTTGTGATAGAAATGAATTTGATTAGAATGATTCCCCTGACGACAAAACTAAAGGAATAACAACATGAAGTTAGACTCTGTGCCACTTCCAAAACAATGTTACATAAGCAACTTAAAAGCCGTTTAATACGACTAAGCCGGTCCGAAAGCCTGCTTTTGACTTACCTTCTTCAGCAGCCTTTCTGACCAAAGTTAAAACCCTTTTTCCCTCCCTGAATCTAATGCAAGCCAAACGCATCTGGGTATCCAAAAACTTAGCAAAATATACTTATTAACTAACAATCATAATTCTAGAAATATCAGTCCAGAAACGCCATTCGACACGTGGCATGTAAAATTCACAGTATTGAAAGGCAGTCCGGTATGAGTTAATCGAAACGTCAGTTACTCCCACAACAAATGTACTTTGATACTTCCTGCATCCTGAACCCGCCCCGAGGAACAAGTCCCCGGGGGAGTCGTTTCTCAACACGTCAAGCTTGAACCAGTCTCAGTCGAGAAGTCTCTCTTACACACTTGGTAACGCGTTCAGTCGGAGAGAAAACAACCCCCTCTCCTGACCTCAGATACTGGTCGTGCCAACATAACATGGGGGTGCAGACCACCATGACAACGACAGAGTCCTTGAGAAATGTTGGTACCACAAGTGGTGCCATGACCTAAATCGTTAAGAGTTTACTCAGAAGTGCCACGACGAAATGTTCCCAGGAGTTGAGGCGTTACACAATGTTCTTGCAAGATTTTTCTTAGAACAAAGCTTGGCCAAATGTATCTGACAGGAAGTGTTCACATTTCCAATGTTCACAGATACAAAGCTTGATTTATCTCCCTTGACAAGTTTCCATTAGCGATAATACTTTAAGTGGCAGGACACACAAAAGGGTAGAAATCCTGGCAGAAAGGGGCTTGGCGAACCCATTTCACCAACAGTTAGGTGCTTGAGGGGCGAAAAGAATTCCCAGAAGAGGCTTTGTGTATCCTCCCATGATAATCCGGTCAGACCTGGAGTTCTTACTGCGTCTCGAAGATAAAGATGAATATGTACTGATTTACAAAATCGGTACAGCCACCATGTTGGATTTGTGCTCCTCAGGTTACTGAAAGTCCTATAGGTGAACATATGTTCATAGTCTCTATGAACATAAAAAATCAGTTTGGTTGCTGTAAAAGATTCATAGATATTGAGAACCATCTAAATATTTCGGAAGCTTGCCATTTACGATTGTTATATGTATAGGCCATAGAGTTATGTACCATTCAAGGACAATTATTGCCTAGGTTCATTATTCAAACTTTCACTTCGATGAAATGATTACGACACAAGAAATAAAACTTAATTTTAAAATTTCACACAGCCGCCATCTTGAGGTTATGTAAACAATTGAATTAAATTAGATGGCAGTGCATTACAATCTGCAAAATCATTTACTGTACCACATTTCACTGCGCTCAGAGAATTAAATCACGAGAAAAGTCTATTAAAATATTTCAAATTCGCTTGGTCGCCATGTTCGTTTTGTACTTTACAGGTTTATGAAATATACATAGGTAAACTTGTATCAGTACCCTTTATCACCGTACACAATTACAGGGTGATATCTGAAATAGTTTCGGAGATATAGAATGTCAGTGAAATATTTCGCACAGCCGCCATTTTGAGGTTATGTATACAATTGAACTAAATTATACTCCAGTGCTTTACAATGCGTATAAACATTTGCTGTACCAAGTTTCATTACATTTGGATAGTTAAATCGCGAGAAAAGTCTATTTAAATGTCTCAAGTTCGCTTGACCGCCATGTTGGTTTTTTAGTCACCAGGTTTTTGAAAGTCTCATAGGTGAACTGTCAGTAGTGCCCTTTATCACGTACACAATTTCAGGGCGATATCGGTAATAGTTTCGGAGATATTGAATGCTAGTGAAATATTTCGCACAGCCGCCATGTTGGATTGGTGAGACGTAACAAAATTTGAAGGGCACGGTCGAGGTCGCCGGGAATAGTGCTATGAACTTACAGAGTTTCATTGAAATCGTTCCAGCCGTTTAGATTTTATTAGGGGGACACATACACACACCTCACACACACACGCACACACACACGGACAAAAGGTGATCTCATAAGTCTATTTTTTTTTTTTTTTTTTCAAAATTGAAAATAGGCTAAAAATGGTTCCTAAATGACGAGAAGGTTACCGTCCCCATAAGACAATAAAATGTTTAAAATATGCATAAAATGACAAAAAATAAAGTTAATTGAGCTCCAATTATAAAATACTTTCTCGCAATAAATGAGGTCTGATTCTTCTACGAAAACCTGCATATTCTGCCAATTTTCGCCTATTCCCAAGTTTGCCCGGTGAAGTCTACCTCCACATTCCTGCGTGCCGAGAGGATATTTTTTTTCTTGCTTGTTGCCAGGTCCTCTATCGAATTCACGGAGCTTTCTCACATATTTAATTACACCAGTGGAAACTCTCGCAACGCGTAGCAGCGGCGACAGCGCACAGTGCTACCATCCAGCGGTTCGAATAGTCAACTACTCGAACGAACTATTGAAGTATAACACAATTCGACTACGAAAACGCAATGAAATACAGATTTTAAGGCCTTTGCGTACTTATTGTTGCATAATATAAGGAAGGGAGATGGATGTTGATCCGAAAGGGACAGTAATAAGAATGACATACGCATATACATGTATTCTGATTAAAACATTTGATCGTCAGTTTATGACAGCAGTGTGACACCTACAGATGGCGATGATGATGACGAAGTTTTAAGCAGCCTACAGATTTTCCAAAAGTTAATTACGCGTGTAATATCTTATTGAGATTGATATTTTAGTGATATTTTTCACTGATGAATCATTTGTTCTATTCACATATGCCTTAATAAGGACTTTGAAATATTTGTCAGTCAGTAATTTCATACAGCTGTCACAGATACCGTCACTAGAGTCAGTAGGCCTAATTGATAGAAAACAACCGGTTAATTTGCTTTTAATCCCAAGGGTGCTTTCTGACAAAAAATGGCAAAAACTATTTTCAAATGTCTTTGACATTTTGACAGACAACTTTCCCCCACACACATTTGAAAATAGCATTTTGGAATTATCATCATACTTCTTCACGTCTATGTGCAAATTTACCGTACTAGAATCATTATCATAAGATGATATTACATTCCTACACTCAGCATGGGGAAACTTGCTACAGGCCCAGCCCATGACATAGTGGTCTGCATTTTCCTGAATTACATTCATAGTCATGATCATTTACCTTATCACTTAGGTCACACTCTTCACTGACATTAGCTTCAAAATTACTCTTCATCACATCATTATGAGTCAATAGAAAGTTTGCAGCAACAGATTCACAATTACTGTCGTCAGAAGCACAAAGTAATTCATTTACCATAACACTTTTTATGGCGAAATTTGGTTTCATCTGGGGTTACATTGTTGCCTCCTTTTGATCTAATGATTGAAAAAAAATGTTTTAAATGCAATCCTGTGTGATCCTCCTAGTTAGCAAATACCGGGAATCATAATCATTGTGTAATTCTGACCGCAATAGCTTCAATGCAGAAATATTGTCTACCCAACCCTGAATGCAAAGAGGATTGCCTTTGCGGATATTCAGTACTTCCATTTTTTAAGACAGTCACAAATTTCATTCAGGTTTTGCATACGCCTTGATTCATTGCTTAAAGGTTTCCTATACTGTGCCCGTTTAGACCGGAGTCCGCACGACCACATATGCATTTTACCAATAATCATTCACACGAGAGTCAAAATATCCCGGAGCGCCAGATGGGTTAAGCAAATCGCAAAAACGACATCAAATAAAAAAAATGCTTTACTGATTTTTGGCTCAATGCAACAATAAGGATAGAAGGAGATTCAATTGGGCGTAACACATCAAATAAAATTATCTCAGTTTATTTTGAATTTAAAATTGACTGCAAAAATGCTCAAAACAGCATCACTCACGTGTGGCGATCCACACTCCTATTTACACAATATACAGAAATTTCCCAAACACATTTGACAATTATTTTTTGGAAACACAAGTCTGATTAATAGTCCTGTAGACTGTGTTCCAACATTATATTCATTTATTTGTGATTAAATCCAGTTCAAATTTAATTGTCTCTACTGGAAATATCGTAGATCACTGTTTGAATTTTCACATAATATTAACACTCGTAGAATAAATGTTCATAGAATTTTTAACTTTCACTTATTTTTCCAGTTTCAAAAATATATTGTCGAAAAATATTGTTATCATTGAAGCAACACAAATTATTTACACATATTAATAACATCTGAAAAGTATTTGACCTTGAGCATAGCATCGAAGAACTTGTGCGAAGCACAACAAAAATTAATTGTTCTTCTGACATTAAACATTTCGAGAAGTGACTTGATTATGAACTTCAAGTTCCTAACAAAATATATGATTTCTGAATCATCAACTTGATTAATAAATTGTTGAACCATTCAACTATTTGACTTTCCACTTAGAATCATCATTAAGAAAAATATTTATATTTGTGGCCCTTTTAGTAACTTTCACAACTTGCAATTCTTCGACAGAATGCGGAAATAATAATTGTAGCTTCATAATAAATTCATTTAGTTCATGGCACTAGGATTGATAACATCCTTCAAATTATTCGTGGTTAAAGAATTATTTTTAATTGGCAGTGGCCCATTCTATTATTTGTGTAAGAACACAAAATTACAACAACAACGGCAAAGGTCTTCCTCTGAAGAAGAATAAACTACTATCATGACAAATCCGGGTTCTAGCAAAATCAAAGTCTAAATGGAATTCGTAAACAAGGTTGAAATAAGAACTGATGGTTTTTAAGAAATAACCTTCGGGTCATTCATACGACGAAATGTGTAGTTCCAATACTCCTTCTATAAACCTGAGCCATCGAACCTGCTATTTGATTGATGCTCGAAAAAACCTCCTCATTCCTGCGACTTAAACATGCGCACCTGGGAAAGGGATTTCAACTACTCCACACATATAAATTTTCTTCCCAAAATTTATACAATAAATCAAGCCTCTGCTTGTTATCAACACTGGAAGATTAATAAACTTACAAGTTTATTTTATTTTACCATTCAGTTCAACCCGTGAATTTACCATACTTATGAAAATCTTTATTTCACTTTCGAGTGTATTTACGTCATGATTTTATATAAATACAAAAATATCCTATTTGATACAATTATCAATTGCTTCCCGTTTCATGCCTCTCCGTGTTATCTGAAAAATATACTATTCTCAATGCAAATATCAACTGTTCAACCAGAACTGACATGTTGGTTGAATGCGGGCTTGCGCTAACCACTCTCCTTCGGAAAATCTCCTGTTCCAAACTAGAAATGATTAAACTACTTCCTAGGCTCTCTCTCAATACATATGATTATTAGAAAATATAATATCCAAAAATTATTTAGAAAAGTTATAAAAATTATTATTATTATTATTAGTGGATTATTATTATTATTATTATTAGTTATATTATTTTAAATATGTTTAATTATCATCTCATTATGTGAGAATCCACATGTTCGAACCTTCGAATATGGAAAAAATATCCATTCCTCAACAAAAATAATTATTAACTTTTACAGTTACATCGGCTGATTACCGTGATTTCCCAAAAATATGAAATATTCAAATAAATGCTCGAAATGCTCGGTCATCGATCCTAAACTGTTCTGAGTGCTGAAAATACTCAGAATAACTCTAACAAGTCTTGCGTAAATCATTGCAAGATTTAAATACGAAGAAAAATAAATGTGTTGGTCATCTGCAGACAAATAGTTTGTTCCAATTAGCTAGGCATAATATAATTCAAATGTGGCTTACATTTCTTGATGGTCTTGAAGCGTAGCGAACCTGGTTTGTACCAGATTTATCCATAGACATGCCCTATCGGACAAGCACGTATAATCCTTGTATCGGCCGCCATTATATACCCACAATCCGTCTAGTAAGACATAGTGGTAGTATCTCTTGACGTTTGAATTAACTGTTGATTCATTTTAATATGGGCTTCTATCAAAGCCATAACAGTTTGTTTAAATGGGGTCAGATCTAAGTGATCTATTCTTAGATATGTCAGTTGTAACATAACTCACGGTAATCTTATCAATACAAGAAGACACTGACAGTCTAACCAATCAACGGCTGTTCTGAAGATCGTTCCCTGGGCATGGCTTCTCGCCATCTACCATGCGCTAAGCAACCTGTAGTTTCCCTTGCGTAGACTAATGAACACCACCGTGATCGACTGGTCTTCAGTGTACTGATAGATCGAAGTGGTTAACAAGTTACCAATTTGAAAACTGACTGAAATGGACATAAACATCCAAGTATTAGGTTATTACTGGACTGTGACAAAGTACTAATTCTAGACAAAGTCTAGCATATGTCCATGTAGAAACATAAATATTTCCACTAATGTCTGTAGAAAAAAAAATCAATCACCTCAGTGATTCTCCTCGCCGGAAACTTACTAAGTTCCACCTCGTAGCGCAGCACTTTTGTGACTATCACAACTTTGAAAATTACTTCTGCGTAGATCCGGCAACCATGTGCCTTGGCTCAGCGTAGCAGCAACTTGCTCGGCAAATGCTTGTGTTGGAATGAGCTATCGATGCCTCGGCCGGCCGGCTTTTATTCAAAACTGCCAGGGTCACGCGTCATCAGCTGATATCTGGAAATCCTCATATCTCTGGTATCCCTGGTCCGATTTACTTGATACTAAGTGCATTCTCTTTTATTTGGCCGTGCCAGTAATCTGATCCCAGTCTCAAGTCTCTACTCCATGGTTAACTATTTAATCAATAAATAGCCTCGACCTCTGCTATTACTCGCTACGTCACTTGACATGCAAGTATCGGTAAATTCTTTCGAATTGCTTCGAGAAGCAATGTAGCGCTATATTCAAATATCTCAACTTTCAAAAGCGGCTGTAGCCTTTCCCTTGATATCTAGGTGTCTGAATCTTGGAATACCCATTCCTAGAGTTGGGCACAATACTCCTTGGGGCAACTGAAAGTGGAAGAATTAAAAATATCACACAATGTTGTGCCCGTTTAGACCGGAGTCCGCACGACCACATATGCATTTTACCAATAATCAGTCAGCACGAGAATCAAAATATCCCGGAGCGCCAGATGGGTTAAAGCAAATCGCAAAAACGACATCAAATAGAAAAAATGCTTTACTGATTTTTGGCTCAATGCAACAATAAGGATAGAAGGAGATTTAATTGGGTATGACACATCTGGTAAAATTATCTCAGTTTATTTTGAAGTTAAAATTGACTGCAAAAATGCTCAAAGTAGCATCACTCACGTGTGGCGACCCACACTCTTATTTACACAATATACAGAAATTTTCCAAACACATTTGACAATTATTTTTTTTGGAAACACAAGTCTGATTAATAGTCCTGTAGACCGTGTTCCAAAATTATTAATGATTAATTCCAGTTCAAAGTTAATTGTCTCTACTGGAAATATCGTAGATCACTGTTTGAATATTTACATGATATTAACACTCGTAGAATAAATGTTCATAGAATTTTTAAACTTTCACTTGTTTTTCCAGTTTCAAAAATATATCGTCGAAAATATTATTATCATTGAAGCAATACAAATTATTTACACATATTAATAACATCTGAAAAGTATTTGACCATTGAGCATAGCATCGAAAAACTGTGCGAAGCACAACAACAATTAATTGTTCTTCTGACATTTAACATTCGAGAAGTGACTCGATTATGAACTGCAAGTTCCTAACAAAATACATGATTTCTGAATCATCAACTTGATCAATAAATGGTTGAACCATTCAACTATTCAATTTTCCACTTGGAATCATTATTATAAAAATATTTATATTTATGGCCATTTTTATCAACTTTCACAACTTGCAATTCTTCGACAGAATGCGGATATAAGAATTGTAGCTTTATAATAAATTCATTTAGTTCATGGCACTAGGATTGAAAATATCCTTCAAATTATTCGTGGTTAAAGAATTATTTTAAATTGGCAGTGGCCCATTCTATTATTTGTGTAAGAACACAATATTACAACAACAACGGCAAAGGTCTTCCTCTGAGGAAGAATAAACTACTATCATGACAAATCCGGGTTCTAGCAAAATCAAAGTCTAAATGGAATTCGTAAACAAGGTTGAAATAAGAACTGATGGTTTCTAAGAAATAACCTTCGGGTCATTCATACGACGAAATGTGTGGCTCCAATACTCCTACTATAAACCTGAGCCATCGAACCTGCTATTTGATTGATGCTCGAAAAAAAAACTTCATTCCTGCGACTTAAACATGCGCACCTGGGAATTGCATTTCAACTACTCCACACATATAAATTTTCTTCCCAAAATTTATACAATAAATCAAGCCTCTGCTTGTTATCAACACTGGAAGATTAATAAACTTACAAGTTTATTTTATTTTACCATTCAGTTCAACCCGTGAATTTACCATACTTATGAAAATCTTTATTTCACTTTCGAGTGTATTTACGTCATGATTTTATATAAATACAAAAATATCCTATTTGATACAAATATCAATTGCTTCCCGTTTCATGCCTCTCCATGTTATCTGAAAAATATACTTTGCTCATTGCAAATATCAACTGTTCAACCAGAACTGAAATGTTGGTTGAATGCGGGCTTGCGCTAACCACTCTCCTTCGGAAAATCTCCTGTTCCAAACTAGAAATGATTAAACAACTTCACAGGCTCTTTCTCAATACATATGATTATTAGAAAATATAATATCCAAGAATTATTTAGAAAAATTATAAAAATTATTATTATTATTATTAGTGGATTATTATTATTATTATTAATTATATTATTCTAAATATATTTAATTATCATCTCATTATGTGAGAATCCACATGTTCGAACCTTCGAATATGGAAAAAATATCCATTCCTCAACAAAAATAAATTTAACTTTTACAGTTACATCGGCTGATTACCGTGATTTCCCAAAAATATGAAATATTCAAATAAATGCTCGAAATGCTCGGTCATCGATCCTAAACTGTTCTGAGTGCTGAAAATACTCAGAATAACCCTAACAAGTCTTGCGTAAATCATTGCAAGCTTTAAATACGAAGAAAAAAATGTGTTGGTCATCTGCAGAAAAAAACAAGATGTTCAGTAGAGAACATATAGCCTACTTTCTCCTAAATGCATGGGTATTGTTATAACTCTTTGTCCTTTTCAAGGAGTATGATCGAATGTTGGTTGTAGTAGCTTGTTGAAATACAACGTGCTATAGGGATATTAAACATGAATATGAGGTGCCCTTTGATAGTGCTACCTCTGTACCAAATTTCGTTCAATTCGGTTTCACCGTGTTTGAATTGATAGGGGGAATCGATTTGCACACATACTTGGCCACCATCTGCAAACTATTGGGCTGATGTTCTTGCAGTTTGGTCTGAATATGTTTCCCACATAACGATATGGTGTTGCAAAATTTGGTAGAGACTAGATTATTAGGTTGGTCGTAATTACATTTTAGCTTTTAACATTTTGGTGGCCACGATTACGTTTCCGTCAAGATAGCGGTGATATAAAACATGACACTGAGGTGCCCTTTGCTAGTGCTACCTCTGTACCAAATGCCGTTCCATTCGCTTTCACCGTGTTCGAATTGATAAGGGGAATCGATTTTCACACAAAGATGGCCTCCATCCGCAAACTATTAGGCGAATGACCTATTAGATTGGTCAAAGGATGCTCCCTCCATAAAGGTATGTAGTTGCAAAATTTGGTAGAGATCGGATGATTAGGTTAACCGTAATTTGATTTAAGCTTTGAACATTCGTGTGGCGGCCATTACGTTTCAGTCAAGATGGCGGCGATATAATACATGACACTGAGGTGCCCTTTGCTAGTGCTACCTCTGTACCAAATTTCGTTCCATTCGGTTCCACCGTGTTCGAATTAATAGGGGGAATCAATTTTGACATAAAGATGGCCGCCAGCCGCAAACTATTAGGCTAATAACCTATTAGATTGGTTAAAGCATGCTCCCTCCATAAAGGAATGTTGTTGCAAAGTTTGGTAGAGATCGGATGGTTATGTTATTCGTAATTTAACTTAAACTTTGAACATTTGTGTGGCCGCCATTACGTTTCTGTCAATATGGCGGTGATATGAAACATGACACTGAGATGCCCTTTGCTAGTGCTACCTCTGTACCAAATTTCGTTCCATTCGGTTTCACCGTGTTTGAATTAATAGGGGGAATTGATTTTCACACAAAGATGGCCGCCATCCGCAAAATATTAGGCTAATGACCTATTAGTTTGGTCAAAGGATGCTCCCTCCATAAAGGTATGTTGTTGCAAAATTTGGTAGAGATCGGATGGTTAGGTTAATCGTAATTTGATTTAAGCTTTGAACATTTGTGTGGCCGCCATTACGTTTCCGTCAAGATGGCGTCGATATAAAACATGACACTGAGGTGCCTTTTGTTAGTACTACCACTGTACCAAATTTCGTTCCATTCGGTTGCACCATGTTCGAATTAATAGGGGGAATCGATTTTCACACAAAGATGGCCGCCACCCGCAAACTATTACGCTGATGACCTATTAGTTTGGTCAAAGGATGCTCCCCCTATAAAGGTATGTTGTTGCAAAATTTGGTAGAGATCGGATGATTAGGTTAATCGTAATTTGATTTAAGCTTTGAACATTTGTGTGGCCGCCATTACGTTTCCGTCAAGACGGCGGCGATATAAAACATGACACTGAGGTGCCTTTTGTTAGTACTACCTCTGTACCAAATTTCGTTCCATTCGGTTGCACCATGTTCGAATTAATAGGGGGAATCGATTTTCACACAAAGATGGCCGCCATCCGCAAACTATTACGCTTATGGCCTATTGATTTGGTCAAAGGATGCTCCCCCCATAGAGGTATGTTGTTGCAAAATTTGGTAGAGATCGGATGATTAGGTTAGTCGTAATTTGATTTAAGCTTTGAACATTTGTGTGGCCGCCATTACGTTTCCGTCAAGATGGCGGCGATATAAAATATGACACTGAGGTGTCCTTTGCTAGTGCTACCTTTGTACCAAATTTCGTTCAATTCGCATTCACCGTGTTCGAATTGATAGGGGGGGACAGACATTCAGAGTACACACACTCACACACACACAGACACACACACACACAGAGACACACACACAGACTCACACACACACACATACACACACACAGACAGACACACTTTTTTTCGCCCTGTGTTGATCTCATAAGTCTACTTTCATTTTTTGCAAAAATCGAAAGTAGGCTAAAAATAGTTTGTTCCAATTAGCTAGGCATAAAATAATTCAAATGTGGCTTACATTTCTTGATGGTCTTGTAGCAAACCTGGTCTGTACCAGATTTATCCATAGACATGCCCTATCGGACAAGCACGTATAATCCTTGTATCCGCCGCCATTATATACCCACAATCCGTCTAGTCAGACATAGTGGTAGTATCTCTTGACGTTTGAAATAACTGTTGTTCCATTTTAATATGAGCTTCTATCAAAGCCATAACATTTTGTTTAAATAGGGTCAGATCTAAGTGATCTCTTCTTAGATATGTCAGTTGTAACATAACTCACTGTAATCTTATCAGTACAAGAAAAACACTGACAGTCTAAGCAATTAACGGCTGTTCTGAAGATCGTTCCCTGGGCATGGTTTATTATATCACCATCTACCATGCGCTAAGCAACTTGTAGTTTCCCTTGCGTAGACTAATGAACGCCACCGTTATAGACTAGTCTTCAGTGTACTGACAGATCGAAGTGGTTAACTAGTTACAAATATGAAAACTGACTGATATGGATTTAAATTATCCAAGTATTATGTTATTACTGGACTGTGACAAAATACTATTTCTAGACAAAGTCTAGCATATGTCCTTGTAGAAATATAAATATTTCCACCAATGTCTGTAGAAAATTAATTACCTCAGTGATTCTCCTCGCGGTAAACTTACTAAGTTCCACCTCGTAGCGCAGCACTTTCGTGACTATCACGACTTTGAAAAGAACTTCTGCGTAGATCCGGCAACCATGTGCCTTGGCTCAGCGTCGTAGCAACTTGCTAGGCAACTGCTTGTGTTAGAATGAGCTGACCATGCCTCGGCCAGCTGGCTTTTATTCAAAACTGCCAGGGTCACGCGTCATCACGTTGATATCTAGAAATCCTCATATCTCTTGAATCCCTGGTCCGATTTACTTGATACTAATTGCATTCTCTTTCATTTGGCCGTGCCAGTAATCTGATCCCAGTCTCAAGTCTCTACTCCATAGTTAACTATTTAATCAATAAATAGCCTCGACCTCTGCTATTACTCGCTACGTCACTTGACATCCAACTATCGGTAAATTCTTTCTAAATCCTTCTCGAAGCAATGTAGCGCGATATTCAAATATCTGAACTTTCAAAAGCGGCTACAGCCTTTCCCTTGATATCTAGGTGTCTGAATCTTGGAATACCCATTCCTAGAGTTGGGCACATCCACCCCACACATAGCAAAAAATAAAAATTGAAAAATTTTTATTTTTCCTATCTACACATTAAATCATCTGGTTCTTGAATAATATATCTTCAAATTCGATGCATTGTAAGTTCCCACGATGTTACCAGTTCGTGTATTGGCGACTTCATAGCTTCCATTATTGTTTACTTCCACAATATTCAAAATCTTCAATTTCACCAGGTTTAATGTCAAAAATATCGTGATACTCTTCCAAAATCTTTCCTAGCTCTGGGGACTCCTCCTCGGTGTAGACTTCTCTTCCTTCAGCTTCATGAAAAATCAGAGACCATTGAGCATCTCCCTCGATGTCTTCCTTTTCTTTTCCCTCGAAGTTAATCTCTTCGGTATTCTTGAATTTGATCGTCTCTGTCTTCATATCTATCACTGCTTGATATTTCTGAATGAAATCCGCTCCCAATATCATGTCAAAAGCCATGTCCTTCATTACAACAAACACATGTCGGAAATCATGTCCTCCAATCGTAATACATAAGTATAATTGTGTTTTACACAGAGATATTTTATTGGGTATTATTCCTTGGATCTTAATTCCTGATACTGGAATCTCCTCTAAATTCTCCTTGAGCTTCCACAGAATATAAAGCTTCTCACTCACCAGACAAAGCATAGCCCCAGTATCGATCAAAGTATCGACAGGCATACCGAATACTTCGCATGATATGATTGGCATTCTAATTCTTGCACCCATTTCTTTTCGTTCGTCATTCTGTTGAATTAAATCATCATCCTCTGCTTGCCATTTAATAATTCTGGAAGTGAAAGTATTCAAAATTCTATCTTCTACTGTGAATTCGAAGTTGTTGTTTTTTTCGTTACCATTCCCCCGGGATTGTTGTGGTCCCGATGGACCTGGTTCGTTGGGCCTCTGCTCCAAAAACTGCAAGTTATCTTGGTGTCTTGCTTCCAAGTTTTTCCTCGTCTCCTTGTTGAACTCTTCATTGGACTGACGAGTATCCACATTCCCTCGGTTATTGTAGTTGTTTCTACCATAGTATCTTCTTTCCTGGTACCTTCCTTGACTATCTCGTGGTCTTCTCCATCGAGTATTGTATCGATTACCACCATCCGGTCTCGCATATGGCTTGTAACTGTATCTGTTACTGTACTGGTTCCATCCTCCTTTATTTGGATCTTCCCTCGGCGTTTTCTCTTCTCGCCCTTCTCGAATCTCTCGAGGTGTCTGAGAATACAGCATACACAGCGTTGTTATTCTTTACTCCCTTCTGATGGAAGAATTGAACGTTTGTATGATCCAGCTTCTGTAATACTTCATCAAATTGTTCCATATTGTAGATATCGGCAGCGATCAAAGTCCTCTGGACGTCTGCTGGAAACTGACGTATCAATGCAGTAATCAACTCGTTATCTGGCATCGGCGGATCTAAATGTTGAAGTTTAGACAGCTGTCCAGAAAAGTACGTAGAGTATCGAGTAGGTTGTGACGTCGAGAATCTCTTCGAATATAACTCTGCTCTGACTTGCTGTTGGGTTTCCGGGGACCAAAACTTTTTCAATAGCCCACGAGAAAATTCCTCAAAAGTGGTTAGAGTGGATCTAAATGCACTGAACCAAAGAAGTGCAGGACCTTCCAAAAACTTCCCTATCACTCGGATCTGTCTTTCTTTAGGGATCTTAGAATCTTTCAGGTAATCACCTGCTTCTCTCAAAAATTCCACGGGTGTCACAGAATCTCGCCCTGAAAATTTAGAAGGCTTATCTTCTATATTCTTAAATACAGTTATGGGGTTGGATTGAAATACTGTCCTGACCTCATCCTGTCTTTGACTATCCGTTTCTCTAGCTGCTCCTAGATTTATCTGTATCTGTTCCTTTCCCCTTACATTTGGCATTTTCAACAGATGATCAGACTGTTTCTCATCCTTGATTTGAGTTTTCATAGCCTCAAGTTCCTTCTGGTTTTCTTCTGCCATTTTCTTAATTGCTTCAGTTTCTTTACAATTCTCCTTAACATCAATGGATATCTGGTTCATAACAGCCTCATGACTTTTCAATGACCCTGTCATATCTGATATGTCCTTCTGAGTTGCTTGGATATCTTTGGAAATTACTTCAATATGGGATGACAAAGATTCCCTAATCTCCTTGATTCCCTCTTGGTTCTCCAGCTTGAGTGTGTCTTTAATTTCATTGACAACTGTGGTTTTAATTTCAGTTTGTAACTCATTAATCACACCTTCTCTTATTTCTCCCATGACAAGTTCTTTGAATTGTTCCGTTAAACGTTGAACAACTAGAATTCCCATCTCGTTACTCTCCTTCTTCACCCTGACTTCTAGGTTGACCATGGCTTCACCAACTTTCCTAAGACCATGTTCTATCCTATCAGCTAAGCTTTGAGATCGAAGATCGGCATCGCGAAATTTATCGTCCATTAAACTTGCGTTAGTAGCTAATGAAGTTTCGAGCTCATGTGTTTTATCGCATAATTTATTCATTTTACTTTCAAGTGTCATTTTCAAAATTTCGGAATTCTCTTTAAATTTACTTTCCATAGAATTAAATTTACTATTTAAATTTTCTTTCAAGTTATCTTTTAACCTGCTCTCTAACAAATCGGAATTTTCTTTGAGTTTATCCTCTAAACTTTCTTTTAAGTTACCTTTTAAAGAATCAGAACTTTCTTTAAGTTTATTTTCTAAAGAATCAGAATTTTCTCTAAGTTTATCGTTCAAATGTTCTCTAAGTTTATTTTCTAAAGAATCAGAATTTTCTTTAAGTTTCTTTTCCAAAGCCTCAGTATTTTCTTTCATAATGGCTGCTACACGCAGTCCAGCCTCTTTTGAACTCTCCTCCAAACTCCTCATCATCCTCATCATTTCTTCCATAATTTCAATTATTATTCAAAACTTAGGGGTATACAACAGTGGCAAACACAAGCTTATAACTAGAACAAGAAATATGAATAGCTAATTGGAACACTCTAATAAAATGAGATTTGTCCTAATGTCGACATGATGGAAAAACAAAATTCTCTACTTTTACGAATTACATTTACCACAATATCACAAGAAAAATATGCAAGTTCTCAAATATCCTCCACCTGGATTCTAATAGTGTGTGTGTCCAGTCATCGAACGTTTACTACTGAATTTACTTGACGCCCTAATGGTTAAGCCATTGTCAAAAATAATCAAACCCATTCTAATTATTAACCAAGTTAAATTTTTAATTTTCCCCACTAATTGGGTTTCCTACTAATTTATTCATCCAAACCAGACATCTCTCAACTCCCAAAATATTTCTATAAAAATTATCACAATTTAAATCGGCATGCGATTGACCATGTCTAAATCGAGACCCACGTTCGAAGCCATTTCTCTCTCTATCTTATTTTATGTGCCCGTTTAGACCGGAGTCCGCACGACCACATATGCATTTTACCAATAATCAGTCAGCACGAGAGTCAAAATATCCCGGAGCGCCAGATGGGTTAAAGCAAATCGCAAAAACGATATCAAATTAAAAAAATGCTTTGCTGATTTTTGGCTCAATGCAACAATAAGGATAGGATAGAAGGAGATTTAATTGGGAGTAACACATCCTGTAAAATTATCTCAGTTTATTTTGAAGTTAAAATCTGACTGCAAAGATGCTCAAAGCAGCATCATCCACGTGTGGCGATCCACACTCTTATTTACACACAATATACAGAAATTTTCCAAACACATTTGACAATCTTTTTGGAAACACAAGTCCGATTGTTAGTCCTGTAGACTGTGTTCCAAAATTATTAATGATTAATTCCAGTTCAAAGTTAATTGTCTCTACTGGAAATATCGTAGATCACTGTTTGAATATTTACATGATATTAACACTCGTAGAATAAATGTTTATAGAATTCTAAACTTTCACTTGGTTTTCCAGTTTCAAAAATATATCGTCGAAAAAATTATCATCATCGAAGCAACACAAATTATTTACATATATTAATAACATCTGAAAAGTATTTGACCATTGAGCATAGCATCGAAAAACTGTGCGAAGCACAACAACAATTAATTGTTCTTCTGACATTAAACAAGGGGGCTGCGTGGCGCAGTCGGTAGAGGCGCTGAGCTTCTAACTGAAAGGGAGTGGGTTCGATCCCCACCCTGGTAGTGGATTTTAGAAACAAAACTACCACTTTCGGAAACGCAAATGGCCCTGGGGTTCACTCAGCCTACACCAGAAATGAGTACCAGGGTAATTCCTGGGAGCAAAGGCGGCCGGGCGTGGAGCTGACTACTTCATCCCATCTAGTGCCGATGTCACAAAAAGTGGAAGCCTCTACCTTCCACTACTCCTAGGGCCTCCATGGCCTGTACGGAGTTGGCTTTGACATTAAACATTCGAGAAGTGACTCGATTATGAACTTAAAGTTCCTAACAAAATACATGATTTCTGAATCATCAACTTGATCACTAATTTGTTGAACCATTCAACTATTAGATTTTTCCACTTGGAATCATTATTATAAATAATATTTATATTCATGGCCATTTTTAGCAACTTTTACAACTTGCAATTCTTCGACAGAATGCGGAAATAAGAATTGTAGCTTCATAATAAATTCATTTAGTTCATGGCACTAGGATTGAAAATATCCTTCAAATTATTCGTGGTTAAAGAATTATTTTTAATTGGCAGTGGCCCATTCTATTATTTGTGTAAGAACACAATATTACAACAACAACAACGGTAAAGGTCTTCCTCTAAAGAAGAATAAACTACTATCATGACAAATCCGGGTTCTAGCAAAATCAAAGTCTAAATGGAATCCGTAAACAAGGTTGAAATAAGAACTGATGGTTTCTAAGAAATAACCTTCGGGTCATTCATACGACGAAATGTGTGGCTCCAATACTCCTACTATAAACCTGAGCCATCGAACCTGCTATTTGATTGATGCTCGAAAAATCTCCTCATTCCTGCGACTTAAACATGCGCACCTGGGAATGGCATTTCAACTACTCCACACATATAAATTTTCTTCCCAAAATTTATACAATAAATCAAGCCTCTGCTTGTTATCAACACTGGAAGATTAATAAACTTACAAGTTAATTTATTTTACCATTCAGTTCAACCCGTGAATTTACCATACTCATGAAAATCTTTACTTCACTTTCGAGTGTATTTACGTCATGATTTTATATAAATACAAAAAATATCCTATTTGATACAAATATCATTTGCTTCCCGTTTCATGCCTCTCCGTGTTTATCTGAAAAATATACTTTGCTCAATGCAAATATCAACTGTTCAACCAGAACTGAAATGTTGGTTGAATGCGGGCTTGCGCTAACCACTTTCCTTCGGAAAATCTTCTGTTCCAAACTAGAAATGATTAAACAACTTCACAGGCTCTTTCTCAATACATATGATTATTATAAAATATAATATCCAAGAATTATTTAGAAAAATTATAAAAATTATTATTATTATTATTAGTGGATTATTAGCCTCCGTGGCTTAGGCGGCAGCACGCCGGCCTCTCACCGCTGGGTCCGTGGTTCAAATCCCGGTCACTGCATGTGAGATCTGTGCTGGACAAAACGGAGGCAGACAGGTTTTTCTCCGGGTACTCCGGTTTTCCCTGTCAAAATTTCATTCCAGCAACACTCTCCACTACCATTTCATTTCATCTGTCATTCATTTAATCATTGCCCCAGAGGAGTGCGTCAGGCCTCGGCAGCCGGCACAGCCCATATCCTCGCCGCGAGATGGGGGCTTCATTCATTCCATTCCTGACCCGGTCGGAGACTGGAAACAGGCTGTGGATTTTTTCATTAGTGGATTATTATTATTAGTATTAATTATATCATTTTAAATATGTTTAATTATCATCTCATTATGTGAGAATCCACATGTTCGAACCTTCGAATATGGAAAAAATATCCATTCCTCAACAAAAATAAATTTAACTTAATATGAAATATTCAAATAAATGCTCGAAATGCTCGGTCATCGATCCTAAACTGTTCTGAGTGCTGCAAATACTCAGAATAACTCTAACAAGTCTTGCGTAAATCATTGCAAGCTTTAAATACGACGAAAAAAATATGTTGGTCATCTGCAGAAAAATAGTTTGTTCCAATTAGCTAGGCATAATATAATTCAAATGTGGCTTACATTTCTTGATGATCTTGAAGCGTAGTAAACCTGGTCTGTACCAGATTTATCCATAGACATGCCCTATCGGATAAGCACGTATAATCCTTGTATCCGCCGCCATTATATACCCACAATCCGTCTAGTCAGACATAGTGGTAGTATCTCTTGACGTTTGAAATAACTGTTGTTCCATTTTAATATGAGCTTCTATCAAAGCCGTAACAGTTTGTTTAAATAGGGTCAGATCTAAGTGATCTCTTCTTAGATACGTCAGTTGTAACATAACTCACTGTAATCTTATCAGTACAAGAAAAACACTGACAGTCTAAGCAATTAACGGCTGTTCTGAAGATCGTTCCCTGGGCATGGTTTATTATATCACCATCTACCATGCGCTAAGCTACTTGTAGTTTCCCTTGCGTAGACTAATGAACGCCACCGTTATAGACTAGTCTTCAGTGTACTGACAGATCGAAGTGGTTAACTAGTTACAAATATGAAAACTGACTGATATGGATTTAAATTATCCAAGTATTATGTTATTACTGGACTGTGACAAAATACTATTTCTAGACAAAGTCTAGCATATGTCCTTGTAGAAATATAAATATTTCCACCAATGTCTGTAGAAAATCAATCACCTCAGTGATTCTCCTCGCGGTAAACTTACTAAGTTCCACCTCGTAGCGCAACACTTTCGTGACTATCACGACTTTGAAAAGAACTTCTGCGTAGATCCGGCAACCATGTGCCTTGACTCAGCGTCGTAGCAACTTGCTAGGCAACTGCTTGTGTTGGAATGAGCTGACCATGCCTCGGCCAGCTGGCTTTTATTCAAAACTGCCAGGGTCACGCGTCATCACGTTGATATCTAGAAATCCTCATATCTCTTGAATCCCTGGTCCGATTTACTTGATACTAATTGCAGTCTCTTTCATTTGGCCGTGCCAGTAATCTGATCCCAGTCTCAAGTCTCTACTCCATAGTTAACTATTTAATTAATAAATAGCCTCGACCTCTGCTATTACTCGCTACGTCACTTGACATCCAACTATCGGTAAATTCTTTCTAAATCCTTCTCGAAGCAATGTGGCGCGATATTCAAATATCTGAACTTTCAAAAGCGGCTACAGCCTTTCCCTTGATATCTAGGTGTCTGAATCTTGGAATACCCATTCCTAGATTTGGGCACAATGTGTCACACATTTTTATAAACTCTGTAGTGTGTGCAGCACTCGATGGCAAAGAATAGAATGATACATGAACTAGTATTCCAGAAGCTACAGAATGACTGAGATCCCTAGTAGCTAAACATACCCTCATATTTGAAAAAGGGGGAAGTGTTATAGATTTCTTTGTTAACTTTGGAGCCAACCTTTGATTCATTTTGGAGTCCTTAGTGTAAAATTCTCTTATGTGAGACCAACTACAAACTTTACCACAAGAAAAAAAAATCATACTTTTTCAGATTGTTTCTCACTGACTTAATCAAGTGCGGAGGATCATGAAAAAAAATTAATGTTTTCACCGTTTACCTCAATGAATGGCTTCTCTGCAGTCACACCTAAATGTTTCCTCACATTCATGTTATTACTTCCTTGATCACACACAACTGCTTTAGGAATTAACCCGATTGCCTGCAGTAGATTGACAATAAATAGCACCAGCTCTTTGATGTAGTGCCCTGCCATAGCATTGTTTGATAAAAAGTACCCAATTATTTGTTTATAATTGAGATACAAACCTTTAATCATAAATACCATAGCCTGGTTACATTGTTGGCGGATGGGAACTGTGATTGGCTGTACAGGAATATCTACACCAAAACATTCATATCCTTCCAATTGACCCTTCTGAGGATCATATGACAGAGACGACATGATGGAAATTTCATCAAATACCAAAGAAATACCCTTCTCCTCCCTTTTCACTTTTTTAGCTTTAATTTCTAGCAAGCTTAGAACCATTTTATTAACACCAGGTTCCACTCGGGCATTTTGAAACCAGCTTCTTAATGACATGGTGCTGGGCAAAGAAGAATAAGCAAAACTTTTGTCATCATTTGGATATCTTCGGCCCTGAGCTTTACGATTTCTTTGATTCATTTGAAGATTTATGAAGTTCTGAGAAACACTCTTATCAACAACATTCTTTCCACAATTACACTTCGACTGATTTTTCTGCACCATTGATAATTTTCTTCTTAGATTTTTATATAATGACCTTTACTTTGATAGCAACTTCTGACAGTTCCTGTATTTCAACATTATGTTTGAACAGTATTCATTCAATCTTTCTTTCACAAGTAGTTTGTCATTTTCCTGGACAGCACTTTCTGTCGGTAAATAATCTGGAATTTCTGGGGTAGACACACACTCTCGTTTTCTTTTTTTCGGGCTGCATCTCAAGTGTATCTGTTTTAAATTGTGGCACTGCAGTGAGGGCACTGCACCAGGCCAGATTCTGTAACAAATACGATTCCTTAATCATCAGGGGCATTCACTAGTGCCAAAAGTTGAAATATGGCCTATGTTGATGAGAACTTGAAATTCCAGCAGTAAAAAAAGTTCATAAGTAATACAAGAACAAATTATATACCCTTAGCTTAAGAGATTCTTGTTTCTGAAATCCTTTTCTGTAAAGTGGTCCGAACACACTACATAACTTTTATTCAAACGTTCTGGTCCTTTTGTCCTCAAAATTTCATCTAAATCGGCCTTTCTGCTCTTCACAACCCACTGAGCACACCTGGAAAAGGATTAAATTGATAGGTTTAATCACAACAATGTTTTAAAGAAAGTATGGTATGTTCAGATTAATAGAAAATAAAATACAGGTACCCGTAAACGTTAGTAGGTATACTCACAGGTGTTTGTTTTTTGGAAATCCGTAAAATGACTTGGGATCACTTTGTATTTTATAATTAAAACACCCATATATACTACAAATAACTCCTCTTCCAGCCATTATCAAAGTTGAGGCACATAACAGAACAAAACAA
The DNA here is from genome assembly GCA_946902985.2 of Meconema thalassinum. Taxonomy (NCBI): domain Eukaryota; kingdom Metazoa; phylum Arthropoda; class Insecta; order Orthoptera; family Tettigoniidae; genus Meconema; species Meconema thalassinum. The sequence goes on along the minus strand of OX336388.2, from coordinate 752,747,345 downwards.
TACTATTTTAATTACAAAAGTAATACTTCGAACGTACTTCACTTAAACTTGCCAGCTGATTGAACTCAACCACGTAGTTGTCTGCGCGAACCGCTAGATAGCACGCAGGATCGATGTCGCCAGTTTCTCGCGGGAGTTTCCACAATTATCATATAGATTAAACCTTTTATGGGATAGTGGTCTCTCTATTAACCACCTGTCTTAAGGACAGTTTATGCTTTCAAAGATGCTGATAGTTGAATCTTTCAGACAAAATTCGGAGAATTCTCATGCTAAAAATCAAATATACCTACGTACGGTATCTACTTGAAGTAATGTGTTGGATAAAATTTAAAGAAAAATTAAAACTTAAAGCATTAACAATAAAAGTGTAAAAATAAAATGGAAATATAGAAATAAAAATCTTAAAAATTTAAATTACGATAATAAAAGAAATATAAAAATTAAAATAATGAACATAACTCTAAAAAATATGAGAATATTAGTAAAAATCATTTCAAAATTAGTTGATTAATTAATTAATTCAATAAAATATCAAAAATAAATCTATAACAACATACAGTAAATAGAAAACTTAAAATAAATACATAAATATTGAAATTAGAGAAACAAAAAGTAACATTAATAATTATAAAAATTAAAATAAATTAAAATGTAAAAACACATAAAAATGATAAACAGTTTTGCCCTATAAAGGGTTAATAGCCTAAATGAAAAGGATCTGATGACGATAGAAACTCGTCATCCAAGTGTATTTATTAATCTCGTGCATTTTATTTCTGGATTAGGGAACCACCCGTACAATTGGGTACAATCGTATTGACCAGTGGCGGACTGGCTCTCGAGGGCCCACTCGGGAGATCTGACAGAAGGCCCCCCTCCCCCTCCCCGTACCCCTGTAGTGGGAAATGTAGGGAAAATAGGCAAAAAATAATTCCAAGTTTTTTTCGTTTAATTTTCTTATTGTACACAAACACAATAAACATAAAAAATTGAAGCAGAAAACAGCTTAGCAGCTAATTACAGAGGTAATATGTTTGAACAATAAAATCACAGCAACAATCGCGAAAGTTCAGAGGATGTTCTAGCAACACTATCTATAATTTTGTCTTTGTCAATCGACGCCACCAGGTCGTACTCGACGTTCATCAAAAACAGAGGTTCAAAAATCTCTTGCGAAATCGTGGACCTTAACTTAGTTTTGACAATCTTGAGTTTTGAGAACACCCTCTCACAAGTTATTTGCGTGCAAGGTAGTGTCAGAACGAATTGATAGACGTAATACAGATTAGGAAACAATCCTGATTGCTGGACAATATCCCGGACGATATCAAACGCGCACTTTAAACATCTTTTACATTTAGTATAACTTTCTTTGATATCGTCAGATTCTTCATCAACATCAATATGTATGTCAGTTTCAAGGGGAACATCATATTTGCTAGGCTCAAATGTTTCATTTAAATCTTTGGTTAAGGAAGAGTACTGCGCCGCAATTTTTTAAATTCTTTGGATAGTGTATATTTATCTACCTTAGCTAATCTTGCAACTTCCCTTAACGCGTTTTCAGGCGTTTGTGATAACATCATTAAAATTTTTAGGATCTACGCAAGCACAATCTTTGAGAAGATCCGCGTTAGCAATAAATCTACGATCTATGCTAGACTTAGCTACATCGAGAATATTCAAGTACGTCTCAATCCTGTACACATCTTTTGGATTTTTTGGTCTTTCGTCATCAGCTTGTTCACCACCCATTTTTTGGTTCTTTTCATTTTATTTGGTTTAAAGTCCTCCTGCAAATGAAAACTTCTCATACAGCGACTCAAAGTGTTCATCGCTCCTTTTTTCTCAATCTCTTTTGCAAGTTTTTCACCATATTGAACGCGGTCAAGTAGTTGAAAGACTTAGATTGTAAATATTTTGACGCAACTGAACGCGCCTTAAAATATCTAGGTACACAGCAGCAGTTAAAATGTTCTTAAACTTCCTCCAGTTTTTTAACAGTGCATTTGCTAGAAACTTTGTTTTTGCATCAAAAGTCGAACCCCGTGAAACAATTTTGAACAAGGCTTCCAATAAAATAGCGAATTTTGAAGTAGAAATCGATTCCTCGAGAACATCTAGATCTATTTGGGACGAAAGAGCTTTGTCCTTGCTCCACCACCCGGTTTTTCCGATAACCTGTAACCTGCTCATTTTACCATGACCAGACTCAGCCTGCTTTTTTACTTCCCTTACAACATCCATACGCTTATGCGATTCGGAGAAAAACACTGCTGTTTCCTGTACTAAACCGAACAAGTTTTCGCTAGAAAGGCAACATTCGGTCGCGTTCACCATGACTAGATTAAGAACGTATCCAACGAAGTGCGTAAAAAATATGTCTGGATTCAAAATTTTAAAGTGGGCTTGCAATCCCTCGTACTTGGCTGACATATTGGCAGCGCCGTCAAATGAACAACCATTCAATTTTACGATTTCTACTTTCATTTCGGAAAATTCTTTACAGATGACATAGCGTATAGAAGAGAAAGTGACGCGACTTGTGGAGTTTGTATGGTCCAGCCGCTAGGTGGCTTTAGCGTCGGCTAGTGCTGAGTGAGGACGGTATCAATACAAGCAGTTGAATGTTACTTTTCTGTAACTGAATGTTATCAGCTTACACTACGTTGTATTAGACAAGATGATCCAAATATAAAATTCTCCGCACTGAGTATATACAACGCTAACGTCCGTTGTGTTAATTATGAAACATCAGATTGCGTCATAGGTTCATATAATAAGGAAATAAAACATTCTGACGGGGGTCAAAATGTAACTGAATGTGTGAAAATCGTAAAGCTACAGACCATTCACTACTGCACAAATAAAGTAAATATAATATAATACAGTATAATGACAAACTCATCCATATAACTTATAGCTCTTAGTTGTCCGAAGCTTTGGACAGCTTACGCGATGTTTTTCCAGATTTAGAAGTTGACTGCTCTTTCCTAATTTCTTTCGTACGAAAGAAAAAGCGCACTTCATGAAATGAAAAACGAGTTTTCCAATAAGGTCCAGTTTATGATCCATACACCATCAAAAAATCACGGCCCTAAAACAATCTCATCAATGCTGTCCTAACACTCATAAAATATATCAACCCACAAATTTGAAAGGGAAGATAATTCCATTTCAACGACTACTTCGACCTGTAAAAGAATGTTGAAGACACTGCCAGACGGTTGAGTTAGGTAACTAAGGGCATTTATTGTGCCAAAGTTCTTTATATTAGTGAAAGTTGCAGCTGTTGTGTCCGACGGCCTTTTCACTTTGAAGGGTTGTTGCACACTTCACACAGCTGATCCCTTTCCTTAGTTGCTTGACAATATACCCGGCTAGATAGTGTGGGACTGCACCAGGCTTCAAACTCCATCTCATTCTCGCCATTTCGACTGTCTTTCCTTCTATAATGAAAGTGTCCGTTTTTATAAGGAAATTATCGGAGCAATGTTTGTCACATAGCCTGCATATGACTTACTAGACAATTTAATGTCTTTCCTCGGAATGGCCTTAGCCCATTTAAATAAATCATCTTCGGCTTTTGGAGGTCTAAAAAAGTGCCTACCTGTTGCAGATGACTTGTCGTATCCAGATCGGCACCCGGGAACAAAACAACACGGCATATTCACTTACACAGTTTTGTTTGACGAATCTTACCAGGTTATAATTCACTCGACAGCACAAACGTAAAGAAGTAAGTGTAAAGGCTTACAAATACTAAACACACCAGTGTCATAACGTATGTATTATTTCACTATCGCTTCTTGATCGCATACACTTTTCAACACCAAGAAATAAGGACTAAACACGGCAGCATTTCCATGTTTTCAAACTCGCGAGCGCTTAGAAAGTGTCTCCAGCCAGCCACAACCAACCGCTGCGCAGTCTACCGGCGGGCGCAGCAACTACCCATACTAAAGCACGGCCGACTGAATGCGTATAGAGCGCAGCTCGTATTCAGTCGGCCGTGACTAAAGATACGGCAAACTCGGGAGTCGGCACAATTTCTCTTCTAAACGCTATGCAGATGAGATTGTAGAGAGCTTTTCCTCTAGAGTCATGAACAGCGAGCAAACGAAGCAATCTTTAATGCACTTTTCCGTGTAATACGTAACGCACTACCACAGCCATTTGATCCAAAACAGAAACGTCCTGAGTGGAATCAACAAGAAGACCAAACCGCGTTGCTTCCTTTAAATCTGAGATTATCTGTGCTTGCAAGCATTCACCAATAGCTTTAATTAACTTGTTAATGAACGTTTTTGACAGAAAAGTGACCAGAGACCCTCTCCCTGCTGAAGGTTCTCCCCCTTTTTCTTTTCGTTTTTCCTTCATTCGCTTACTAAGCTCAATGCACTTATTGATATGTTCTTTGAGTACGACATCATAGTCTTTTGGCAATAACACCAACTCTAAAAAGTTGCCGTGGTCAACAGACCTATCCTCCAAACTATGGCAGCCTCATCCGACGTTCCTCTATAAGCAAGCCCTTGTACAACAAACACAATTACATCAATCAACCTCTTTAAAATTTGGCGCTTTAGCTCAACCTCTTGCCTACGCATTTCCCTCATATTGACATCAATGCAACTAGTAATGTCCCTACTAACGGCTGCTTGCAACAAAGCATCACAGGCATTTCAGTGATTCTTGGATTTCTCATGACTTTCAACAGAACTGTAAACATGGTTCGCGTCTTTTACGCCATGACCAGTAACAAAGCTGGATAAGTTACCTCGAAAGTCAATGTTTCTCCACAAAACCATGCATGTTGTGCAGAAAATTTGATTTTTCTCACAGCAATACGAAAGCCACTTGCGCTTTATTTTCTCGCCTGATGGCAACGTATAAAAGTAAAGTTTGTTTGTTGCAAAAGGCAATTTATAAGGACACTCTTCAGAAGAAGGCTGAATCGGATGATTTTTTTAATGCTAATTTGGCATCAACACTAGAATCCTTTGCGGGTGGTAAACAATCTATAAGAGCCACGTACGCTGAAAGTGGCTCGCGCTTGCTTCGAGGGAAAGAACTATTGCTACTACAACCTTCTTTTTCAGATTTATTAGCCTTGTTAGTTTGTTCTGTATCCTGGTTCCCTGAAAAGGCCGAGCTGTGTTCGGCACTGTTATCTTTTGCTTCAATTTCAAATGTCCACGGCACGCTCACTATCGGGAGTTGACACAGCCTCTACCTGTACCAGTACCGGTACTTCGTCGCCAGCGTTCTGCTCGTTTGTTGAAGAAGCGCTTGCGGTGCCCTGAAAGTCCACGGGCTCCCGAGACGTACGAGCGTCAACCCGATGGGCTTCGCTCGGAAACGACACTGAACTCTGCTGGCAGCTTCCACTGTTTTCTCCATCGACCCCATGGGATTCCTTTGGATGAGTTGACAGAGCAGAAGGAGGTTCATCTCGGTTATTAGTTCCGAGTCCGTCGCCTTTGTTCTTATCACAGTCCTCCGAGTCCGAGAGCGGTTTAACGACGACACCTCGGCTTTCTCGATCTGTGAAAGCAAAAACAACTTACTTTATACATCTGAATGGAGCGATGTTCACGTTTTAAAGCACGAGTTTTAGAACATAGCGTTATAAATCAAAAATATTTTATATATGTATTAGGAAAAAATAGTGTTTCTTCACAGTAGACGACAAAATTAAAAAAGAAAACCCTGTGCACAGGAATTTTAAATTACAGAAGAAAAGAAGTACGTTGAAATTGCAGCTTGCTAACCTTGCACAGCGCAAAGCAAAAGTCAAGTCATAACTCAAATTACGTAAGACAATTTTTTTTCCAATTCGCTATCTGTGCCTACCCCAACCCTACAACAAGGTTGTGTTTCATAGATGTTAATATTTCATCAGTAGTATTTTCTCAAATCCCCTCCCCTTACTCTTGCAAAATTTTCGTTTCGTAGAGAAACTTGAATAAATCAACGATAATTTAAGACCTTTGCAATTTAATTACCTGTTCTCCCCTTTTAAAAATATTGTCACTAAAAAGGATCAGTATCGCAACAACTCAGAGTAAAAGTGATTTGATTAGGTCTCGTTCATTTTTTTTTTTACAAAATGAGCAAAATAAAAATACATTTAGTTTCTAAGTATTTACTAATCTACAAGAGACACACAGCAAAGTACCGCACCGTGTTCCGTCGTAAGAGATACGGTATCATCTTCTTAAGAACGTAGCAAATATTCTCACGCGCAAGATCTCGCCAACACGCCAACCTACCTCGCCGCCTTCCCTTCCCTCGCATGAAGAGTTGCGATGATATTTTCTCCGACCCTCGACCCTCCCCCTTTTCAATAACGTGATTTGCGTATGACCCTTTGTCGACATATGCTTTCTTAGAGTTGACATAATTTTTATAAATTATATTAGTAATGAGTGTAAATGCGGACAAAACACTGCACTTATTTTAAACATAGTACTACATACTTGCGCTCCTTGCTTCGTAATCAAGCACAGTGAAGAGTTTCTTTTGCTTAGGATCTGATCCAGCAGCTTCTAGAGCACTTCTCTCGCGTATTTTCTTCTTTTCGTGACCGATTTTGCGTTGTTGAGGCTTCTTGTTTGGTTGCGGCATTGTTGTCGAGCATTAGTCTATCGTTGCATAGTTTTGGGGATTTCCGGTACCTAAATTAAGGTACATATAGGCTTAGTGTGTAACTGACAACTGATTTACAGGACCTTTTCCCATACACACTCAGATCAGTCAGTAGTTATTCCGCCCCAAAGTAATCCAGGGTAAGACTTCGCTTCACGTTAACAATCAGACGCACAGTCGATTCGCACTGCACTTAATGGCAAACTTGTTTATAACGACTGCGGTACGCAATTCAAAAAGTTTTATCACACCTTAATTGCACTGTTAAGGCTCCTGGGACGGCAACAAAAAAAATATCACAGCAGCGCGCAGGTTAAAACAATAGGGATGTCGCCAACTCGTCAAGACACGCAGCCCAGCCTCGGCTCGATCACCATGCGCGCACAGGTGCAGGCAGGGCCTCGGATTCGGATTCCGTAAACTTCGTCAGCGACTTTTTGTGATTGTAGCGAAGCAGGCAGTGTGACGGACTAAGCTGATAACATGGCTGTAGTACCGCCTGCTCCGCTACGATCGCATAAAGTCGCTGAAGAAGTTTACGGAAACAAAAATCCATCGCTACAGAAAGATTGTGCAGAATCCAAGCTTTAATTTGATATATATATATATATAAAACTCAGTACAGCACAAAGAGGAAATATTGAAAAGTTGCGAAAACAAAATGGGTTCCTTCGCAAAATCAAACGTTGGACGTTCGGGCCTACTGTACAACTCATAACGGCTTTCGGTCGGCGCGGTGCACGGAAAAACGATGTCGGAGCATAATTTAATCGCTCGGCGTTCGTTTTTGCGCAGACATGCGCAGACATTGACAAGTTCAGTGACATTCTATATACATTAAGGATTGTAAAGGTGTTCGTCGCACCTTGGTACTCGTTGGTGCAAGGTTTATATCTCGCCTTAAACTTGCGGGTTTTCAATGTTTTCTTGTCTAGTTTACGTACAGTTAAAACAATTATATTGAGTGCTATATCTATGTGTAATAGAACCATCTTTTAGGAAAAATTATGACCTTTCCAACTATGTATATGGTTATAGGGGTTTAATAACGTTAACCCACGAAACATTGATAATACGCGAACCCTAGCTGTTAGCAGAGGTTTTTTTTTGTAGAAAAACAGTCGACTTTGATCGCTCATTCTGCCATCAAATAATGATTTTGTTTCAAAATGTTTGTCATCACATGAAGCTTTGGACCTTTATGAAACAAATTTATTAAAATTAACACTTTCGCAAACGCCCAAGTTCCCCCCCCCCCCCCCCCCCCCCTCCAGACCACTGTGCACCGTCCTGACAGGCGATGCGACTACTCAGGCGGGTGTTTCCGGAAAATAAGATTTTGCATTTTTTTTTTTAGTACCGTAGTGATTGTTCTGTCTTAATAAAACAGAACAGGAAACAAAAGAGCCACTTGGAGCGGCGTAGGGGACATCCTTTTTTTTTTAAATCAAATTGAGACGTTGGCCGTCTCCTCAGAAGCATCCAAACGCTGGCATCTCAATGTAACAGAATGCGTTTCAATATGAGAGGGCTTGGGTCTTAGTTTGAGACAACAGAAAGGGGCCCCGAGGTGAAAGAGGCCCTTAGCTAAAAGGGGCCTTAGCTGAAAGGGGCCATGAGCTGAAAGGGGCCCTTAGCATAAAGGGGCCCCTAGAAAGCCAAAAAGTTGTTTTAAAAATGAAAGGACCAAAATAAATTAAAACTACACTAATTCGATTAAAGACCTCGATCGATTCATTTTATTTCAATATGGAGGTGGTGTATTTTTTAGCTTCAACCAGTGGCCTAAGTACTCTAAGTTGCGGCTATCGTTACGGCCCACACAAAATCCCGATAGGTAGTGCTGCGGCTCAATACAAATTTTCGGTAGGCCGGGGGCCCAAGGGCCCCCGACCCACCGAGGGCCCACTCGGGGATCCCCGAGTGCCCGCCCGGGCCAGTCCGCCACTGGTATTGACCGACTGAAAAACATCCAATTTCGATTATTAAAGCAACACTGAAAAGAGGCTTCCAACTCGATAATATTCAGAAAGACTTCACATAATATCTTGTTTTATATGTCCTTATGACGACCGCACTTTGGGAAAGACAATGCTATTACTTGGCTGCAGCACAACAAGGTCTGATGAGGGCAGTTGGAAAGCTTCCTCCTCGTCTGCTGCCGAACAAAGGCACCCTCTTTTGTGCAGCATCAACAAAGGACAACCCTCTGGAATACAAAACCTCATTAGAGATTCTAAGAGCACTCCTCTGTCACACCATGCTGTGAACAGTAATCTTTAACACAAAGGAATTTCCATCTTTTCACGTTCTTAAATATATTTTCAGATTTTATCTGGCCGCTCGTTTTATTTCATTATTTTTCTCCGTGTATCACAGTCTGATATTAATTCGTTTCTCGCCGTTGTGTCCTAGAGAGATACATTCCGCTAAGTTGGGGTATTATTATTGTTATTGTGGCATACTTTTCTTCCGGCACTTTTATTACATCTAGAGGACGTTGATAAAACTGGAATAAAATGTATTGTGTTGTAAAAGGGGGGAGTGTTGTCTGCAATTTAGATTGTACACTTAGCTCAACAACATAGCCTAACCAAAAAATTAGCTTCAAGCATAACATTTTTGTATTCTTATAGGGCCCAGGGACATTGTGGTCGTCAGCCCAGTAGGCCTATATATACTGTATATACTAGCTGTTATGCCCGGCGTTGCTCGGGATCAAAATTGGATATTAAGAGATAGTAACTTTGCTACTATCATGACGAATGGAATACAATCATAGTGTTATCACTGACCGAGTTCAACTGCGCCCCACTTGGGAAGCGCTAGCGGCGCAGATCTCCAAAGCTACAGTCAGCCGCAATCAGCTGTTCAAAAATGAGATACGCGCTGGGTTACGTAAACCTCTTTACGAAGGCTGCGGTTACGCTGATTACAACAAATTATTTGTTTAGACTTATGAATAATACTGTGAAAATATATTATTAATATTCTCAGTCGCCATTTAGAACTATCGTTTAAAACCTTCCGTCAGTCGCGCATTGGTCTGACAGCTCCATGGTTCGTTTTAGTTTTAAAATCAATCCAACAGTTCAAGTTATGATCTTATCGTCTCGGGACATCTTACATACCTTAGTAAGCATTTTTCTGGACTTGTGAAATGACGAGCCTAAAAATAACTCTACACGTGTAACATTTTGCCAGTGTGGGATTGATAGTACCAGCACGAACAATGATGTAACATTCCATCAGTGAGTTACTGGTGTGCTGTTATGCCGATTATTTGGCTTGGTACGTTGCCTTAGTGACTATCAGTAAAGAGATTCCGCCTTACGAAAACCTAAGGATGCACATGAGGCGTGTCGCCTTCTGCTGAAAGATAACGAATAGCTAGTCCATGATTCAGTTATTCCAAAGGAATTTGTGACTCTGATACTGAAGGCAAAGTTGAAACAAGATCCGAAGACTCGAATATATTGATCAGGAGGACAGTAACTGAAGCGAAGAATTGGATGGCCGTTTATTTTATTGGTAGGTTGGCCATTATTATTAGTATATTATTATTATTATTATATGTCCGTCTCATTCTTGCCAAACAAGACGCAAATCAGGCTAACATTCAAGGAAAAGATAAAAACATAAATCAAATATAATTTTGATATATTATAACATTTAATAAACAATATCCATCAATAAGAAAATATACTATAATTATTTGAGTTTTGAGATAAAAAATATGAATTTGGGGGGAAATTTATAGATTTTTAGAAGCAATTTGATTAATTATTGTTATTTATGAATTGTTCACCGCAGAGGTCCGGGTTCGATTCACAGCTCTGCCAAGAATTTTTTCTGGTCTGAGGGCTGGAATGGTGTTCACTCAGCCTCGTGAGGCAAATCTGATAGAGGTGCGTTCGATTCCTACCTCAGCTATCCTGGAAGTGGTTTTCCGTGGTTTCCCACTTCTCCTCCAGGCAAATGCCGGGATGGTACCTAACTGAAGGCCACGGCCACTTCCTACCCAAATCCTGCCTCAATTCCAAATACACAAACTACCACAGACATCACGACACAGGTTATCAGACACATCCTAAACCCACCCAGGCACACGGTTCTACGTGACCACAATGTCGTAAAGTCCCTAAAGAATCAACAACTATTATTACCAGAGAAATAAATCACTACGTCGCCGTTATAATAGTTCGAGCGATCCTAGAAGTAAAACGTCAGTGACAGACTTATGTTAAACGAGCAACAAGCAAGATACGATATCGTGCATTAAATTCAGGAAGCCGATAGTCGAAACCAACGGAATAGGAGGAGTAACCTTTCCAGTGAGGGTAGTTCGATCGAGACTTTCAATCATCCCGATAGGATTAGGAAGCCGACGCAAACAAAGTGCAACCCTTGGAGACGAGAATGGAGAAGAAAATCACGTGTGTTAAGGTAAATGTAACAAATGCCAGAAGTGATAAATTTTTATGTAATTCGATTTTATTGAAAGTTTTGAGTGTAATATATATATATTTAGTGAATTTGTGTTTTTAAGTGAAAATGAATCCCAGAAGGGTATTCTCTAGATTAAATATGATCAGTGTATATGTTTTATGTGATTTTAAAGAAGTGTTACCAAGTGTAATTATGATCATACATATGGCTTAAGAAACAGTGAGTGGGTGAAATGTTACATCGTTGGAAAACCCGGTCTCTGACTGGAAGAATCATGTGAGTATTAATTTCAGTATTATGTGTTTTGGGAAAATTGGCGTAAAATCCTCAGAAGTTAAAGTAGGGATGTTTGAAAACATGTGAAAATATAAGTTGCGCGATCTGAACGATTAATTTGATTGAAATATAAGTAATTTGAAGTATTAATTAATCCCTTGTGGAAAATATTCAGTGGAATATCAGTATAATGACAAATAATATAATGTAATGTAACGCAAGCACGATAATAATAATAATTGTTACGTGCAAGAGCCCGTCCCAACGTTTCAAACATGTATCTACCCCTGGATGGAATTCATGACATTTTGAATCGGCCGCCTGGTGACTTGATTCCGTTTGTGAACACGAGATAGCCGCTGCTGTTGGACTTCGTGGCGTTCTTCACGTGGTTCCTGCTTCTCCGCTAGAATGCGTTGGTTGTGCCTTATAAAACTCTTCCTATTCGTGCCATAATTGATGGCAATTATATTCTACGTCATAAACAAAAGAATATATATACTTCATGATATCGCCAAATTATTTACTTAATAATGACATTGTTGATTGATGAGTCAAGCCTTGATTTGACGATGAATATTTACATGAATGCAGTTCGGTATCTGACGCGGAATTCTCCGCCATGTTGTGTGTTGCTGTCTGTCATCTTGCAAAACAGCAAGCCAGTTGGTTGGAAGAGTATCTATCCGTTGCGCTAGGGGCATTGGCCCCTAGCTTTTTCAAAATATGAATACATATTCAAGAAAAAGGAAACGCCTGTGCTACATAAGGATTTAGTTTCATCGTTCCGCCGTGAAGAGGAAATATGCAAAGTAAATCGCATCTGGATACAACAGGAGTGCTTGTGACATCAAAACGGCGCATGGGCGTGTTAGCCATTTTAAAGGCAATCAAGTGCCAGATTATATTTTATTTATATTGTGTGTTAATTATTTTATTTTCATTGTGTCTCCGCTGAGAAGGATGTAAGGTACGTTGCATTATACATTTATATTTATTATTGTTATGGAGCTCCGATATCATCTTATAGTAATGTTTTAATTCTGTATCTTATTTTGTTTTATAGGCCTAATATTTCTGTTTGTCAACATTACCTGATATTAAAAACAAGGTTATTGTTTTCTTCGTACCTTCTGGAGACACATTTCTAAGTTTATTTTACGTTTTAAATTATTATTTATTTTCCTTTGGCAATCTTGGGATTGGCATATTATTTATCTGATTTAAGATCCGTGGCTCCTCCCTCATGTTAATAGTGTTTAGACGAAATTGTTTTCCTCCGTTCTTTTCTTTCTGCTGATTTTAAAATTTAGTTTTGCTAAATTGTTTGCCGTAATTCGTTCGGACATGCGGTCTCCTGTTTTTAGTGGCCATGTTTGTTTTTTGTTTTGCCGAAATGCATTCTGGTCTCGAGGTCAGTCTCTTGGCTCCGACCGCGAAGCTCAAACGTGTAGTGGTGTTAGCTATATATTTTTATTTATTTAAACTTGTTGGTTTAACTTTGTGTTTTTGGTGAATGTTTCGGTGTTTTTCTCCGTCATGCAAATTTTTGGATTTATTTTCTGATCCAATTTTATTTATTAATTTTAATTTTTAATTTCTCGTTTCATCGTGGCCTGGATCTCCGCATGTCGGATCGGTATTGCATTCCCTTGTAAATTATCAAGCCCTTTCTCATTTAATCATGCCTGTAATTTTATTTTAATCTTTGGGCTTTATAACATTTTAATTTTTAATTTAATTCTTGTCTTTTTTTTTTTGCTTTGCAAGCAAGCATGTTCTGTTTCTGGTGGAGGTGCTCCTTTAAATTTTAACATTAAATTTTTATTTTCATTTTTAAGCAGCTGTTGTGGCATTATTTCGTCGGCAGCAGTTCTGTCGGTTATTGGGGGGGGTGTCTGTAGAATAGCCTGTGCGTTCCCCTTCTCCATTTTCCTTCCACCCCTTTTGGTGTTCTTCTGTTGGGACATGTCTTCTGGAGGTGATTTTGTTGCTGAAGCGAGGCGGACCTCTAAATAAAAGGTAAGTAGGCCCAACCACCCTGGCCGTCCACGGTGGCAATAATAATTAAATAAATTAATTATGTGATGAATTTTATATTGAATAGGTTGTAGCTGCGGAAGCTCCTTATATGAATTGTTAATATGTTGAGGAACCAGTAATGTTCTTCATGTCAAATCAAGTTATTGTTGATGGAGGCTAATGCTGATTATATTCTTTTTGAGACGAAGATCAAATTTTGATTTTAATTTTATTATTTCTTTGTTTTGAAAGGCAACTTGGCTATTTGATGTAATGACCGCCATGTCGCGCATTTGCAGTAATTTGTCACACTAGGAACGCGTTGAAATGCTCGGTAAGATAATTGTGAGGGACAATTAGTCGCGGTAATGAGTTATGTTGAATTGTGAGCGCTGGTTGAGTGCAAATACCTTCCCTAAGTCGCTAATATGATGTGGTTGTATGCAATACAGGAAAAGGGTGCAAATTATGTTGAATTGTGAGCGCTGGTTGAGTGCGAATACCTCCCCTAAGTCGCTAATATGATGGACAGTTGGTTTGATACCACTGGTCTGATAATTCTTGGTTGTAAGTCCTCAAAAGTGGGATATGTTTCCCGAGGCAGTTTAAAAGGAACGAACTCAGATTCCTTCACGTCGAAGCCCCTTTTATATTTGGTGTTTCGTTGATCCTCTTACCCACTAATGATGACACTTCATAATTATACTTTACCGAAGCTAAAAGAATAGGTCTGTAGAACCTAATAATGTATTGTTGTTGATTTGTATTTACATGCCTTGTCTTTCAAAAGAAACGTATTGGAGCGGCCGGTAGCAGGCGCTTTGTAGACCGTCTCGAGAGGGTGAGATTGCGGTCCCCTCCTTTCAAAGCCATAAATTAGCCGAGTGCTGTAACTCACTCTTAGAAACTCTTGTAGAGGAAGGTCAAGAACGAGCTGTCTGGTTCATGTTACACGGATGTGTTTAAGATTGTTTTAATGACCCAGTATTTGAATTGAGGTCCTTTTACGTTCATTATTATCGCTTGCAGAGTTCAGATCGTTGCTTCCTTAAGATACAATTATCATTGAAGACAATATAATAAAATCCCTAACTTTATTATTAAATGACTTAATTGATTCACCAGTTATGATGAGAATTTTGAGATATTTGGGAGTTATCTTAAGTTGACTTTGTCAGTAGTTTTCTATAACTCGGGAATTCGCAGATTTTTCCAAGCACGGTAGTGAGTTGGTAGCTTGAGAAGAGAGATGGTAACAAACTGAATATTGTGGGAGCCCAAAATAATTAATAAGTAGCCATACTATAATAATGCAATTAAAGCTAGATGGACTCATTTAAAGACTAAAGGGTGTGTGTTTATTTGTTAACACGATGCATGTAAGATTCACCGAGCCATTTGGAGCTCGTTTGTAAGAAGTTAGGATTTGTGCTATATGGGAGTGAAATTCAAATGATGTTTTTGTTTGGTTCTTGGATAACCATTCTTTAATATTTGTGAATCTTTATGTTGAATTCCTTGTTCGTCTTTGGAACAAGTGTGAAGTGTAATTTCAGTGTTTTTATGTTTATTTTTGTAGCGCCAGATTTTTGAATAATTAAATGCTTTGATAGTAGGATTTTGATTTTGTTTATTTTTAGAAGTGTATCCTATGCTTAATCCAGAGTGTATAAGTCACAGAGTGGGAGAACATACCATGAACCCCGATTCTCCCGATTGAGCATTGCTGGCTAACTGTGATTTGCATATTTCATTGTTGAAATGGGCACAATAAATACTATTTTTTCAGCTCTCACTGTAAAATAATGATGCCTCACCGATGATGTAAGTCCCCATCCTCGTGATGACGCCCTTAAGTAATATTACAAACCTTGTGGGGCATGCAAATTCAGAGTTTTAGGCCTCCTATTTACAACTTTTATAATTAATTGAAGAAAAAAAGCCTTTTTGTTACAGGAAGTAGAATAATCTTGCTGTGTAGAGCTATCAAAGGCCTTTCGTACGACGTATCACATGAGTAAATCGAAGATAAATATAATAGGGCAACCCTTCGTCCTCTTAAGCACATTGCATGTGTTGTTGAATTTTACATCCTAAAGTGATTCCGGTATGTTCTTATAGCCATTTGCAGATTTTGAACGAAATTTGTTGAGTAGTTTTCAATTGCTGGATGAACAGACAGACAGAAGGACAAAAGTACAGTTTTATATATACACTTACTACCAACAGTACACAGACTATAGGTGGAGGTTGTTATATAACATTTGTTACTACCAACAGTATAGGGATATATAAAGGGCAGTCAAATGAAAACGAGACAGATGGAAAAGAAAGTAAGTACCGGTACACTGAGGGTTATTTCAAAAGTTCTCGCCATAACTGTTAATAAATTTATCCCACTGTAGGACAAGACGATCAATGCCTTCTTGGAAAAATTGTTTGTGGTTGCTTCCGAAACCATGATTGTACCCAGGCGTGTACCTCTGCATCCGAAGCAAACCGATGGCCACGAATGTTTTTCTTTATGACACAGGCAGACAATCGTGCATATAATTAACTTCCTGACGCTCCTTCCGCAGTCAAAGACGCACTACTCCTCGCTGTTCCTCTTTCCCGTCCTCCATAGTGACGTCGGATGTACACACGACCCGCTCGCATTGAGAACTTCTAACAGACAAATGGCACAGCGGTGAACGTTCGCGCGGTTCCTTCCTGATTACCAATAGAGGGCACTACTATACACACACCTACCTCCGTTTCCACCATCCGCGCCATGCTCGTTATATCGTCTGTCTGGTCTTCTTCATTCGACTTCCCGTTATAATTTGAACGTGTAACGCAACATTGTGAGAACCGCAATATTAACGCCCACGTGTTACAGATCAAAATATAGATCTCCATCTCAGGATTACTAGAAAAATAAAGGGCGCCAAGAAATGTTATCCGCAGCGGCTACATGCTGCTGCGTGAGGTAGCATCAGCAGTTACGTTGGCAGCACGGTTGTCGCTTGTATTAAAACAAACAAACTAACAGTTTGTACTCACAACAGCCATTCATAACAGATGCTGGAAGTGTTGCCCTTGTGTTCGAAGAAAACCTTCAACACGATTACAAATATTGTTGAAGACTTTCACTAAAGTTTATTGAGTAATGGAGTGCACATAATTAATCATATTCACTTTTAGTTCAATCATTTTTGGATTAGTTTGGGAGTCGGTCACACGAAATTTACTTATCAAATCTCGATCGGTATCCTGGTTTGGACACATTGAATTAGGAAACCGCACCTGAATTTTTAGTTTTACATTTTCTGTAAACTAATCGCCTTTGCAAAAAACGTATTCCACCAAATAAAGCTCTCTCTTCAGTAGTAAACATTACCGCCTGTTTACTATTGCACTCTTCCAATAATCTATCTATAAACACTGACGATTTCGACAGCCCCCAGGTGTGGGATTCACCCTATCAATGACACCGTGCTGCCTACTAAACTGCTGACGATACCTCTCGCAGCAGCACGTAGTCGCTGAGGAGAACATTTCCTGGCGACCAGTATTATTTATTTTATTAAGTCCTTTATTTGCCTAAAATACATTCCTGAACTGTAAAATTGATCTAGGAATAGCCAAACGTATCCATGACAACGCCAGCACACGAGATCCCATCACTGCATAATTATAATTGTTTGCCTCAAACTATCGTAGTCCGGTAGATGCCTCCAATGCATTTACCGGTAGATGGCTCTGTGAGTCTATGAATATGTGCCCGCGGTGATCAGCTGATCTTTCAATGCTATGCCACGGAAGTGTGCTGCCCATGCTGAATGTTGGCCATTTCATTACACACACACAACGCCCTTGTACCAGTAAATGCAGTCGAGCCATCTATCTGTCAGAATGCAGTGACAGAAGGATATCTGTGTATTCTGTGATTCAATCCTGTAGGATAGCCATTTTGTTTTCATGGTTACCACTTATTCTATGACGTAATATTCTGCTATCAGAAATACAATTATCCTATTCGTCAGTATACGCGTTGAAGACCACACACACAGTTTTATATTATCTTCTATGTGATGTAAACCGAGTTCTGTTCCTAGGAGAGGACGTCCAAGAAGGCGCGCTGTTTTACGAAGCACTGCAGATATCACAGCTCGAAGCAGGGATAGAGTTAATAATGTCTGCAATAGTGAAAAAAATTCCACTGGTTCCATATGTAAATCCACAACTGAAGTGTAAGCTTAAAGAAAAATAAATGATCTTCTGGAGTTAAGTACATTCTCCGTTACTTCTCTCACGCTTCCTTTATCATCAGTTTCATACTTATTCTTTGTTGGGAGCTACTGCTGCGAAAGGCCACTAGTATAGGCTATATAATTGTACCTGTTCAAAAGTAGCGTTGATTTCAGCTTGTGACATGATACATGGAACGTTAAATTTATTCTAGGAGATTAGATACAAGTAAAAATATGGAGCTATAACACCGAGGAAGGATCATCACTTATGAGACAGGTGATCAAGGAAGCAGTGAATGTGCTGTATAACTGGATATCTAGAGGCGGCTTCGGTGGCGTAGTTGGTAGCATGCTGAGCTGCTATGCTCGAGGTCACGGGTTCAAACCCTACCCAAGTCGTCGTATTTTATAAGAGCGTTAAAACACCCTCAGTGTGCCTTTGGAGGGGAAGTAAAGCAGGCGATCCTATGTCATAGATTTATGGCTTGAAATAGAACCTTCCACTAACTACGCTTGTGGAAGCTAAAATTTGTAGGTTAGTTTGATAACGCTATATTAGTTCATCGCCAGGGGCTGGCTGTGATGGCATCTAGTAGCAAAGTCCACAGTTAGGTGTCGTGGACGTTAGCATTTGGTAGCAAAAGAAGGAACAACTTGGAAAATGTATCGTCTGCAGTCCTTACCTAAATCACAGATAAGACACACTAATACAGCCATCACAATTAACACCGGTTATCAGACAAATTCTACACTCACTCAAAGTGCACGGAGCTACATAACCGCGTTGTCCCAGCCCCTAAACTAAGGAACCAACCAACCAACCAACCTTAATTATCTAAGAATTCCTTACGATTTTATTGTGGGCAATTCTAACAACTATTGATGAACTGGAGACATTATATCAGCTTCTAGAACAATCTACAGAACGGAGAATTTTCATTGACTGGTGACATGAAGACCAGGAAAAAAGGAAGGAAGATTTTACTACCATGTCGAGCGCTTAAAGAGATAGAACTTACAGTAGTTTGCACTAGACCACGTGCACCAGAAAAGTTACTTTGAATTGTGAAATTGAGTGGCAAATATCACTAATAATCACGAAAGATCAGTACATTGTGTGGAACTCTTATACGAAAGAATTATAGCATTTGAGTGATTTAATGGTGAAATTCAGTGTGGGATCGACCACGTCCTAGCAAGTTTCATTCATATATTAGGCAGTGCACCGGAACTGTAAGAAAGTGCAGGAAAATACAATTTATGATTGTGAATAAGTAACTTTATGAAAGTAGCGCATGTACAAGGTGTAGTTGGTATGATAGTCTGATTTATACGCCGAGAATCGAATCGGAAGTGTTACAAAAATCAACCTCGTGGTGGAAGAAAGTGAATGCTGTAAAATTAATTAAAAGTGCTAAGGAAGAGACTATCAGTATTTAAGTGAATGCGAAGTGCATGGCCTATTTAGAAATATCTGTAATTTCAGTGAAATGTTAGTTGTGAGACCATGAGGAATGGATGAATCCGATATAATTGACATCTTAATCATTGTACAGTGAGTCCGGGAATGTTCTCCGCAGCGCCTACATGCGTCTGCGAGAGCTATCTACATCAGTTACGTTGGCAGTACGGCTGCCACTTGCATCATAACAAACAAACAGTGAACTTCTTACTCACCACAGCCATTCATAACAGATGCTGGAAGTGTTGTCCTTGTTTTCGAAGACAGATATCAACACGTCTACACACATTGTTTTTTGCGGAATGGACTGCATATAATTAATGATATTCACTTTAAGTTCCGCAATCGTTTTTGGATTAGTTTTGTATACCTCAGATTTCGGGTTGATTTACTTGGACTACGCAGCATTATATCGGAGATTTCATCAAGTTTCTCTCTTTTAAATGCGAAGGCCTGCCTGTTCCCGGTAGGCCTAGATCGTGAACTGAGCCGGTCACACGAAATTTACTTATCAAATCCCGAACGGTATCACGGTTTGGACACTTTGAATTAGGAAACCGTGCCTGAAATCTTAATTTTACATTTTTTGTAAACCGATCGCCTTCGCGAAAAACGTATTAAAAAAAAAAAAAAAAAAAAAAAAAAACTCCCTCAGTAGTAAACATTACCGCCTGTATACTCTTGCACTCTTCCAATAATCTATCTGAACGCTCGCTTACTGCAACACTCACTGACGATTTCGACTGCCTACAGCCCACACGCGCGGGAGTCCTCCTTTCAAGGGCACTGTGTCGTCAACTAAACTGATGACGCAACCACTCGCAAATGCACGTAGCCACTACGGAGCACATTCCTGGGCGTCCTGTACAAGCAGTTGAAATGGCATTCTATATCAGCATGGTGGAGGATAAAGGATCATGCTGATATATTTCGATCCTGGAGGCTTATGGTGGGTCCTATCAAAACTTATTTCTTACAAAAGGTTATGATATTGTGCTTATTAAGTGAGATATGATTCTTTCCTCTAATAACTCCATTTTTCCCACCCATTTGGTCAATGGTTGGTGCTATCTAAAAAGCTTTACGGACATAAGTTTTTGGTCCTTATCCGAAGAATAGTTTGAACTTGGAATGGATTCAATTTTTGACATATTAAGATCGTTAGGCCTACTAACGGACCCGTGCGAGAAATCTTGCATGTTCATAAACCACACTTGCCCCAATAGGCTTATAATGAATGTTTTTATTTCAATCAAATGCTTATAGAACACTATTTACATTTCAGTTAGAATTCTAAGTTCTACGTTCCATAACTTAAGAAGGCCATCGCTGAAAATTGGATCAACATATCACTCACCGGTTATTCGATATTTATGAAATTATACGATTAGAGTAGGCCTACTCATCCCTTTGATTTACTGTTCTGAAATTCATGCAAAATTATAAAGGAAAGACCTCAGAATGTTAACATGACATGAAACAGGCGTCACAGTGGCCAAAATGTGAAGTGGACAGTAATTGTGGAGCGTATTTTCCTACAGCAACAGTATCTGCAAATCGCACACTTCGTACATTTTTAAGTCAATTTTTATGAACATTTATGAAATTAGAGTGCAATTCGTCACTGCTAATGTCTATTGTCCTTTTGAATACTCATTTGTCGCGATCGGTCGCTTGTCAGCGCCGCAGGAGGGATCTAGACTACTGATATAATATATGATGATGATGATGATGATAGTGATATTTTACATTTTCGAAAAAGAAACCACTTGCTCCTCCTTGGTCTTATTTTGCCCATTAACTAACTCGATCGAGAATATGATAGGTTATATTTTATTTAAATATTTGAACGTGATTGGTTATGGGCAGATGACCTCGTAGTTCCGCCCCTTAAAATCAATAACTAACTAACTAACTAAAGTGATTGGTTCAAAATGACGGTAGTTATCGTGTCACAAGGAAGTGACACATACCTTTATAAATTACTAGCTGTACCCGACATGCGTTGCAATGCCAATCAAAGAAAGTGTTGGCGTTGAAACTTTGTTTGTTGAAGTGCTTTTGGATTCCCAATATTTATTTATTTTCCGTTAACCACCTCTAAACTATTGTAAAATTGATTTACTATCTCATAAAAAATCATGGGAGCGTGCTCAACAACTCACCAAAGTTTCATCGCAATGAAATGAATGGTATATGAACGCATACGGGACTTTGTTGAAACGATTCGAGAGCCGTCATCCATTTGTTGAATATACTCGTACGCTACCTATTGTAAAATGGATTTCCTAAGTCGAAAACCTTCCCTGGCGTGTACACAACTCATGAAAGTTTCATCGCAATCGGATGAATGCCATATGAACGCATACGGGATTTTGTTTAAACGATACATGCGCCTTCACTCATTTGTTGAATCTATTTGTGCGCCACCCATTGAAAAATGGATTTACTAATGCATACACTTTCGCAGGACAGTACTCAACTCACCAACGTTTTATCACAATCGGATGAATGGTATATGAACGCATACGGGACTTGGTTGAAACGATTCACGCGCTGTCGCTCATTAGTTGAATCAACTCGTGCGCTACCTATTGTAAAAAGGATTTACTAAGTCAGAAACCTTCCCTGGAGTGTGCACAACAATTCAACCAAAGATTCATAGCAATCGGATGAATGGTATTTGAACGCTACGGGACTTTGTTTATGCAATTCGCGTGCCGTCGATCATTTGTTGAATCTACTTGTGCGATACCTATTGTAAAGTGGATTTACTAACCCAGAAACCTTCCCTGAAGTGTTCACAACATCTCACCCAAGTTTCATCGCTATCAGACGAATAGTATATGGACGCATACGGGACTTTGTTGAAACGCTTGGCGAGTCGTCACTCATTTGTTAGCCTACTTTCGATTTTTGCAAAAAATGAAAGTAGACTTATGAGATCAACACAGGGCGAAAAAAGTGTGTCTGTCTGTGTGTATGTGTGTGTGTGAGTCTGTGTGTGTGTGTGTATGTGTGTGTGAGTCTGTGTGTGTGTGTGTGTGTGTGTGTGTGTGCGTGTGTGTGTGTGTGTGTGTGTGTGTGTCTGTGTGTGTGTGAGTGTGTGTACTCTGAATGTCTGTCCCCCCCCCCCTATCAATTCGAACACGGTGAATGCGAATTGAACGAAATTTGGTACAAAGATAGCACTAGCAAAGGACACCTCAGTGTCATGTTTTATATCACCGCCATCTTGACGGAAACGTAATGGCGGCCACACAAATGTTCAAAGCTTAAATCAAATTACGACTAACCTAATCATCCGATCTCTACCAAATTTCGCAACAACATACCTTTATGGGGGGAGCATCCTTTGACCAAACTAATAGGTCATCAGCCTAATAGTTTGCGGATGGCGGCCATCTTTGTGTGAAAATCGATTCCCCCTATTAATTCGAACACGGTGCTAACAAATTGAACGAAATTTGGTACAGAGGTAGTACTAACAAAAGGCACTTCAGTGTCATGTTTTATATCGCCGCCATCTTGACGGAAACGTAATGGCGGCAACACAAATGTTCAAAGCTTAAATCAAATTACGACTAACCTAATCATCCGATCTCTACCAAATTTTGCAACAACATACCTTTATAGGGGGAGCATCCTTTGACCAAACCAATTGGCCATCAGCGTAATAGTTTGCGGATGGCGGCCATCTTTGTGTGAAAATCGATTCCCCCTATTAATTCGAACACGGTGCAACCGAATGGAACGAAATTTGGTACAGAGGTAGTACTAACAAAAGGCACCTCAGTTACATGTTTTATATCGCCGCCATATTGACAGAAACGTAATGGCGGCCACACAAATGTTCAAAGCTTAAGTTAAATTACGACTAACATAACCATCCGATCTCTACCAAACTTTGCAACAACATTCCTTTATGGAGGGAGCATCCTTTGACCAATCTAATAGGTTATTAGCCTAATAGATTGCGGGTGGCGGCCATCTTTATGTCAAAATTGATTCCCCCTATTAATTCGAACACGGTGGAATCGAATGGAACGGAATTTGGTACAGAGATAGCACTAGAAAAGGGCAACTCAGTGTCATGGTTTATATCGCCGCCATCTTGACTGAAACGTAATGGCGGCCACACGAATGTTCAAAGCTTAAATCAAATACGATTAACCTAATCATCCGACCTCTACCAAATTTTGCAACTACATACCTTTATGGAGGGAGCATCCTTTGACCAATCTAATAGGCCATTAGCCTAATAGTTTGCGGATGGCGGCCATCTTTATGTCAAAATTGATTCCCCCTAATAATTCGAACACTGTGGAACCGAATGAACGAAATTTGGTACAGAGGTAGCACTAGCAAAGGGCACCTCAATGTCATGTTTTATATCGCCACCATCTTGACGTAATGGCCACACAAATGTTAAAAGCTAAAATGTAATTACGACCAACCTAATAATCTAGTCTCTACCAAATTTTGCAACACCATATCTTTATGTGGGAAACATATTCAGACCAAACTGCAAGAACATCAGCCCAATAGTTTGCAGATGGTGGCCAAGTATGTGTGCAAATCGATTCCCCCTATCAATTCAAACACGGTGAAACCGAATTGAACGAAATTTGGTACAGAGGTAGCACTAGCAAAGGGCACCTCATATTCATGTTTAATATCCCTATAGCACGTTGTATTTCAACAAGCTACTACAACCAACATTCAATCATACTCCTTGAAAAGGACAAAGAGTTATAACAATACCCATGCATTTAGGAGAAAGTAGGCTATATGTTCTTTACTGAACATCTTGTTGAATCTACTCGTGCGCTACCTATTATAACATAGATTTACTAAGCCAGAAACCTTGCCTGTAGTGTACACAACCTCTCTTCCAAGTTTCATCGATATCGGAGGAATGGTATTTGAACGCATACAGGACTTTGTTGAAACGCTTCGCCCGTTGTCGCTCATTTGTTGAATCTACTCGTGCGCTACCTATTATTAAGTGGATTTACTAAGCCAGAAACCTTACCTGAAGTGTACAGAACATCTCACCCAAGTGTCATCGCAATGGGATGAATGGCATATGAACGCATGTGGGACTTTCTTGAAACAAACGCACGCCATTTTGTTGAAGCTACTCGTGCGCCATCTATTGTAAATTGGATTTACTACGCCTATAACTTTTCCAGGTCTGTGCACAACAACTCACCAAAATTTGATCGCAATCGGATGAATTGTATATGAACGCATCGCCATTACGCATTTCTTTAAACTACTCGCGCGATATCTATTTTGAAATGAATTAACTATGCCTATAAACCTCTCGAAAGTGTTAACAACAACTCACCAAAATTTGATCGCAATCGGATGAATAGTTTATGAACGCATAAAAGACGAACACACAGACATTCTTTTTTATCTTTATAATTCTTCGACACGTGTGTATGTGACTGAACTCCTCCTAAACGACTGAACCGATTTTGATGAAATTTGGTATGTACATTAGGGTGGGTCCATGTATGGTGTAGATTCACAATCTGACCCGGTAGGTGGAATGAACACAATTTTAGAACCACAATTTTCACACAATTTTAGAACCACAATATGCGGTCAAAAACAGTCGTCATGGAAACCACTAACCTTGGCCTTGGTGAAAGCTGATGTCTTTGGACGGTTTGTCTCTGCACGTTACAGTCACCTGGTCGCAACCTGTGCAACTACTGCCATAACATACACTCCGCCCGTGGCGAAAAGTTGTGTTTTATACCAAAGGTGGCAGTAATGTCGAATTCTACTGTTTGTCTCTGCACGTTGGAGCGTTTCAAAGTCACGTATGCGTTCATATACCGTTCATCCCATTGCGATGAAACTTGGGTGAGATGTTGAGTGTACTCCAGGGAAGGTGTTTGGCTTAGTAAATTATTTTACAATAGATAGCGCACGACTAGATTCAACAAATGAGCGACGACGCACGAAGCGTTTCAAGAAGGTCCCGTATGCGTTCAAATACCATTCGTCCGATAGCGATGAAACTTGGGTGAGATGTTGTGTACACTGCATGAAAGGCTTCTGGCTTAGTGAATTAATTTTATAATAGGTAGCGCACGAGTAGATTCAACAAATGAGTGACGACGCGCGAAGCGTTTCAACAAAATCCAGTATAAGTTCATATGCCATTCATCGATTGAGATGAAACATTGATGAGTTGTTGTGTACACTTACCTGAAGGTTTCTAACTTAGTAAATCCATTTCACAGGAGGTTGCGCACGAGTAGATTCAACAAATAAGCGACGACGTGCGAAGAGTTTCAACAAGGTCCCGTATGCGTTCAAATACCATTTGTCCGATTGCGATGAAACTTGGGTGAGATGTTGTGTACACTCCAGGGGGAGGCTTCTGGATTAGTAAATCTATTTTACCATAGGTATCGCACGAGTAGATTCAACAAATGAGCGACGACGCGCGAACGTTTAAACTAAGTCCCGTATGCGTTCATATACCATTCATCCGATTGCAATGACACTATGGTGAAATACTGTGTACACTTACGTGAGGGTTTCTAACTTAGTAAATCCATTTAACAGGCGGTTGCGCACGAGTACATTCAACAAATGAGTGACGACGCGCGAAGCGTTTCAATAAGGTCCCGTATGCGTTCCAATATCATTCTTCCGATCGCCATGAAACTTGGGTGAGATGTTGTGTCCACTCCACGGGGAGGCTTCTGGATTAGTAAATCCATTTTACCATAGGTAGCGCACGAGTAGGTTCAACAAATGAGTGACGGCACGCGAATCATTTCAACAAAGTACCGTATGCGTCCATATACCATTTATCCGATTGCGATGAAACTTTTGTGAATTGTTGAGTACACTCCAGGAAAGGTTTCTGGCTTAGTAAATCCAGTTTTTAATAAGTTGCGCATGAGTAGATTCAACAAATGAGTGATGGCATGCGAATCGTTGAAAGAAAATCCCGTATGCGTTCATATGTCATTCATCCGATTCCGATGAAACATTGATGAGTTGTTGTGTACACGCCAGCGAAGGTGTTCAACTTGGTAAATCCATTTTACAATATTGGTAGTGCACGAGTAGATGTAACAAATGAGTGACGACGCGCGAAGTGTTCCAACAAAATCCCGTATGCGTTCATATACTATTCATCGATTGCGATGAACCTTTGATGAATTGTTGTGTACACTTACGTGAAGCTTTCTAACATAGTAAATCCACTTCACAGTTGGTAGAGCACGAGTAGATTCAACAAATGAGTGACTGCGCACGAATCATTTAAACAAAATCCCGTATGCGTTATATGCCATTTATCCGATTGCGATGAAACTTTGGAGAGTTGTTGTGCACGCTCTCACGAATGTTTCTAGATTAGTTCATTCATTTTACGATAGTTTAGAGGCAGTTAACAGAAATTGAAAAAAATACTGTGTATCCAAAAGCACTTCAAGAAACAAAGTTACAACAGTTTCTTTGATTGGCAGGACAACGACTGCCGGGTCAGCTAGTATATATTATATATATATATAGGAATATAAGATAAGATAAGATAAGATATATGAACTTTTGAACTGGCTGTGGTTTTGGGGTCTGGGGATGTGAAACGCGACAATATGTCAAAACTCGTCGGAACTCGCAACATGGTATCCATTGCAATAGTTAGCTCTCTGATGAAATCTACCTAAAACCAGCGGAAATGCACTCAGAATGGCAGATGTAAGCTCCAGCTTTCGAAACTTTGATCTCTGGGCTTCTGGCTCCCCAGTCGTGGTGCTTGATTTAATGAGAACGGCTATGCTGCTGATAATATTTAGTTGTTGTTGTTGATTCATTTAGGGGCTTTGCGACATCGTAGTCATGTAGCCCCGTGTTCTTGGGTGTGAGAGGAATTTGATAACTTGTCTTATTGTGATGGATGTAATAATGTGTGTATTTGTAATTCAGATGACGATTGGGAAGGAGGCAGCCGTGTCTTAAGTTAGGAACCATCCCGGAATTCGCCTGGAGTGGAAGTGGGAAACAACGGAAAACCACCTCCATGAGGGCTGAGGTGGGAATCGAATCCGCCTCTTTTCACTTTTGCCTAATGAGGCTGAGTATACCCCGTTCCAGACCTCAGACCAGAATTAAAAATGTCTTGGCAGATCCGGAAATCGAACCCGGGCGTCCGCAGTTACAGTCAAGAGTGCTAGCCACTGCGCAATGAAGCGGACAGGTGATATTTATACTGTATGCTTTTCTCTACATAGTACAAAACAAATTCCCCGATTCTTGGATGTTACGGGTAATCATGAGAGCCACTGGATGGATTTAGATGCGGTTTACACCATTCTGTAAGGGATATCTCGATGAAGGTTTCTGTAGAAATACATTCATATATGACCGAAGGAAGCCGAGCAGTAACGATTACAGTGAATCGAGTCGAAGAAAAGTCTACCGTCCTTGCACCTTTTAACCTTACGCTGGGTAAATCGTTAAAAATGTCCATATACTGTACTATGAGT
The DNA here is from genome assembly GCA_946902985.2 of Meconema thalassinum. Lineage (NCBI taxonomy): Eukaryota > Metazoa > Arthropoda > Insecta > Orthoptera > Tettigoniidae > Meconema > Meconema thalassinum. Next base: position 752,719,722 of record OX336388.2, on the reverse strand, counting down.
GTGAGAAATGTTCAGCTTGCAATGTTCTACAAAATAGTCTACGACAGCATGTAATTGTCTTAAATGAGTGTGACCCACGTTGTGCGTCCAAATGTGATATATTCCTGACGGGAGTGAGGAAGAACCACAAAACGTCCCACAGATGGGATGTCTAATGTAATTAATAAGAGATGGCAGGTGCCATTGGTTCCAACACAATGTAGAAGACAAAAAGAAAATAAATTTAAATACACCATGTAATGAATACTATGTTGAATCTTCTTGTCGTCTCGTGGGGAAATTAAGTCTCTAACCAGGATAATATTTGTTTCAGGGAATAGGATCGACTTATAGCTATTTCTATCTACTATGAGGGAAACACTGTGCATGGATTACAAGATAAAAACTTAATAAATAAGAAAAAATATGATAATAATAATAATAATAATAATGATAATAATAATAATAATAATAATAATAATAATGATAATAATAATAATAATAATGATAATAATCATATAGGAAGTTACGTTAACGTGTTGACCTAAGAATAATCTGGAGATGGAATTTAATGTTAAATTATTAACAAAGCTATGATTTTACTTTACATGCCCAAAATAAGATTTAAAAGAAAGAGAGACTTGGTGGAATCTGATCAGTTGGCTCACTGTAGATGCCATCTAGCAATTTCATATTACTCGTGGATAGGTAATATCGATGATTGCAGCTGATTGGAAGCATCCTTCCGCTCAAATTCGTGATGTCCAGTTGATGTAGTTAATTAAATGTTATTTAGTACTATCTTTTAGTGTGACGATGTCCTGACTTCATACATCACATTAATGACTCTGGCCTGGTTCAAACTATAGTCATTGGTATGAAGAGACAGAATATGTCCAACATACGCACAAAATTATAAGTTCTCTTGTTATACAGAACTCTCGTGGACGAAGGTGATATTCGTATTTGATAAGCCAAATGACGTGCCGGCCTTTTAATAACATTTGAAGATCCCACTCCTAGTGTCTCCATCTTCAGAGACTTCTCCTCGTGATTCACCAATCGTATCTCTCATTGCCATAGCAACCACCTTCACATTCAAATTGACAGTCTCCCGGGCCGCTGATTCGTTCCGACTCCCACGTGTATTTTTCTTCCAGGAATTCAGACTGCGAGTGCTCATCAATTTTAAACAGTCTGCGCAAGGCTACAGTATTGCATTGTCCCTGTAGAGCTGACCATCCATGACCTCAGTTCTTGGAAATGCTTGCTTATAGCGTCCCTCCTTGGTTCTACTTATAGGAAATCTCCCAATGAGATTCTGACCATAAATACTTTTTTGTTGCGTAAAGTGACGAAACCTGAATGACTTGGAAACGAAATCATCTTCACAGTTTCCCAATCCCCCAAGTTAATAAAATGAAATGTAGGAATAAACCTACTCAATGCTTTTATAAGATAAATAAATATATGATATTGAAATTGAAGGGATGTTTCCATGGCTCGCACCTCCTTACGACGAAATTAGTAGTGATAATAATAATCATCATTTTGAATAAATTAAATGTATGGCTACAACATTGCCAAAATCACACAACTGATTAATAATAATAATAATGACTCCACCGACTTAAAACATAGTTACTAAGGCATCATTTTGAATATATATTACAAGCATATCTCTATCTTTAATACATCGCCCACTATAAGTGTTTTTACGTTTTGATTCCTTCCAATAATCTCCATTCAGTAGAAATTTAAATTACTACTGTAGCTTCGGAGCGAGTTTACGAGCTTGCGAGCGAAACTATCATGCCGGATTCGGCCAGCATCAAACTGTCGAGTCGTTTCGAGTAAAGACTTCAGAGAAGAGTACATGTGTTTGGAGTTTCGCTGTTCACCTCGGCTTTTCTGAATTGCGTCTGCGACCTACCGTCCGTGCTCCCTTAAAGCTTGAAATAATTCTAACCTTTTATGTCATATTGGTATTTAAAATTTATTAACTTATCGTCATTCTCATAATAATCTCCGGGGTCGAGATGATGTTGCACACATAACGAAGTCAGAAATACAATACTATTACTACCCTATTGTCTACATGCACGCAGTCTTCCTTTACCAGCATCTCCTTTTCAATATCTACAATTACCCCTCACAAAGCTTAATATTATTCTGCTATTTTCTTTTCTTCTTTTCTGGTTGTTCTCTAACCATCAAAAACTATCAATACCTATTTGTCACTTCCATTTACCTGCATCTATCACACTGTATGCACAACTATCTTCGTAATAAAATATACCACTCACAAAACTTAATTTTCTTCTGCTCCATTCTTCATTATTATTCCACCTTCCATTCGAACATGACATTCTTCTTTACTCCAAACATCTACCCAACTATCAGATCTTCCTAAAAGCCAGCTTCCATTCTGTATGGCATCATAAACTATCAATAATCACCATAGTAACATAGTCATGTCCAAGCAAACGTTTGCCATTAGCCAAAGTCACCTATTGGTAGACCACCACAAAAGAATCCAATGGGCACTGAACACACAAGATTCTCCATGGCGCTCCACCAACAGGCGGCCACGGCTGGCAACCAGATAAAATTAAAAACAAAACAAAAATATACCAACAAAACAAAGCAGTCTCTGTAACCTACTATAAAGTTCGGTGACAAGCTTACGATGGGTAAACCGTTCAAGATACCGGGCGAAGCCGGGGTGGGTTGCTAATACATGCATAAGATTATTAATGCTATTTTCACAATATCGATTTTATGGACGTTCCTTCTAATGAATGAATATATTCCGCAAATTTGAACTTAAAACAAAACACGGACACGTTCCACTGAGCAGTAAAATTGTATAATTTAATTTTGATTACACGTGCAATTGTATGAAAATGAGGTTCATTTTAAATGTAGATGTCTGCATGAATGTTAGCATCATAAACCATATTCGAATACATAATGAAATTATACTAGTAATTGCTAGCTGCGCAGATCGTAAAATATCCACTTAATATGCCCGGGAACACATTTATACTTCGCCAAATGAAAAATATTTATACAATTGCCTGTTCTGGGTTACTGTCCACCAAATTGAATTCTAATATTTTATGACTGAAGAACGACGAGCTACACAGTGGATAATTGTATCAAATACTGAATTTTTAAAAGAGTTCAAGGACAAAATATGTGAAGAGGAGGGTATACAGGTGCAGCCGATGAAGCGTTTACCTCTAATATCAAAGAATGCGAGTTCGATTCCGGCTCAGTTTGAGGGCTTTTAAGGAAGATAAACCCGCGATCACTCGCGCTAAGAGGTTCAATCTAAAGGATTTCTTACAGATTTAGCTACAGTTTGTTTGCCTTTAGTTTGGAATCGACGTCCATTGAAAAATGTTTCATTTGGTTTTTTGATCACACCATGATGTATTTGTCCCAGTATATTTTTTAGGATTTTTCTTTCTTTAGCCTCTACCTTTTCAATCAAACCTTTCCTGTTCAATGCAAAGCATTCTGCTGTGTACAGGACTTCTGGATGAAATACTGAACAATAATGTCTAAGCTTGGCATTGAGGGACACTGATCGTTTATTATAATCATTCCCAGTTAGATGGATTATCCACTTCCATCTTGTTGATCCTTTTATTATTATTATTATTATTATTATTATCATTATTATTAATAATAATAATAATAATAATAATAATAATGATAATAATACACTAATAATAATACTATTGAAATCATTACAAATATACACATTTTACAAATTTCAGAAAGACTGTACACATGTTATGAATATCTTGCAATTCCTAAGAAACACTTAAGTTAATTATACGCCAAATCAATACTAACAGAAACACACTTAAATTTCTACAATTTATAGACTGTTCGAAGTGTACATGTTTCGAAACAACAATGGTTTCTTCTTCAGCACAATTAAGAGAAAAAATACTTATTCTAAGGACAAAACTTAAATTAACAAGTAGTTCCGTGAAGAACTATACAGCCTATTTTCATATATCCTGCTAATGTTAATTGCCTCTATCAACATACAAAATTTCAGTTTAATTGCTGTAACAGATTCGTAGATATTGAGAACCGTCTAAATATTTCAAATGGTCGCCAGGTTGGATTTTTATTTTTGTACTATTACATTAAGATTATTGTGTACGTGTGGTATTCAAACTTCAATCGCATGATTAGAACACAAGAAGTAAAAACGAGATTTTAAAATTCCGCACAGCAGCCATCTTGTGATGATGCAAACAATTGAAATAAATTAGATGCCAGTGGATCGACATTGGTATAAGCATTTAACGTGCAACGTTTCACGGCACTCGGATAGTTAATTCGCTAGAAACGTCCATTTAAATATTTATACTTCGCGTCACCGCCATGTTGGATTTGTGCTCACCAGGTTACTGAAAGTCCTTTAGGTGAACATATGTTCATAGTCTCTATGAACATAACAAAATTCAGTTTGGTTGCTGTAAAAGATTCACAGATATTGAGAACCGTCTAAATATTTCGGAAGCTCGCCATTTAGGATTGTTATATGTATAGGCCATAGAGTTATGTACCATTCAAGGACAATTATTGCCTAGGTTCATTATTCAAACTTTCACTTCGATCGCATGATTACGACACAAGAAATAAAAACTTAATTTTAAAATTTCGCACACCCGCCATCTTGAGGTTATGTAAACAATTGAATTAAATTAGATGGCAGTGCATTACAATCTGCAAAATCATTTACTGTACCTCATTTCACTGCGCTCAGAGAGTTAAATCACGAGAAAAGTCTATTAAAACATATCAAATTCGTTTGGTCGCCATGTTCGTTTTGTACTTTACAGGTTTATGAAATATACATAGGTAATCTTGTATCAGTACCCTTTATCACCGTACACAATTGCAGGGTGATATCTGTAATAGTTTCGGAGATATAGAATGTCAGTGAAATATTTCGCACAGCCGCCATTTTGAGGTTATGTAAACAATTGAACTAAATTAGACTCCAGTGCATTACAATGTGTATAAACATTTGCTGTACCAAGTTTCATTACGTTTAGATAGTTAAATCGCGAGAAAAGACTATTTAAATGTCTCAACTTCGCTTGACCGCCATGTTGGTTTTGTAGTCACCAGGTTTTTGAAAGTCTCATAGGTGAACTTCTAGCAGTGCCCTTTATCACCGTACACAATTTCAGGGCGATATCGGTAATAGTTTCAGAGATATTGAATGCTAGTGAAATATTTCGCACAGCTGCCATGTTGGATTGGTGAGACGTCGCCGGGAATAGTGCTATGAACTTACCGAGTTTCATTGAAATCGCTCCAGCCGTTTAGATTTTTCTAGGGGGGGGGGAGACACTCACACACCTCACACACACACACACACACACACACACGCACACACACACACACGCACACACACACGGACAAAAGGTGATCTCATAAGCCTATTTTTTCAAAATTGAAAATAGGCTAAAAATGGATATCCTTACAATACGTTTTAAAGGAATAATTTGGGAAAAACATTTATAAATCCGTAAAATTATCTATGAAAATTTAGGCAATTATATGGTTAATCTTCTGAAAAATATCTATGAAAAAGTATTGTAAATATTTCTCTTCTAAAAAAAATTATGGTTCGCTGAACATAAACAGTCTTAAAAATTGTAGACATTTAAGTGTGTTTCTGTTAGTATTGATTTGACGTTTCTTTGTTATTCTGTAAATACGGATCCAAACAATTTGCTGTTATGGAAAATATTTTTGCTTGTTACGATTCCTACTCATTGTTTAACCTGTAACTTTACAATTAGTAAATTATATTGTTACAATATGATAAAGACAGGTAGAAATAGGATATCAAATTCATACAGAGCAGGAAGAGCAATTACTAAAAAGTGCAACAATGTGTGTAGCATGTATATCAATGAATCAACAACAACGTCGTCAAATTCCGTAACAATGATAGCCATGTTAGTACACTCCTTGCTCACGTTTGACCTACAGTATATCATGAATAAACCAATCGAAATTTGAGGTTTTTCAGTCGGTCAACACGATTGTACCCAATTGTGATGGGTTCTTCCATAATCCTGAAAACAATTTTCATGAGATAAATAAGTTCACTTGTATAACCATTTTCGATCGTCAAGCGATCATCATCAGTTCAATTACATTTAGGCTATGTCTAAAAGTATGGGTAAAAGTATTTACTGTCTGTTAGGTAGTCAGCCGGAGACTGGTTGGATCCTCAAATAGTACCGCCGTTAGGTTATGTGGGTAGATACCCACAAAAACTCAAGGCAGCGCTATATTGAGGCGTGCTAGGCAAGATGTGGAGTGAGGTAGTTTGCCATTGCTTTCGTCACTGAGTCAGAACAGCAGTACTAAACCTATGAGTAGAACCTTTCACAGCATCCGCATGCACTGACTGTGTCTTAAATGTCATTACTCAGCACCACCCATACCTCAGTAGCTTCCATATAATCACAGCCATGAGTGAGACTGAGACATCGGTGAGGAGCCACATTTTACTCTAGCCTGTGCCAACAGACAAATTCAAATGACCTCCAGGGGCTCACATCTAGTGGGACGTGGTTTGGCGACCACGGGACCCCAGCTGAGTCCGGTATTGCTTCCACTTACTTGTGCCGGGCTCCTCTCCGTCTCCTTTCCTGTCGACCTCCCTTGGTCAACTCTTGTTCTTTTCCGACCCCGACGATATTAGGGTATCCGAGGCCTAGGGACTCTTTCACTTTCCCGCCTTAATTGGCCCTTGTCTCATCTTTCCTGATCCCTCCTTCTTCGAGAGGTCAGACCTCTTGTTTTCCTTTCATTATATTTCCTTTTCTCTTTAAGTTTCCCGCACTGTTTTTGTTAATTGGCCCCCCCGTGTAGGCCTATCTAAATTCCCTAGCGATGTTTTTTTTTCTTCTTCAACATCATTTTGTACGTATTTTCAATCTACGTTGCATTTTGTAAGTTTTTTCGATCTAAATTGCATTTTGCGAGTGTTTTCATCCTCAGTTGCATTTTGTAAGTATTGACAATCTAAATTGCTTTTTGGCAAGTCTTTCAATATCCGGGCCGGGACTTTTGGGAGTATTTTGAATGTTAATTGCATTATGTATTTTCAACCTAACCCGCTTTTTGCAAGTATTTTCAATCTAAATTGCATTTTGTATCATCGGCGTTTTGCAAGTATTTTGATTCTCAATTGCATTTTGGGGTATTTTGAATCTAAATTACACTTTGTAAGAATTTTCAATCTAAATTGCAATGTGTAAGTATTGTCTATCCAAATGAGTAGTTTGAAACTACCGGGCATTTTGTAAGCATTTTCAATTTCAATTGCATTTTGTAAGCATTTTCAATTTCAATTGCATTTTGTAAGCATTTTGAATTTCAATTGCACTTTATGAATAATTTGGATTGGAAATGGGAACTTTCAATCTGAATTGCACTGGGTATTTTCAATCTCAATTGCATTTTGTAAGTATTTTGACCTTAATTGCATTTTGTACGTATTTTCAATCTTATTTGCATTTTGTAAATATTTCGAATTTCACTTGCATATTGTAAGTATTTCGACGGTACATTGCATTTTGTACGTATTTTGAACTTAACCTACATTCTGTGCGTATTTTCGTTCTAAATTTTATTTTGTAAGTATTACCGCTCTCCATTTTGTAAGTTGTTTCAATCTGAGATCCTTTTTGTACGTATTTTCCTTCTCATTTAATTTTCGTTCCGGTTTCCGTTTTATTGACATTTTCGCTATCATCCAGACCATTAGGGGCCGATAACCTAGATGTTAGGCCCCTTTAAACAACAATTATCATCATCATCATCATCATCAAATTGAAATGTACTGCATTCATTAAGAGATGGCAAACAGGCCTCAGCTCAGACCACGGGACTCCAGTTGAGTACAACATTGCTTCCACTTACTTATGGCTGGGTTCCCTCCATCATCATTCCTGTTGACCACCCTCAGGATTGGCTCCCAACACCATCTCTAGTATAAAACAAAGTCCCCGATTCTTGGATGTCACGGGTAATCTCGAGAACCACTGGATGGATTTTTATGCGGTTTTCACCATTCTGTAAAGGATATCTTGAGGAATTTTTCTGTAGAAAATAATTTATTTATGATCAAAGGAAGCCAAGCAGTAACGATTTCAGTGAAAGGTCGAAAGAAAACTGGGGTCCGTGCGCTTTTTAAACATACGGTGGGCAAACCGTTAAAAATATCTATATACTATTAGTGTAAGAATTTTCAGCATGAAAAGTGCTACAAAAAAGTCCCCGAGAGTATATGTCTATCTTCAATACATCCACCACTATAAGTGTTTATACGTTTTCATTTCTTCCAACAACCTCCATTCAATTACAGAGGCGGTGATTTTAATCAATCATGCCGAGACTTAAAACGGATATAGGTTGTAGTTCATTGACATCGAAAAATAAACGCTTATCAGGTAATGCATTCATAACTGTTCCCGGGCGAAGCCGGGGCGGGTTGCTAGTAATGAATAAAGCAATTAACTGGCTACAATATTAGCCAGAAGGTGTCTCATCTATCAGTCAGCAATGAGTTATGTTTGCAATGGAGGTTAAATCATTATCTTGCTTGTGTGTACAGCCTTGGATCTTGAGCCAATGAAACAACATCAGAATGATGAAAAGCTTCTCCAAGACAAAAGGCACTTTTATCTGGAGCTACAGTGGCTGCGGCAGGTGATTTATTGAAAACATTACGAACTGGCGCAGAACGTGACCGGCGCCTACTATAGACCTCGCCTTGGGCGATTGCATTTCTACTTGGACCGCAGAAATATTCAAATGGGTTCCATTCCGCTAATAAAACTGTCAGAACGATAGTAATGATCACGAATCAGGTTTACTTATCTTACAGACAGCAAGATGGTGTTGAATATTTTATTTTGTTTGAACTCGCTAAGATCTTTTCCTCGACCCATGCAGGGGTTCAAAACTAGTGGGACGTGGGCTAGCGACCAAGTGACTCCAGCTGAGTCCGGCATAGCTTCCATAGCCGAGATTCTCTCTATCATCTTTCCTTTTTACCTCACTCTTGTTCTTTTCCGACCCCGATAATAATAATATCGTATTGCCTCGGGTGCCTGGTGCAAGCTTTATTAATTGACACCCAGAGGGTAGCTTGCATGTCGATCCGACCCCGATGGTATTAGGTTACAGTTATATGTAGCTATTCAGTAGGTCAATACGAATTTGCCTAAAGACTGGCGTGGTACAATGTATGTTATGTACAAGTAGTTCCGTGAAGAATTATACAGCCTATTTTCATATATGGTCGCCAGGTTGGATTTTAATTTATGTACCATTACATTAAGATCATTGTGTACGTGAGGTATTCAAACTTCAATCGCATGATCAGAACACATGAAGTAAAAACGAGATTTTAAAATTTCGCACAGCTGCCAACTCGTGGTTATGCAAACAACTGAAATAAATTAGATGCCAGTGGATTAACATTTGTATAAGCATTTAACGTGCAACGTTTCACTGCACTCGGATAGTTAAATCGCGAGAAACGTCCATTTAAATATTTATACTTCGCGTCGCCGCCATGTTGGATTTGTACTCACCAGGTTTAAGTCCTATAGGTGAACATATGTTCATAGCCTCTATGCACATTAAAAAATTCAGTTTGATTGCTGTAAAAGATTCGTAGATATTGAGAACAGTCTAAATATTTTGGATGCCCGCCATTTTGGATTGTTATATTATAGGCCATAGAGTTATGTACCATTCAAGGAAAATTATTGCCTAGATTCATTATTCAAACTTTCACTTCGATCGCATGATTACGACACAAGAAATAAAAATGTAATTTTAAAATTTTGCACAGCCGCCATTTTGAGGTTATGTAAACAATTGAACTAAATTAGATACCAGTGCATTACAATACGTATAATCATTTTCTGTACCACATTTCACTGCGCTCAGAGAGTTAAATCACGAGAAAATTCTATTAAAGTGTTTCAAATTCGCTTGGCCGCCATGTTCGTTTTGTACTATACAGGTTTATGAAAGTTACATAGATAAACTTGTATCAGTTCCCTTTATCACTGTACAAAATTTCAGGGTGATATCTGTAATAGTTTCGGAGATATAGAATGTCAGTGAAATATTTCGCACAGCCACCATTTTGAGGTTATGCAAACAATTGAACTAAATTAGACTCCAGTGAAATACAATGTGTATAAACATTTGCTGTGCCAAGTTTCATTACGTTTGGATGGTTAAATCGCGAGAAAGGTCTATTTAAAAGTCTCAATTCGTTTGGCCGCCATGTTGGTTTTGTAGTTACCAGGTTTTTGAAAGTCTCATAAGTGAACTTCTAGTAGTGCTCTTTATCACCGTACACAATTTTAGGGCGATATCGGTAAAAGTTTCGGAGATACTGAATGCAGGTGAAATATTTCGCTCAGCCGCCATGTTGGATTGGTGAGAGACAATAAAATTTGAAGGTCGGGGTTGGCCCCAATGGTGCTATGATCTTACAGAGTTTCATTGTAATCGCTCCAGACATTTAGAAGTTATTAGGGGGGAGACACACCATCACACACACACACGGACAAAAGGTGATCTCATAAGCCTTTTTTTTTTTTTCATAAAATGAAAATAGGCTAAAAATAACACTCCTGGAAAAAATACATGTATTAGTTATGATCTCTGTTATAATGGGACGGTGAGGTTAGGTTAGGTTAGGTTAGGTGAGTCAAGGTACAGTGAGGTTAGGTTAGATGTGGTTAACTTAGGTTATGTACGTTTAGGTTAGCTTAGGTTAGGTGAGGTGTGGTTAACCGTATTCAATGTTTTATATAAATGTCAAATTGATACGTTATTATAGTAATCGTTGAATGGTCATGTGATAATTTCAATAATTGTCTGTGATATTTACATGTAATTTTCTGATATCAAGAAGGCCATTCAACAAACGAGTGGCTGAACAGTAACAATTGAAGAAACCTGTCCTACTAACCAGGGGCCCAACTAAATCCAGCCGTTTAGATTGTATTAAGGACACACATACATACACACACACACACACACATACACACATACGGACAAAAGGTGACATCATATGCCTACTTTTATAATAAGTGAAAAACGGTGATAAACCACACTCAGGAAAGCCACCGGGAATCGAATATCTGATCTTCGAACGTGCTGCTGCTTCCCATAGCGATCTTGGTGAGCAAGTTGAATAGAGGCTTCTACATCTTCTTCCATGATTAAGAAAAATTCACCACCATGCTTTATTTTTACTAGATACCCACGTGATAACCTCCTAATATCGTGGTAAAGTGGGTAGCATGATCTATTTTAGCCCGAAGTGTTCCGAGCTTGATATCCGGCCAGGTCGTAGGATTTTAGCTTTGTATTGGTAATCTCCTTGGATTGGGGACTGGATGTTGAGACGTCATCACGACGTGCATTTTGGCTGCGGGCGTCGACACAGAAAACATGCACTATGTCTCTTCGCCTCAGAACTTGTGTTGGCCATGGTTTGGCAGTCGTGAGCCCTTGGCTGACCCTAACAAATACTTGTGCCTGTCTCCTCGCTTTAATATTTACTGTCCACCTCCGTTGTTCGATACTTGTTCTCTTCCAACCCCGAGGGCATTACCTTACCGTGGCACACACTCACATGGAGTGTGTTGACCTGGCCGACCTGTGAAGAACTCTCAAACTGCCTAACACCCCCTCCCTTGGTCTACGTGATGACGGGCCGTCAGCAAACCTCGTCATCCGGTTCATGAGGGGGAGTGGATACTTTTTTAAGTTTCAATATATTTTACGTTTACTCTTTTTTTATGCTTCTATTGTGTACATATCTACTTTTATCGTTCAAAATGCTTTATTTGTTTTCTTGTTTCTTTTATAATCCTGTTTTTTCTTCTATTCAAATAATGCATAATTGTTCAGACCCATTGTCTATTTTATGAAAACAGTTTTAGTTGTCAACCCTCAGTGTGCCTTCCTTCGGAGGGGAAGTAGAGCCGGTGGTCCCATGTCATAGATTTATGGCAAGTAAAAGAACCTTCCACTAATTACACTTATGTGAAGCTAAATTATAGGTTAGATTTGACTAACGCTCTTAGGATCAAACGATCGTCGCCAGGAGTGGACTGCGGTGTCATCTAGTAACCAAGTTCACTACTAGTTGTCGTTGAGGGTGGCGTTTGGTAGCAATGGTAGGAACTACATGAAAATTGAATGTCTGCAGTCCTTACTTGAATTAAAAACAGATAACACACACTATTACAGCCTTCACCATTAACACCTGTTATCAGTCAGATTCTACACACACCCAAAGTACACGGGGCTACATGGCCGCGTTGTCGCAGCCCCTAAACTGAGGAACCAACCAACTTGGATCATTTCATTAAATATAATTTCAATAGGGGCTGATAACCTGTATGTTATTAACATAATCATCCTCATTGAACAGGCATCGGTACACAATAGAAGCCTATGTTGCTGTTGTTGTTTGAGTCTTCAGTCTTTTGACTGGTTTGATGCAGCTCCCCATGCCTCTCTGTCCTGAGCTAATCGTTTCATCTCTACATAGCTACCACACTCTACATCCGAGGCAATCTGTTTAACATATTCTAACCTTGGTCTACCCCTACAGTTCTTGTCCTCGACCCTTCCTTCCATAACTAAGCTTGCTATTCCTGGTTGCCTTAGTTTGTGTCCTACCAACCTATCTCTTCTCTTCTTTAGCAGCGCCGTCTGGCTGCGTGGCTCAGGGGTAACGTTCTCGCTTGCTGAGCCCAAGGTGGCAGGTTCGAAACCTGGCGCAGTCAGCTGGCATTTGAGGGTGCGCAAATGCGAGGGAGCCATGTCAGTAGATTTACTGGCACGTTAAAGATCCCCTTCGGGGCAAAATTCCGGCACCCCGGCGTCTCTAAAAGCCAGTGTAGTTAAAAGGGACGTAAAACCAATAACATTATTATTAACATTTATCTTCTTTAGCAGTTGCCAGAAACATCTCTTCTCTCCCACTCGTGTTAATACATCTTCGTTTGTAACCCTATCTACCCATCTGATCTCCATCAGTCTCCTGTAACACATTTCAAACGCTTCAATTCTTCTTTTTCCTGCTGCACCAATAGTCCAAGTGTCACGCTCCAGACAAACTCCGCTCTTCTTAAAGGTGCAGTTTACAAACTTGAAAGGGAACTTTGGCAGGCTCTTATCTGGTAATCCCTCGTATATAGGCCTAGGCCTGCTCAAAGTTTCCTCACCATAAGAAGTTATCAGTTCACCAGCATCTCGCCGCCACCACCTTCAAGAAGTTTATTATCGCTGATGTTTTAATCATGGCTTGATTTACCTTTCCCCTGAAATAATGTTACCTTACACGAACAGCAGCCATTAACGGCAAATCTGATAGAAGTATAACTTACTTCACTGTGCAGGTTCTCCACTAACACTGCAGAGGAATTAAAAGGAAATTTACCGTCTACTTTAATGGCTTTCTTGAGTGAGAAATCGAACATTAGACGCAGGTACCTTCACCAACTTGTTATTGTCTAGGAGAGACAGCCAATCGTAAAGTTATAAAGGTAAGTTTTATGCTCTGAAGCCTCACACCAGTTAATTCACCACCCGTAGGCTTTAACGGCACGTACTTATTACATTAACCATGGTCGCGGGTTCAAACCCGGCCGAAGTCGTCGGATTTTTTAAGAGCGTTAAAAATCCCTCAATATGCCTTCCTTTGGAGGGGAAGTAAAGCCGGTGGTCCCTTGTCATAGAATTATGGCATGATAAAGAACCTTCCACTAACTACACCTATGTGAAGCTAAATTATAGGTTATCTTTGACAACGTTTTTAGGTTCCAACGTTCGTCGCCAGGAGCCAACTGCGGCGGCATCTAGTAGCGAAGTTCAGAACTAGTTGGTTGTTGGCGGTGGCATTTGATGGCAAAAGTAGGAACTACTGGAAAATCGAATGTTTGCAGTCCTTACATGAATTAAAAACAGACTGGCCGACCCGTGTTGTTGTTGTTTGTATCTTAAGTCTTTTGACTGGTTTGATGCAGCTGTCCATGCCTCCCTGTCCTGAGCTAATCGTTTCATCTCTACATAGCTACCACACCCTACATCCGAGGCAATCTGTTTAACATATTCTAACCTTGGTCTACCCCTACAGTTATTGTCATCGACCCTTCCTTCCATAACTAAGCTTGCTATTCCTGGGTGTCTTAGTATGTGTCCTACCAACCTATCTCTTCTCTTCATTAGCAGTCGCCAGAAACATCTCTCCTCTCCCACTCGTCGTAATACCTCTTCGTTTGTAAACCTATCTACCCATCTGATCTTCATCATTCTCCTGTAACACCACATTTCAAATGCTTCAATTCTCCTCTTTTCTGCTGCACCAATAGTCCAAGTTTCACTTCCATAGAGCGCCACGCTCCAGACAAAGGCTTTCAAAAATGACTTCCTAATACCTAAATCTATATTCGATGTCAGCAGATTCCTTTTTTGTAGAAATGCTTTCTTTGCCTGAGCCAACCTACTTTTTATATCCTCTTTGCTTCGTCCATGACTTGTTATTCTGCTTCCTAAGTAACAGAAGTCTCCTACTTCCTTCAGCTTTTCACCTGCCAATTTACTTAAGAGGAAAGGTTGTTATGTTTTCATTTCAACCGAATGATTATAGAACACTACAGTATTTGCATTTCAGTTAGAATTCCAAGTTCTACGTTCCCCAACGTAAGAAGGCAATCATTGAAAATAGGACCATCATAACACTCACCGGTTATTCGATATTTATGAAATTATACGATTTGAGTACTCATTCCTTTGATTTACCTACTGTTTATGAAATCCATGCAAAATGATAAAGGAAAGACCTTAGAATGTTAAAATGACATGAAACAGGCGTCACAGCAGCCAAAATATGAAGTGGACAGCAATTATGGAGCGTTTTTTCCTACAGCAACAGTATCTGCAAATCGCACACTTCGTACATGTTTTTAAAAGTCATTTTTTAAAGAAATTATAGATATTTATGAAATTAGAGTGCAATTCGTCACTGCTAATGTCTATTCTCTTTCATTCGATTGCCCATTTGTCACGATCGGTCGCTTGTGAGCGTCGCAGGAGCGATCTATACTACTTAAATAATATATATGATGATAACACACACTAATACAGCCATCGCAATTAACACTGGTTATCAGAAAAATTCTACACACACCCAAAGTACACGGGACTACATGACCGCGATGTCGCAGCCCCTAAACTGAGGAACCAACCATTATTACATTATGGTATTCTTGGGCATCTACCAGGGATGAAGATAGACTTTCTAGACAGACCCCCCTTGTGGTGTAGCAGGTAGCGTTCTTGGCCGTCATCCCGAGCTCGGTGTTCGATTCCCGGCTGTGTGTTAGGCTGAAACGGGTTATACACAACCTCGTGAGGCAAATCTTAGAAGAGAAGGATTCGATTACAACCGCAGCCATCCTGGAGGTGGCTTTCTGTGGTCGCCCCCACTTCTACACCAGACTAGTACAGCCTTCAAAATAACACAGGTTATCACACAAATTCCACACGCAAATAAAAGGGGCTATTTGACCACGATATCGCAGACCCTAAAATGAGCAACAACAAGAACTTTCAAGACAGGAATCCTTTCTATCTACCTGCTGCTTGGTGCAGCGTTAACGTTCTCACCTGCTGTTCCCAAGGTTGTAGGACCGAATCCTGGCGCAGTCAGTTACCATTCGAGGCTGTGCAAATTCGAGGGAGCCATGTCAGTAAATTTACTGGTACGTTAAAGATCCCCTTGGGATCAAAATCCCAGCCCCTTTGTGACTCTAAAACCAGTAACAGTATTCTTATTACTATTCTTCTTCTTCGTTTCGGCCAGCTATGGACCACGTTACTTCAACTGTTTCCGTCTGTGAGCTTTAATCATTTCCCAGTAGGCCATCCGTTTCCTGTGCGGCTTCTTTCTATACCGGCCAGTATACGGTGTAATTGAAAAATTTCATCTCGTTGACAGTAGGGCGCACTCCGAAGAATAGTTGCGATTAAGATCAGCTGTGCAGTAGGTACCGTGTATTAAATGTGTTTCTCCCAGTTAGACCAACGAAGTTTCAATTATTGTAAGTAGTCGGTGTTAATATACTGAACTCCTACGTTGTTTGGGGTGTTTGCTCATTAAATTGTAAAATGCTGGGGTAAATTTTACACTTATGGTTTGAACGCCGCTGCTCAAATCCAGTGTGCAATTTTCTACTTTGAATAGGAAAAAAATAGGAGGTGATAATGACTAAGATATATAACAATACCCATTCATATAGGAGAAAGTAGGCTATATGTTCTTTCCTGAACATCTTGCTTTTTAATGAAATACTGTCAAAACTGGCTATTTGTTATTGGTACCCAGGAATAATCTGGAACTGCTCTGTCGTAGCACTAAAACTCCAACTAAAGACAGTGAAGGCAGACCATCGGAGGACATGTTGTTGTGTGTATCTTCAATCTTTTGACTGGTGTGATGCAGCTCTCCATGCTTCTCTGTCTTGAGTAAATGGTTTCATCCCTACATAGCTACCACACCCTACATCCAAGGAAAGCTGATTAACATATTCTAACCTTCGTCTACCATTACAGTTCTTATCCTTTACCCTTCATTCCATAACTAACTTTGCTATTCCCAGGTGTCTTAGTAGGCTATGTGTCCCACCAACCTATCTCATTCTCTTCTGTTCATTACAGTCACCAGAAACATCTTTTCTCTCGCAATCGTCTCAATACCTCTTCATTCGTAATCCTATCTACCCATCCGATCTTCATCATTCTCCTGTAACACCGCATCTAAACGCTTCGATTCTCCTATTCTCTGCTACTCCCAATAGTCCAAGATTCACTCCCATAGAGTGCCACGCTCCAGACAAAAGCTTTCAAAAAATATATTCCTAATAACTAAATATATATTAGAATACCAACATATTCCATTTCTGTAGAAATGCTTTCCCTGCCTGTGCTAACCTACTTTTTATATCCTCTTTGCTCCGTCCATCACTGGTTATATTGTTTCCTAAGTAACAGAAGTCTCCTACTTCCTTCAGCGTTTCACTTGCCAATTCGACATCCTTAGGGGTTCCTGGTTTTTTTTCGGATCCATTGCAATATTCTTGTTTTACATTTATTAGCCTACTTTTCACATTGTGCAAAAATGAGGAAAAAGTAGACTTATGAGATCGGGCAAATGTGTGTCTGTCTGTCTGTCTGTCTGTCCTTCTGTCTGTCTGGCTGGCTGTGTGTGTGTGTGTCCCCCTATCAACTCCTAAACGGCTGCAGCAATCGAAACAAAATTTGGTAGGAGTAAAGATCTGTACCTGAATATCTCACGGCCATGTTTGAAAATGATATCAGTGCTACCAACTGCTGTAAAATCGCAATTGAAATTTGAGCTCCATGTTGGATATCTTGGAAGGTATGAATGGGAGCTATTTCAAAATCGGCACACGTATAGATAATAATATTGCAGTTTAATTTCCATGAGGCCATACATGGCAGTGTGACCAAAATGATTAAAAGCCTGCTGATAGATCCAAATTTTAAATGCATATAACTTCTACACTATCAATTGGATTTCAACCAAATTTCGTATGTGCTATGTGTATATAAACTGATATGACTGAGCATATTCTTAAGAGTCACCAGGGCTGCCAACTGTTAATAAATGCTCTATTTTTTTATCCAAATACCCATACATCAGAAAGTATGCAAGCCTACAGCTTTAAACTATGCACACGTATAGTACCTGACATCCTATATAAATTTGGAGTAATTCATATACGTCAGTGCTACCAACATGATTCTAAGCCTGCTGAGAGGTCCAACTTTAAATACATGTAACTTCTATACTATCATTTGGATTTCAACCAAATTTCCAAATTTCGTGTGTGCTATGTGTACCATAACAGATATGACTATGCCGATTCTTAAGAGTAACCAGGGCTGCCAACTGTTAATAAGTACTGTCTCTATTTTTGTTACCCTAATATCAATATATCAGAAAGTATGCAAGCCAATAGCTCTAAACTTTGCACACGTATAGTACCTGACATTCTAGATTAATTTGGATTAACTAATATAGGCCTACGCCAGTGCTGCCAACATGATTCTAAGCCTGCTGATAGGTCCAATTTTAAAATGCAAGTAACTTCTATACTAACTAATGGATTTCATTCCAAATTGGCACAACAATAGATCATAATATTTCTGATTATTTCTGACCAATACATGCATGACATTGTTGCCAACATGATTTTACGCGCGCTGTTAGATCCAATGTTTAACTGCATGTAACGTCCATGCTATCCATTGGACTTCAACCAAATGTTGTATTTTGTACCCTAAGAGATGGAACTAAGAATATATTCAGTCACCAGGGCTGCCAACTTAAGTGCTCTATTAGGCTACATTATGCCAAGTATACAGTATTTCGAACTAATTGGAAATATCGATATTACCAACTTAATTTGGTCATTATTCTAGATAGATCCATATACAGTAGATTAATCATTGATATGAATTTTAAATTTTAAGAAAAGTAGGCTCTTTAGTTCGTCACGGAACTTCTTGTTAATTTTCAACATGAATGCTTTCCTTAAGACAGAATCCACACCATTTAAAAACGCATTTAAATCCTCTGGTGTGTCGGCTAAGATGACTATGTCATCAGCAATTCTCAGTTGAACAAGAGCACAAGGTTAGCAGTGTTACAGTTATGGGATAAGTAAGTTTGGCAGACAGACGAGTAAGGGCTACACGAGTAGGAATGTGTATTTCGTATACATAGGAAGTAGCTTTGGAAAGCATTATGGAGAGGTTGGCTTTGTACAGGGGTGTATACGGGCAAAAATCATTTGGGACAGTAAATGGAGTAAATAATCATTTGTGGGGAAGGGGGAAATTGAATCGAACAGTTTGCCAGGGGACATTTAGAGTCCTCTCCCGGTAGATGCAAAACATGTTTAAAGTTTTCGTCAGTGGCAGGAAATGAGAAGATGGGGAAATGATTGGACAGAAGAGTGCGTGGTGTGTGTATTTGTTGGTTCTAAGACTGTGTTTTTCTTAATTTTAGGCTTATATAATATGTACTTGGTTCTAGTTTTGTAATTTTGCAAAATTTGTAATTTGCCACCAGGGCGTAGTCCCTGTTTGCAAATAATTAAATAAATAAGTCAATAAGTAAATAAATAAATTCCGGTGTATAAATGAATAAATAAAATCGTCACAACAATCTTCCTTCGAAGTCACTAAACTATGTAGTTCACTATAAGAGCCAAGAACAGGAGTCATCTCCCTCTAAACATGGTGTTTGATTTGTAAAGGAAGATTGTAGTTTTACGTGACCGTGAATCTTGTGATTAAGAGCCACGAGACCTCCTTTTTACGTGGAATCCGAACCACAGGACATGGCATTTCACTTCGAAAATCTTACATGCATTGACCGGGAATCGAACCCGGACCGCCTTGGTGAGAGGCATACAGCTAGACCACTGAGCCACCACGCCCCCATGTTTGATTTTTAAATGTGTTAAAAGCCATAGGGTAAGATGTGCTAATTCGGTAATGGTCACAGTATCTCTTAAGTTGTCGAAAATCATAAACATTCCCGTGCCATGTTAACAGTTCTTCATTCAAATAGTTTACGTCTCGTTCAATGAAACATTTTTATGAGAGTGTAGGAGATTAATCAATCCCTAGGGAATATTCACAAATCCTGTAGCTGATATGGTACGTGTTATCAGATAATCGGAGGTGACCTTATTCATGTCTCTCTCTCTATGACAAGTATTAGCGAGGAGTGAGTGAGAGAAAGCCCTCAGGATTATCACCGTCATGTTAAAACTGCTCGAAAAATGTAATGGAAATAACATCTGTTGGCTTTTGCGAACAGTTTTTCGTTTGGTGATTCTTTCCTTTCGGTTTGAAATAAACTTCATTTAACTGCTCCACTATTTCCTGTTTTCATATTTAAACCTAGCAGGAAGATCACGGTACTTTTAATTAGGAATATTAATCCTTCCTGGGTTTAATTTGTATTGGGCTCAACTTATCTAACTTAACAATGTTACTTACCATCACTTGAAGCACTAGAGGCTTCGGTGGCGTAGTCGGTAGCATGCTGAGCTTCTATGCCCGAGATTGCGGGTTCAAACCCGACCGAAGTCATCGGATTTTTTAAGAGCGTTAAAATCCTTCAGTATGCCTTCCTTCGGAGGGGAAGTAAAGCCGGCGATCCCATGTCATAGATTTTTCGCGTGTAAAACAACCTTCCACTAATTAAACTTGTGTCAAGCTAAATTTGCAGGCAAGATTTCGTTGAAACGCTCTATCAGAGTTCCAGCATTCACCACTGGGTGTCAGTGATATTTGGTAGCGAAAGTTGGAACTACTTGAAATTGAACGGAACTTGTAGCTCACCCCATGGGTGTCCGCTTGAAGCAGCTACAGCCTCTGGCGAGCCGAACATGTCCTCGGACACTCCTGGCACTAAAAGCCATACGCTAAAAAAATAATAAACTAGAAGCACTGTTTCAGATGACGTCTACTCAGTACATTAATCAAGAATGAAATGGTGCTTCCTGTTCATGCTCACTTCATCGAAACGCATCTGTCCTCTGATTGGCTGATCGTCACTCCCACCATTCTGTGTGCGACGGTCTATGGTGATGTACTATCTTATTCAAAGCCGCCATCTCAAACACTAAAGAATGTGGTTTAATCACTGCTTATACGTAGATGTTTCGGTGTTCAATGACACCCTCGTCAGCGTACAGTATATTGAATTAAAATAATCTTAAAACTAGCTTGCCACGGTGGGTGAGTGGTTAACGTGTCGGTCTACTAACTCCAAGCTTGCAGGTTCGCTCCTGGCCGTGGCACTGTGATTTTTTTTTGAAAGGCGGCAAAAATTGCGACACCATGTCATACGATGTTGGCATGTCAATGAACCCATTTGAATTCAGTAGGCCGTGTTCATAATGGCAAAATTAATCTCGGGAGTTTCCACCAACACAAAAGTTCCACATTTCTCTACTAGAAAGCGCTATAGTGTTCAAGGAACTCAGATATCTAACCTCCTTGACTTTGATAGTGCTTCAAGGAACAGCTAAATTCTACATGTAAGCTACCCTTTGGGTGTCAAATAACAAAGCTTGCACCCGGCATCCGAGGCCATACGATATTATTATTATTATTATCTTAAAACTAATTTTACAAAGATAAAAGAGAAAATCGATATCCTTACAAAACTCGATTAGAAATTTAAATAAAAAGAAAGCTCACAACAAGAATTAAAAAACATATGATTTGTTCGATTACAGTGAGCTTTCTTCTTATTTAAATTTCTAATAATGTTTTGTAAGGATATCCATTTTCTCTTTTGTCTTTGTAAACTTAGTTTTAGGATTATTTTAATTCAATCTACGCTGACGAAGGTGTCATTGAACACCGAAACATGTCCGTTTAAGCAGTGATTACACCACATTCTTTAGTGTTTGACAAGGCGGTTTTTAATAAGATAATTCTATCAGTCAACACGGATATTAAGTATTACCATTGTCATAATGACTAATATTTTCGCATTTTACTTTGGTGATGTCGCCATGACTATATCTTCAACGGCACTCCTGCATTCTCAGCATTCTCATCGGCACACCACATGAACAGATCTCAACAGGCACCTGCCTCAGCGCATATATCAGCAAGCTATCGTCTCGAGCACTTGCCGGAAGTAGATTCTCCGCTACTAATGTTACTGGCTTAGTAACTACAAGAGACTCTCGCCTCTTCATAATCTACGGAATTCTTGACTGGCACTCAGGACTCCATCTGGATCTCTGCCAAAAAGAGTCAGATATCAAGGGTGATCCTGAACCCGAACACTTCGCCAACTCACTGGTTTTACTTCAAGCCTTGGAGGGGTATGCTGTTAAGCGGCGATATATTCACCGCCTTGTTCTTGGATTCTCATCCGGGGGGGGGGGGGCAATTCGCCTAGTCCATGCGTCTCTGTTATTCGTGGCCACAGCCGCCTCCAAATCCCGCCTGCAGGTCAGACCTTTGGGAAATATCAACCCATTCATCTTCCATAAATTATTCACGGGCTCGTACTGAACTCGAATTCAGCCCAGCTTAGGACTTTGACTGAGCTGAGGTTCTAACCGACTTGTGAACCATGGGAGAGAAAAATTGGAAATATGGAATGAAAAAAATAATTTAATATTTATATATGCACTTTGGGAAGTGAATAATGAAAGTATTTTGGAAAATTTCGGAGCATTTTAAGGAAATATTATTTTGGAATATTTTGGTGAATGAGATTTTAACCTAGGAAGTGTTGGATCATTCGAGGCTGGAAATTGTACAAGGCTTCATGTTAGGCAGCAGAGAACCAGTTTTGGTTAGCTAGGCGACAATAACAAAATTATGCACACGACCCGTTGATAAGAGGCTAGTTCCAGGAGCTTCTATCACGATATTTCAACAGCCAATCAGATTGAAGCACATACATTTTGTGGGAATCACTTTTATATAAATTTGGCAAATATAAAGCGAAATGAACACATCTACAGGTGTTGAATGCAATATGGAATTTATTTCGTTAAATAGAAATATAAATTATTGGCTAGGAGAGAAACTATGAGTATATTTCTATTAAAATGCAGCCGTGCGAAGCTAGGAAGGAAGACTAGCTTTGGCACGCGCGCTATCGCGGAGAAGCGTGCGAGTACTCCTATCCAGCTGCTTAAACCGGACGGACGTGTCAGCCACGCGACCAGCAACAGCAGCAGCAGAGCAGCACTTGTATACGATAAAGAACTACGTAGTACAGGCGAGGAAGTACCGCCAGGAGATCGACCAATCGCCGAGGAAGATATTAGAGGAGCCGGTGAAGTGCAAATGCGCTGAATATTGAAGAGAACAGCATTTTATTTTGTAACAAAATTAACAGAAGAAGACTTCATTAAAACAGCGTTAGTCTACAGCAAAGCAATAACTACTTACTACAGCTACAGTATTGCCACAATATCTATTCTACGGTTCAACAATATAGTCAACATGAACGCAACGATCCTGAGTCAGGGAGGACAAACTTTTTCAACGAATACTGAGAAGATTATAATGAATAACTAAATCAATGGAAGGAGGTTAGTCTATACCATGGATTGGAAAGTTAGAGTGACTTAGAAGATCGAGAATCGATACATCTACAGCTGCTCAACAACTTGCAGTATTCCAAGATGAATCTCAGTACTACAAGCGAGATATCCATTACCATCAGGGGGAGATGACAACCCAGGACATTCAGATCAACATTGATGATGCCACTCTGTTATACGGAGATAAGAAGCAGACGAACGCTTGCAGTCGATTGGACCAAGAGACGCAGTTCCCAGGTCGCTGACCGCGAAGCTAGAAGACTTGCCGTTAGCCGCCACAGCCGAGCAGGATGCAGGTGACCGCATCACGATCTAGACGGGGTAGCGCGCAGCTGTTTCGCACGCGACCGGCAGGAACTGGTTTCCAGGGAAGACGCCGCTCATGCAATCTCAACGGAACATCGAATACATCTTAAGGAGGTATTCTCGACACCAGAAGTCATCTCAAAGGTAGAAAAACTGAATGCTCTAAGACCTGTAGTTTTGCAGTAGTAATTGAATTCCATTAAGGAGTGACCAACTTCATTGTAGATATTCTTATCTTTATTCTATGTTTATTATAGCTAAAATTTTGAGATTCATTGTAATTCTTTGATACGTCTTCGTGTGTCGTTCAAGACGTTATTTCATGCATTTTTGACTTAGATATTTCGTTTCATATATTTACTTTTGAAGGAATCGTTTTAACATACTCACTTTCGAACGAAACTCGTTTTATAAGGGAATGATACGATAGTAACGTATTTCGAAGAGATTGCTTCGATAATGGCATATTTCCTTGAATATACTTTCCAATTGTAAGAACATTTGAACATTAAGATTGTTATCAACAGTTACAAATGCGTTACAGCGACAGAATACATTTGTATATTTATATTGCATTTTTATAAAGGAGAGTATTACTGTAAAATGCTGTAACATTGTTTATCAGACATTATTGTGTCAGAATACAACTGAAATATGTATTTATAACAATATGGATGTTATAAAATTCCAATATCGGAGTACAATTTATTTGACAACGATATAGTCTTGGACTATTGTTATTACGAAAGTACACTATAAAATAGGATCATGTTAGTGACAATTGAGGTCAAATGATGCCTATATTTATTAACAATTAAATTGGAAACATTGTTACACTGAAATGATAGACCAGGAGATTTGTTAATCTACCTGAGGTCTAGTATGTTCTAAAATAAGCTTAAATATGAATAATTCATTTATTTAAATGTACACCAGAAGCGTGAGGATATGTATTTATTGCTATTAACTACTAAAGACAAGCGAACTACGAGTTAGTATTGTTAACATTTGGTATCGTGGAAAAACAATCTATTATGGAATTAAATGAACGAAAAGCGCTAACTTAAAGGTTAATATTTGTATTGTTTATGTCAGAGAGTATCAGTATATGATCCACGAAGTGCTTAGAGATTTTTAAGTAGTTTCGCATCGCTCTTTATTTTATTGTTGTTATTCATTGACTCGACATATTCTAAACTATATTTAACTTCAGTGTTTGATATACAAGCTTTATTTATTTTGACTGATTACCAGAAATACCTGAGCATTTATTGTTGTGTGAAACATTGTTCAGAGAACTGACTTTTAACAGAGACACTATAAGACTGTCAGATCGCGACTGAAAGTGCAAATAGTATTTTTAATACCATGTTAAACATGGAAAATTGTATATAAAGTATATATTTCAACCATATTTAATTTATGTTATTATTATTAGCATAGATATTCACGTTTTACACACGCATGTGTATAATGTAGGGTTTTTGCAGTGTTAACTTAATTTTGATGATTGAACAGCTGATGCTGATCAGACTGCTTCAGTGACAGAGTCACAGGGTGTTTATTAATTGCGTAAACACTTTAATTATTTCTAATATAATTACATTGTTGTAATGATACTGTTTATGAACATTTATTCTACAGATAGTAGGACTATCTGACGTCTGAGATATTTAATTTTAACTTGCATATATATTTTTTATTGCTGATAGGGAATTTTTGTTTGTGATTTTTGGTAATAAATCCCAGGCAATACTTGTTTGCCTGTTCGTTTTTTATAAATCTGATCACCTTTTCATTTTGCAATCGACATGCGATAATACTACGAATTAGTTACTAGAATTCACGTAGTCTCAACTTTCACCGTTCACGCTCGAGATCCGAGATTCTCGTCCTACCATCTTGTCATGGGTATTTTATTTCTAGTAAATGTGTAACTAACCGGTAGTGTTGTTGCATTGCCGGTATGTACCGAGAGTTTCCTAGTCATTATCCTAGTAGGGTAGTGTTGGTTAACCTGGCTGGGTATCGACCTCCCTACAATCCTTTTCCATCTCAGCGGATATAGGCTATGACTATGCGGAATTCGGGTGCAGTACCAGGATGAGTTTTTTATTGTCTCTTTTCAAGCAATTTTCTATGATCATGTAGGCCTAGTGCTTGAAAATCAACTTTAACTCTTAAATTATTTTCTTAATCTTATAATAATAATAAATAATACCCCCTGGCACAACAGCCCGTGAAGTGCCTAGGCCTACCAAGCAACCGCTGCCCAGCCATTTGGCTTGCAGATATTGGGGTGACGCGTGATCAGCGCATCGGGTCCCCTCGGCCGTTAATCTTGGTTTTCGTGATCGGGGCGCTGCCTCACTGTCAGACGGCTACTTAATTGTCCTCACGAGGCTGAGCGCACCCCGTTCCAGCCCACACGTCAGTTTTAAAATCCCTGACGGAGCCGGGATTCGAACCCGGGTTCTCCGGCTGAGAGGCAGGCGCGCTACCCCAACACAACGGGGCTAATCTTATCCAGCATCGTAAAACAAAAGATCGCCGACGTGTTAATGTGAAAGTGCGCCAAGTGGCATTACAGTGGTGAATAGGCCTACTGTTATAAATACAAAATGCCATGTCCTGTGGTCCGGATTCCACGTTAAAAGGAGGTCCCGTGGCTCATGATCTCAAGATTAACGGTCACGTTAAACTATAAGCTTCCTTCCTTCCTTCCTTCCTTCCTTCCTTACATACAAAACTAACTTAACCCTTAAACTGCGGCTTACGCCCCAGACACCCTTGCTTGTAGTGCAATCAGTAATTTTCGTCCGGACAGTCATCGAACCAAGTAGTGACCAAGGTTTCGTCCAGACAGTAGTATAACCAAGTAGCGACCAATGGTTTCGTCCAGACATCCATTTTAATTCTGGTGTATTTTGTATCGGACATGTTGACAACAGTGATGAGACGTGATAAGACGTCAATGTGAGTGCCTAGAACAAGGCTTCCATCGTTAAAGAAGAAAGAAAGAAAATCCTTTATTTACGTAATATTACTAATTTCCAGTGCAGCAGTGATAGTTGACAGTATTTTCAATTCCTAATGACTGCCAGAAAGATATGTGAATCATATATTTATCATAGTGGCGTAGTTAGTAGCATGCTGAGCTTCTATGCCCAAGATCGCGGGTTCAAACCCAGCCGAAGTCGTCGGATTATTTAAGAGGATTAAAAATCCCTCAGTAATCCTTCCTTCGGAGGGGAAGTAAAGCCGGCGGTCCCATGTCATAGATTTATGGCATGATAAAGAACCTTCCACTAATTACACTTGTGTGAAGCAAAATTATATGTTAGATTTGGCTAACGCTCTTAGGTTCCAGCGTTCGTCGCCAGGAGCCAACTGCGGTGGCATCTAGTAACCAAGTTCAGAACTAGTTGGTCGTTGACTGTGGCGTTTGGTAGCAAAAGTTGGAACTACTAAAAAAATCTCTTGTTTGCAGTTGTTACTTGAATTAAAAACAGATAACACACACTAATACAGCCATCACAATTAACACTGGTTATCAGAGAGATTCTACACACACCCGAAGTACACGGGGCTACATGACCACGTTGTCGCAGCCCCTAAACTGAGGAACCAACCATATTTATCATACATTTTCAATAATCTTCCAGTTTCTGTAAAAGTCTGGTTCTGGTCAAGGGAAGAATTAATGGCAAAACTTGGAGGTTACAAGTTCATTACAGATAAAAGCCGGTGGGAAGCAGCAACGGAGAATTACAGTAAAAAAAAAACGAACCGGGAATGTCTGCCGCGACGCAGTTACGCACTTTAATTCGTTCACACCTCCTCTGGCACACGTGACACGTCCTGACTCCCCGAATCCCGATGTTGCAACATCGTTCATTCTCTGATTGGTCTAGGCCGTGATAACATAATGCTACGCAATGTAGACGAGAGCTTCGCTCACCCGCTCGTCATTGTGCAACGACTTGGCAACATTACATTGGCTCCCCAAATCAGCAGCGGCTAGTATCGAAGCAGTTTGCTCTTTATTTTTAAAATAACATAAAAAGTAAACTACTGGGCGTAGAATTGTGATTCAAGTTTCTATATACTCAGTAAAATGCTGCCTTTCATCCCACTTTTATGTAGAAACCGTATCCGGTCAAACATGACCCCTCGGTGCGCGTGATATTTCGTTTCGGTGACGCGTGACGCGACCGTCAGCCTCCCACTGTTCTGAAGCCACGCCTGTCCGGTCATGTCGCGGCATAAACCGCTGGGTCGGGCCAAAGTATCAAGGAGCTTAGATATCTCACCTCCTTGACTCTTATAGTGCTTCAAAGAACAACAAAATTCGACAAAACTTGCACCCGACACCCAAGGACATACGATATTATTATTAACGGAACAAGTTGATAACACCCGTGTGTGACTGCGGAGCTGCGTGAAAGGCCATCCACCACATTGTCACCGAATGTGAAACGCGGGCATATACAGGTAGCTAAGGTGATTTCCTTATGGCAACTCCAGACGCAATACGGTCGGTGTATCAATAATGTGGACATTCAATTGTGAGGAGTTATTTCTTGTTCGTTGTTTCTGTTATGTAAATATGTTCACGTTTGATATCTCCATATAACTTCATTGTATGGGCCATACGCTAAATACATAAATAAATAAACAAATTTACAGATATCTCAATTTCCCTTCATGATGTCTGTGTTCCTTGAATATAATACATCATTACTTTCTTCTTGAAAACTTTTAAACTGTTAGAGAAAGGTTCTAAGACTTCTTCACAAACTAATTCCATGTGTGAATACCCCTGTTTATAAAAGAATACTTAGCTAAATTTGTTTTTTGAATGTTGGGCCTTATTTTGTAAGCGTGATCACTCCTTCCACATATACGACATCTGGCTCACGCATTCTCTTTCTCAATTCATTCCAGGTCGGCTCCCCTGTGTATGCTTTGAACATTTCCTGGAGTCTACTTTTATGTCTTCTGTTGTGTAGGGAATTCCCATCCCAATGACTTTAACATGTCATAGACACTTGTCAGTTTGCGAGAATTTGCCCAGTACAAATCTTGCAGCTTTTTCTTTGCACCATCTCCAATTTGTTCTTTAGAGTTGATTGGTAGGGGTACCACACACTCGTGGCGTATTCAAAAATATGTTCCTATTCTTGCTGTAGTTGCTATGGCCACCTCGTGTTGTAGTGGTTATCATATTTTGCTGTCACCTCTAGGTCCAGATTCGAATACAGGTTCTGTCAAGAAAATTATGGTTTTGTGAAGCAGAACTATAAAGATGTGGTTTCGAATCCCACCTCAGGCATCCTAGGTATGATTTTCCGTGGTTTTTCAGTTCTACTCATGGCAAATGCCTGGTCATGTAGCCACGTGTATTTAGGTGTGTATGTGTAATCCGTCACATATAATTTATTTATTTAGCGTATGATGCATACAAGACAGTAATTCTTCATCATCATCATCATCATCTTGCACAGTTTCCAGCCACTGGCCGGGTCTGTTTGGAACACAAGCCTCTCCAACGTCTTCTGTCTTCCCACCATCTCTCAGCCTCCACCCCCTTCAGCCACCTGTCTCTCGGTCTTCCTCTCGGTCTCTTTCCTTCCCACTTCGTCTCGTGTATCCTCCTGGGTATCCTCTTCTCCATTCGTTTTACATATCCATACCATCTAAGTCTAGATTTCTCTATACCATCCTGTAATGGTTCCTCCTTTATTAATTCTCTGGTCCTCTCATTTTTTATTCTGTCCCTCTTTGTAGCTCCAATACTGCTTCTCAAGAACCTCATCTCACTGACCTGTATTTTGCTCTTCTCCCTTCCTTTCATAACCCAGATCTCCGAGGCATACGTCAGGATAGGGATATAGTACGTCCAATATATGATCTTTTTGCTGTTCTGAGGGATATCCTTGCTCCATAACAAGCTTCTCACACTCCTCCGGAATGC
Organism: Meconema thalassinum; assembly: GCA_946902985.2. Taxonomy (NCBI): domain Eukaryota; kingdom Metazoa; phylum Arthropoda; class Insecta; order Orthoptera; family Tettigoniidae; genus Meconema; species Meconema thalassinum. Next base: position 752,690,172 of record OX336388.2, on the reverse strand, counting down.
TTCTGCCTGTCTCCCCCGCTCATTTATTTCTCTATCGATTCTTCCATTATCTTGTATCAGGCTACCCAGATACTTGAAACTCTCCACTTTCTTCAGCTGTTCCCCACCAATTATTATTCCCGTTGTGGTTCTTTCCTTCTTCCTTGTTGTGATCACCATCTCACTCTTATTTATGCTAAATTTCATCCCATATCCTTGTATTATTCCTTCCCACACGTCCAACTGTTCCTGTACCACCTCCTCCTTGTTTCCCAAAATCATCAAATCATCTGCAAACACCTTTGCTTTCATCTTTCCTTCCCCAATTACTTGTGCCACTCAGGTCATTATGTCATCCATCACCACAATGAAAAGTAACGGTGACAGTGCACTTCCTTGGCTCAGGCCGTTTCTCTGTTCCAACCAGTCCGATCTCTCTCCTCCCACTTTCACACAGCTCACGCTTCCCTTGTACATCTCCTTTATCCTCCTTATAGTCCATTTTTCTACTCCTCTATCCTCCAGGGACTTCCATACTTAGTTTCTGCATACACTGCCATATGCTTTCTCAATGTCCAGGAAGGCCATCAGTAGATCTGTTCCATACACATAGTGCTGTTCTTGTAACTGGCTTACAGCAGAAATCAAATCCACTGTGGACCTTCCTGCTCTGAAGCCATGTTGTTCTTCCCTCATCCCTCCTTCTATCCTTGTCCTAATTCTCCTTTCCAAAACTTTATCAAACATCTTTGCACAATGACTCATCAGTGTTATTCCCCGATAGTTTCTGCATTCTGTTCTACTACCTTTCTTGAAGATCGGGACCATTATTCCCTTTTTCCAGTCCTCCGGGGTCTTCCTTTCCTTCCATGCTGTCCTCATCACTCACCATCTCCACACTCAACTAATCCACACCCGGTGCCTTCCCTCCTTTCATCTTCCTCACTGCATCTTCCACTTCTTTCCATGTTAAGTCCTTTTCTGTTTGCAGTTCATCTTCCTCTTCCCCGATTTCTTCCTCCTTACCGTGGTTTCCATTTGAGTTCATGAGTTCTTCAAAATATTCTTTCCACATTTTCTTCAGTTCTTCCCTATTTACTATCTCTTGTCCCCTTTTGTTCACCATTCTAACACAATCCGTAGGATTCTTCCGCCTCTTATTTTTTACCATTCCATACAGGACCTTGTTTGTACCTTCACTATCCTCCTTCATCCTCTTTGTCCACTCTTCCATCCACTTTCTTCTCTCCTCAGCCACTACTCTCTTTGCCTCCTTCTTTCATTCCTGGTACTCTTCCCTTGTCTCTACCGTCCTATTTTCATACCACCTCCTAAAGGCTCTATTCTTTTCCCTTACTATATCTTTTGTCTTCTCATTCCACCATGGTGTTTCCTTCCACCTCTTCTTACTACTTGTCCTCCCACATACTGCTTCTGCTGCACCTACTAGTGTCTTCTAAAATCTAGCCCATTCCTCTTCCACCCCTCTTTCTTCATCTGTTGGAATTCCTTCCTTTACCACTTTGAGGTACTCGACCCTTCTATCTCCTTTCAGTTCCCATATACGTCCTTCCTGGTTCTCAGTCCCTTTTTTCTCCTTAGTCCCTCACAGGTTCATTACCAGCAATCGAAGGTCGCTATCTAGGTTCTCCGATGGTATACCCTTGATATCCGTGATGTTCTTATTTAATTCTTTCTCATATAGTATATAGTCGACCACCGACTTCCTGGTCAAGTCATCACTTAATTACTAGATCGGCATTCACCCTGCTCTGAGTGGCAAAACTTAGAAGAGATAGGTTCAATACCCACCTCAGCCACCCTAAAACTGGTTAATATATATAAATTTACGAATAAACAATTTTCAGCATTAAGCTGCCAGGTATTGAATCCATTCAAGAACTTGTTGTGTTGCTGCATGGAGCTCTTCTAAGGTCTCAGAGTATATAGAGGGCATTCCTGCACGATGTGCTTGATGGTTTGTTCTTCATATCCACATTCACAACGAGGCGAGTCTATCCAACCCCTCTGATCTAAGGCTGCTCTAGTTCGATCAGTGCCACATCGAATTCTATTGAGACGGGACCAGACTGCTCGAGGGAGATGGAATCCAGGTAGTTTGATCGTAGGATCAGGTACTTCAATTGGGCCACCAGATGGAGAGGTAGACCATTCAACTTTACATGTATTTCGGGGGTCGAACGGAGCTGAAGAATGTTTCATAGCCGTCTTGTAGGCTGGTTTCAGTGATTTCAACCTGGATGTAGAAGGTTGATTGACGTCATTAAGGTTGGAATTTCGAAAGTGGTCTTTAACTTGGAATTATCGCGGCAATTTGTCTGTAGTAGACTAGAAGTAAGAAACCAGGGAAAAACAATTTTCGGGTGTCTGAGGTGGGTATCGAACCCATCTCTTCTAAGTTTTGCCACTCAGAGCTGGGTGAATTCCGATCTAGTACTAACACCAGAATCCCCCCATTCTTTTTGTACGCTGGGGGTCGAATCTGGACCTCAATTAAACCACAAGGTGGACTTATAGATATTCTACGGTCGAATCTTGACATCTCGATTTTCTACGACTCAAATTTTCGATAATTCGTAGTAATTATTATTTCCCGAACAAACTTCGTATCATTTACATGGATATTTTTTCTCTGCAAGTCAAATTTGTAAAACACGAATTTTTCGATATTTCGAAGCTTAAATTACATCCATGACACTTAAAATTGTTCTTTATGTCGAACGTTTACGGTGAAACTTGTCTCACTTGAAGATTCTAATTTGAATGTTCCACCGATTACTGTAGTTGAGTTAACCGTGTGCAATATCTATACTGAACTATAATAATAATGTCGTATGGCCTCGGTACCGGGTGCAAGCTTTGTAATTTGTCACCCAGAGAGCAGCTTGGATGTCGAATTTTGTAGTTCCATGGAGCGATATGAAAGTCAAGGAGGTTAGATATCTAAGCTCCTTCACATTACAGCGCTTTCTGGTAGAGAACGGAATAACTTTGTGTTGGCGGAAAATCCCGATATTAATTTTGCCATTATGAACACGCCCTACTGAATTCAAATGGGTTATTTAACGTGCCAACAACGTATGACACGCGTGCCCGTGAATTTTGTCGCCTTAAAAAAAAAAAAAAACACTTACCATGGCCAGGAGCGAACCTGCAAGCTTGGGGTTGGCAGTCTGACACGATAACCACTCACCCACCGTGGCAAGCTACTGAACTATGATCTCGATAGAATCGCACATCGACCCAAACCGCTGGGATTTCGTGAGCTGTACGCAAGTCAAATTGTATTTCTCTGTTTATAAGAAAACAAGCAACCCACCCTGGCTTCGCCCGGGTATCTTAAACGGTTTACTCAGCGTAAGCTAAAAAGGCGCATGGACGGCAGGTCCCAGACGTAATTCAGAAGAGCCGAGGTGAACAGTGAAACTCCAAATATACTGTATGTACTCTTCTCGGAAGTCTTTACACGACACGACTCGACAGTTTGATGCTGGCCGAAGCTGGGGAGATAGGCTCACTCGCTAGCTCGTAAACTCGCTCCGAAGCTCGTAATTTATATTTTCACTGAATGGAGATTGTTGGAAGAATGAAAAAATAAAAACAGTTATAATGGGTGGTGTATTGAAGATAGAGATATGTTGTACCGGACAATCGTGTAGAGCCTTTCATGCTGAACAATTCTTACACTCATAGTATACACATATTTTTAACGGTTTACCCAGTGTAAACGTAAACTTAAAAGCGCACTGACAGAAGGTTTTTCTTCGACTCGATTCACTGAAATCGTCACTGCTCGGCTTCCTTTGGTCAAGGAATGTTTTTCGTAGAAACCTTCCTCGAGAAGAATGGTGAAAACCGTATCAAAATCCATCCAATGGTTCTCGAGATTACCCGCAACATCCTAGAATCGAGGACTTAGTTTTATACTGTGTAGAGATTTCGTTTTTTTTCAGCTTTTTTGTCATTTCAAATGATCTTGTCGACTTCGTCGTTACGCTGGGGTCAGGCGTTACGTTACGGTGATGGAACGAAATGTACCGAGAGTGCACTGAGATGGGTGACGTCATAGTACTGCTTGTGCTTCCTCCTTTCCCCGCGCGCTCCGGTGAGCGTGACGTCATCCAGCCAGCTACCTTCTTTGACCTTGGTGTGCACTTGCTAACGGACTTAGAGTTTACGCAGCATTTGTACCATTTGTACCACTTAAAATGATATAAAGTCTAGTCTTTCAGACTGACTATCAGTCTTTTTTTTAAATCTAGGCTACTGTAATTGCCCTTTTACTTGTTTCATATGGCAAAAATGTAGATTATGTTCCCCTATGTTCAGCGCGTAGCATCCGCCATGTTTGGCACCACTCAAAAATGGAATGTTGCCTGTGATCGAGTTCAGTTATCTGCACTTTCTTTCAATTCTTGCTGTTTTTCTGTTCTAACCACCAGTTTCGTTACAGAGCACATTGTTGCGTTTAATCGTCGCGTCAGTTTAGTTACTGACAGCACATTATAATGTTTCGATCAGTATTTCATAATTTTATAATTTTTTATGTTCGACCCTGACTATTATATGTCAGAAAACTGTACTATAATGAGGCTCATTATAACACTATTTTTCATTATGAAACAGATAAGGATAGCATCGCACCTGCGCTGAGTTCGGGGGGCGTGGTGGCGCAGCGGTCAAGCTGTTGGCCTCTCACCACTGCGGACCGGGTTCGATTCCCGGTCAATGCTTGTGAGATTTTCAAAGTGAAATGCCATGTCCTGTGGTTCGGATTCCACGTAAAAAGGAGGTCCCGTGGCTCATGATCTCGAGATTAACGGTCACATAAAACTACAATCTTCCTTCCTTTTTGCGCTGAGTTCCACGGCCTTCTAATTTAAATTTCACTGCGTGGCGTAGTGTCATAGTAGGGTTATCGAGGAGGCCATGGTCAAGTACAAGGCATTCCATGCGTCGCATGCACTCTGTTCAGTACATAAAACTGACAAAATCTCGACTGATATTTCTTAGTACATTATGCAACGAGCCTATAATGGCAATAATTAAGACACGAGTATGTTTATAAAACGAGCGTATGCGAGTTTTATAATTTTGATACGAGTGTCGTAACTACCATCATAGGCGAGTTGCATACGACTGTTCATGTTCGACGATAATTATTATAACTATTTTATGTTCGAACATAAATATTCATAAATATCTGTCGAGATTTCGCCAGGTTTATGCACTAAACAGAGCGCATGTGACGCAGAGAATGCCTTGTATTTGACCATGGCCTCCTCGATTACCCCACTATGACACTAGGCAACGCCGTGAAATTTAAATTAGAAGGCCTTGGAACTCAGTGCAGTTGCGATGATATCCTTATCTAATTGGTCAAACAACTGTTTCTTGAGCTGTGATTGGTGGGAGAAACTGGTTCATAATGAAAATTAGTGTTATAATGACCATCATTATGATACAGTTTTCTGACATATAATATTTATGTTCGAACATAAAATAGTTATAATAATTATCGTCGAACAAAAACAGTCGTATGCAACTCGCCTATAATCGTAATTAAAACACTCGTATGGAAATTATAAAACTCGCATACGCTCGTTTTATAGACATACTCGTGTCTTAATTATTGCCATTATAGGCTCTTTGCATAATTTATTATTTCCTAGGTATCTCCATATCTCGAATTTTCGATAAGTCGAATTTTATTTAATATTCCGTAACGATTAGATGTGTCACGGCTGAACTGTAGGTATCATAGTCACCAATATGGCCAATGAGGTACATCTTAAGGCTTCTGTAGCATCATAATTAGCCTACTTTTCACATTTTGCAAAAATGAGGAAAAAGTAGACTTATGAGATCGATCCGGGAAAATGTGTGTCTGTCTGGCTGGCTGGCTGGCTGTGTGTGTGTGTGTCCCCCCCCCCCTATCAACTCCTAAACGGCTGCAGCAATCAAAACCAAATTTAGTATGAGTAAAGATGTGCATCGGAATATCTCACGACCATATTTGAAAATGATGTCAGTGCTACCAACTGCTGAAAAAACGCACTAGAAATTTGAGCTCCATGTTGGATATCTCGCAAAGTATGCATGGGAGCTATTCCAAAATCGGTACACATGCAGATAATACTATTTCAGTTTATTTTCCAGGAGGCCAATAATGACAGTGTTGCCAAAATAATTTTAAGCCTTCTGATAGGTCCAATGTTTAAATGCATATAACGTCTACACTATCAATTGGATTTCAACCAAATTTTGTATGTAATATCTGTACATAAACAGATATGATTGAGCGTATTCTTAGGAGCCACCAGGGCTGCCAACTGTTAATAATTGCTCTCTCTTTTTTTATCCAAATGCCAATATATCAAATAGTATGCAAGCCAACAGCTTTAAACTATTCACACGAATATTATGACATTTTAGATTAATTTGGAGTAACTTATATACGTCAGTTCTACCAACATGATTATAAGCCTGCTGATAGTACCAATTTTTAAATACATGTAACTTCGATACTATCAGTTGGATTTCAACCAAATTTCGTATGTGCTATGTGTACCATAACAGATATGACTGTAAGTATTGTTAAGAGCAATCAGGGCTGCCAACTGTTAATAAATTCTGTCTATATTTGTTACCCTAATATCAATATATCAGAAAGTATGCAAGCCAACAGCTCTATATTTTGCACACGTATAGCACCTGACATTGTACATTAATTTGGAGTAATTAATACAAGGCAGTGCTGCCAACATGATTCTATGCCTGCTGATATGTCCTATTTTAAAATACATGTAACTTCTATACCAACAAATGGATTTCATCCAAAATTGGCACAACAAGATATCATAATATTTCAGATTATTTCTAACCAACACACGCATGGTATTGTTGGCAACATGCTTTTACGCGTGCTGATAGATCCAGTGTCTAACTGCATGTAACGTCCATTGGACTTCAACCTAATTTTGTATTCTGTAGCTTAAGAGATGGAACTAAGAATATATTCAGTCACCAGGGCTGCCATCTGTAGTGCTCTATTAGGCTACATTATACCAAGTATATTTTGAACTAATTTGATATTTCGATATTACCAACTAATTTTGTCATTATTCTAGATAGGTTCATATACTGTAGAATAATCATTGGCATGAAAAGTAGGCTGTATAGTTCTTCACGGAACTTCTTATTTTTCTGTTGAGCTCAGTTAACGGTGGATAGATGGGTCTACTTTAGACTTCATCACTTTAAATTGTCCCTTACTACACACTCCAGCTCAAAGAGCTAAGGAGAGAGTATTCTCCCAGTACCGGAGATCTCCACTAAAGAGCGCTGCTTTCAAAGATGAACTGCAGAATATTGAGCCTGAAATAGCAGAGTGGTATATTAACGTTCAACCTGAAGAATAGCAAGGAAACACGAGGGGTGAAATGATGCTAGGTGAAAGGTACTCCTCATCTTCTCTTTTCGGGAATAAGTTCCTTGTGACAGTCATCCCAATCGTGAAACTAAATTAGAACATACAGTAACTCAGATCTACCTAGGTATAAACAAATTTATTTTACAATTACTGCGTTACCTGAACACGGACATGGCAAAATAAATACTCGTATTTTTCCCCTCATAGCTGTATTTTGTTTCTCAGAGGACCTCCTAGTGGTGTTGCGGCTAATATTCTTATCTGTTGCCCTGAAAGTCCCGGTTCGTTTCCCGGCTCTGCCAAGAAAACTAATTCTGGTCTGAGGGATGGAACGGGGCACTCTCGTCCGCTTGAGGCAAAATTGAGAAGAAGCGGATTGATTCCCATTTCGGTCAATTTAGAAGACGTTTCGCGTGGTTCCCGACTTCTATTCCAGGCAATTTAAAGCCAAGGCAACCTCATTCCCAATCCTCACCTCTATAAAAAATACTCACACTGCTACAGACAACATAATAACACAGGTTATCTGACAAATTCTGTCTGTGTGTGTGTGTCTCTCCGTATAGCGGCTTCGTTGGCTTAGTTGGTAGCATGCTGAACTTCAATGCCCAAGGTCGCCGGTTCAAACCCGGCCAAAATCGTCTGATTTTAAGAGCGTTAAAAATCCCTCAATATGCCTTCCTTCGGAGGGGAAGTAACGCCAGCGGGCCCATGCCATAGATTTATGGCACGTAAAACAACCTTCCACTAACTAAACTTGTGTGAAGCAAAATTTGTAGATTAGGTTTGATTAATGCTCTGAAGTTCCAACGTTCGTCACCAGGCTCTGGTTGCGATGGCATCTAGTAGTAGCCAAGTTTACAGCGAGGTGTCGTGGACGGTAGCATTTGGTAGCGAAAGTAGGAACTACCGGTACTAGAAATTATCGTATGCAATACTTACTTGAATTAAAGACAGATTACACACACTAATACAGTCATCACAATTAACACCGGCAATCAGACAGATTCTACACACACCCAAAGTACACGGGGCTACATAACCACGTTGTGGCAGCCCCTAAAGTAAGGAACCAACCAACCATGTACCTATACACACACAAGTACACGGGATTGAAATGAACACAATGTCTAAGCCCCTCAATCAAACTACAATAGTACATTATGCAACGAGCCTATGATGGCTATAGTTGGATTTTGAGCGCATGCGCGAAGGTATCCTTATCTAATTGGTCACACAACTGTTTCTTGAGCTATGATTGGTGGGAGAAACTGTTTCATAATGAAAAATAGTGTTATAATGAGCCTCATTATGATACAGTTTTCTGACACATAATAATCAGGGTCGAACATAAAGGATTCTTATGGGTTACACTATGTGTATCCGGACGCTCACGTGAAAGGGTTGGTGAATTTCGGCCATGGCCTTCAATATGATGTTGGTTGGTTCCTTAGTTTAGGGGCTGCAACAACGCGGTCATGTAGCCCCGTGTACTTTGGGTCTGTGTAGAATCTGTCTGATAACCGGTGTTAATTGCGATGGCTGTATTAGTGTGTGTTATCTGTTCTTTTAATTCAAGTAAGGACTGCAACTTTGAATTTTTCAAATAGTTCCTACTTTTGCCGCCAAAGGGCACCGTCAACGACTACTAGGCCTAGTTCAGAACTTAGCTACTAGACGCCACCGCAGTCGTCTCTTGCCAACGAACGTAGCAACCTAAGTAATTAGTGGAAAGTTCTTTAACATGCCATAAATCTATGACATGGGACCGCCGGCTTTACTCCCCCCCCCCCAAGGAAGGCATACTGAGGGATTTTTAACGCTCTTAAAAATTAAAAAAAATTATGATGTTGGCCCAACCTTCGCCTTGATGGCAACTTCTACTCTAGCAGGCATGGACGACTTTGCTAACTTCACACTACTTGAAATATAAGTTTTCTACAGAGATACCTCAGTGCAAGAGACAAGTTCACCTCACCAGGAGTGTTGAAGTCAGCTATTTAATTTCTCTTTACTATGGATTTTGTAACGACAAATGCTACTACCTGGCGGTAAAATCGAGAAAACCTGTGTTGTATTTTGTTTAAATATTTAAATCGCATGCGCTACTCACGCACTGCATAGAGACACCTGTCAGTTGAGCTTAGGCCCGCCTCGTTACGTTGTGGCTAGCACTCTCGGCTGTCACCACGGAGACACGGGTTCGATTCTGGCGCGAGGGCTGAAAATAGGCTAAAAATATAACACGACTGGCGCCGGATCATTTTGACCCATAGTGTGTTACTCCCTTTTTGTCGTAGTCGTACGTATTTTAATGAAGTGATTTTACACCTGGTGTCTTCCTATAAACTATTCCCAATATAAAATGAGGTTTATTTTTAGCCTACTTTTCACATTTTGCAAAAATGAGGAAAAAGTAGACTTATAAGATCGGGCAAATATGTGTCTGTCTGTCCTTCTGTCTGTCTGTCTGTCTGTCTGTATATCTGGTGTGTGTGTGTGTGTGTGTGTGTGTGTCCCACCCCATATCAACGCCTAAGTGGCTGCAGCAATCGAAACAAAATTTGGTACAAGTAAAGATGTATACCTGAATATCTCACGGCCATATTTGAAAATGATGTCACTGCTACCAACTGCTGAAAAATCGCAATAGAAATTTGAGCTCCATGTTGGATATCTTGGAAGGTATGAATGGGAGCTATTTCAAAATTGGCACACGTATAGATAATAATATTTTAGTTTAATTTCCAAAAGGCCATACTGAACCCATTAGTATTGCAGTGTTTATAAGCAAGAATCTTGATCAAGGGGTCGCGCTCAGTTCATAGTGTGATGTTTACGTTCGCCAAACAACATGCTCTACTGAGGTGAGGGTCATAGGATTAAAACTATAATTAAGAAAGGAAGTGACAAGGCGTAAAATAATAACATAATTTAATGACTATTAGTGCAAATAAAATGAATATAGACAGCAACAATAATAAAATTCCTCCCTGAATCTTCCCATGACAGAAATATTTATCAAAAGTTGAGGAGTCAGACGGATCTCCCCCTTATAAAAAAAATGTGGATCCAAGTTCCACTGACTTGTATTGGATTTTATGTATGCGTAATGACTAACTACGAGGAATGAGTACTAGGATGACTGTTCGTTTACATCGGGTAACAGCCACGACGCTTACGAACAATCATCTCGTAAATCAACGTTTACGGATATGGGACACAACACTGATAAAACGCTTAAAAATTAATGCTGACACACAGTCTAAAAACTAATATTTACAGGAATCTCCCTCGAGACCCTCCTTCAATGCAATGACGCATCTGACAAATGAGCTGCCAACCCGGCCAATTGCTCAATACACAAACAAGGAAAAGACAGCATCGCACGTGACTACACGGGTCACTAATACAGAACATAAACATGGAATTGAACCAACAACAACAAAAGCCTCACCGGCTGAGATTACTTTATATGAACAAAAATGGATGTTAAGCTAACGCTGCGGAGATTATAGTGATTCGTAGGCAACTCCCATTTATTTAAACAATTTTTACCATCGATCAGTTCTTATTCTGTATTTCAAGTAAATACGGAGCCAACAAGCACTCCGCTAATGACCTTGATGCAATCCTTTCAGCCCGCCTTGTGAAACAGCATCCCCCTTCCTCACTCTGTCATCGTCCAGCCCCAGTGTGTAAAAATAACATGACCAACTGACCGTTATCTCGTAGAATCAACAGCAACAAATCTCAACCACATAAACATATGGTAAGACCTTAATCGATATAGCCACATATGTCCTCGCAAGGTAACCATATGGACTTGGCACCAAGCTGACAGAAATCAGTCTACGCTGAAATTCCCGCTTGTAATGACCAATAAAATACACACACACACACACACACACACACTGCTGGGAATGACATAACATTTTTCACACAGGTCGGCTGAATCAGATCCTCACAAACTATTAAAAAAATATTAAAACCTACGAGAGAGCTGACTGCTCCTCGCCACAACACATATTGCTCCAACGGCAATAAACTCACTGAATCTGATCAATAATAAACATTACAAGATTAATTTACCTTCCAATCTATTGCATGATTATACTAATTCAGTCCTACTTCTGAAACACAACATATCTCCGAGAGACGCTTCTCAATCGCACTACGTAAACATATGCGAACACGGTCGTCGACATAGCTACGTTAATTAAAACAAACAAACAAACAAACAAACAAGAACTTACAACTGATAAAATATGTGCGAGCTGTTTCCATGCAAAAGGTGTGTCAGACAAAAACTAACCACACTACGTTAATCAACACAAGCAAGATATTTACAAAACAAAATATGTCCAATATACCATAAGTTAATTTGTCAGATAATAAGAATATTATTCATGTACTCATCCTCTGCCAGTCACCGTCAACGAACATCTGCAGCCATTTCCCTACTCAATGCCGCTTAGCTCGTCTCAAACATCTCGATGGAGTGCTGACAGTTCCAAACTTCTTCCAGGATAAGCGATGTCATCTCTCGTGCTGATGCAAAAAGTTATAGATTAATTCACACTCGATATCTGTTTACTAAATTCGCCGTTTTAGGTACTTAATTCCCCAGAACAGTCTGTTGGCGAATTGTCGATGATACTGTCCCTACTAAAATAGTACTGTGACTATCTATCACACTGAATTTACCACATTTGTATTAATAAAAATCTGTGTCCTCATGACACGCAAAGTACAAGTGCCTACGTCCTTAGACGCACAAAAATAATAGTAACCTGTGTCTTCCGACACACACAATATAATAGGCTACGTCCTCCGACGCACAAAAGTATAATAGCCTACGTCCTCAGACGCACGATAGTAATAGCAATGTCTTGGCTCTTCATTCCACTTATAAATGAACTGGCCCTAGGTATCGATAGAGGGGGAAATTATATAAAAAATTCTCAAAATAATAGTGGTACAGGAATGAAAAAAATATCACTGAACTCGTAAAATTGCGCAGGTCATGAATATGCCCATTAATCCTAGAATCGATCGTAGAGATGTTGTCTAGCCGATCTCCCGCGTTAATGCTAGCTGTCGCGTGCCCAAGCTAGACTTGGCGCGTTTGTAAGCATTCATCTCTCATTGGTTCCACATTTTCAATAACTTGGCGGTTTTTATCAGACCTCGGCCTCGTAGGAGTGTCCAGTAGCATCATCAGCCACTCACGTTACTGCATTATATTTTTTCTAGGCGCGAATATTACAATGAACATACCATAAGCGTGTCTCACCACGCGTCCCTTCTATTTTGAGGTAGCCACCACCTGTCCTTCTGAAACATAGCTAGGGTCTTTCTTTTCACAAGGTTAAAGTATTTAGCCTTTTGTCAAACTGCTGCAGGTATGTTCCCACTGTCTCCAACAAATGCTTGAAGTTTCCTCATCTTCGTCTGGCTATTTCATGACGCTGGTGGAAATATTAATTAATTGAAGAAATAAAACATCGAATCATTTATCCATCAGAGGATAAAGGGTTCAATACATGGCAGTGTTACCCAAATGATTACAAGCCTGCTGATAGGTCCAATTTTTAAATGCATATACCTTCTACACTATCAATTGGAATTCAACCAAGTTTCGTATGTGCTATATGTTCATAACCGGATATGACTGAGCGGATTCTTAAGAGCCAACAGGGCTGCCAACTGTTAATAAATGATCTCAATTTCTTTTATCCTAATACCAATATATCTAAAAGTATGCAAGCCGATAGCTTTAAACTTCGCACACGTATATTACCTGACATTCTACATTAATTTGGAGTAACTTATGTACGTCAGTGCTACCAACATGATTCTAAGCCTGCTGAGAGTTCCAAATTTAAATACATGTAATTCTATACTATCATTTGGATTTCAACCAAATTTCGTATGTGCTATGTGTACCATAATGTATATGACTATGCGTATTCTTATGAGCAACCAGGGCTGCCAACTGTTAATAAATGCTGTCTCTATTTTTGTTACCATAATATAAATATATCAGAAAGTATGCAAGATAATAGCTCTAAACTCTGCACACGTATAGAACCTGGCATTCTAGATTAATGTGGAGTAACTAATATAGGTCATTGCTGCCAACATGATTTTAAGCCTGCTAATAGGTCCAATTTTAAATGCATATATCTTCTATACTAACTAATGGATTTCATTCAAAATTGACGCAACAATAGATCATATTATTTCAGATTATTTCTGACCAATACATGTATGTCATTGTTGCCAACATGATTTTACGCGCTGTTAGATCCAATGTTTAACTGATTGTAACGTCCATGCTATCCATTGGACGTCAACCGAATTTTGTAAATAATATAGAAATAACTTGAGTGTTGAAACAGCTATGGACATGTTTATTTTGCAGCGTGAAGTTCAAGGCTCGGAAGGAAGCTACAGTAAGCGACAGGAAATAAGGGCTGACCAAAACGAAAATGTAAATGCTATTCCAACTTCACCATTCTGACTGACATGAGTTTGAGTCCAGTTACTTCGATATTATTAGTATTTTCATTTAGATTAAACTCTTTATTGTTAATAGGATTTGTTATTGATAATGAATCAAGAAGTTCCGTGACGAACTAAAGAGCCCACTTTTCTTGAAATGTAAGATTCATGCCAATGATTAATCTATATGGATCTATCTAGAAAAATAACGAAATTAAGTTGGTAATATAGAAATTTTTAATTAGTTCGAAATGTAGCTTAATAGAGCACTACAGTTGGCAGCCCTGGTGACTGAATATAATCTTAGGTCCATCTCTTAAGGTACAGAATACAAAATTTTCATGAAGTCCAATGGATAGCATGGACGTTACATGCAGTTAAACATTTGATCTAACAGCGCCCGTAAATCATGTTGGCAACAATATCGTGCATGTATTCGTCAGAAATAATCTGAAATAATATGATCTATTGTTGTGCCAATTTTGAATGATATCCATTAGTTAGTATAGAAGTTACATGCCTTTAAATTTGGACCTATCAGCAGGCTTATAATCATTTTGGCAACACTGCCGTGTATGGCCTCCTGGAAATTAAACTGAAATATTATTATCTATACGTGTGCTAATTTTGAAATAGCCCCCATTCATACCTTCCAAGATATCCAACATGGAGCTCAAATTTCAATTGCGATTTTTCAGCAGTTGGTAGCACTGACAACATTTTCAAATACGAGATATTCAGGTATAGATCTTTACTCCTACCAAATTTTGTTTCGATTGCTGCAGCTGTTTAGGAGTTGATAAGGGGGGGGGGGGGACAGACAGACAGACAGAAGGACAGACAGACACACACACACACATTTGCCTGGATCGATCTCATAAGTCTACTTTTTCCTAATTTTTGCAAAATGTGAAAAGTAGGCTAAAAATTGTAAACGAGCAGTGCTAACAGAGTTCTCTGTCTGTCCACAGGATAGAGCTGCTGCGAAGGCTCGAGGAATCACAAACTAAGGTAAGAAACACATTCTAACTAATTTGAGAAATAGAGCTCGGTGGGGATATTCTGTAAACCAGGCTGTTCCAGCCGCGCTGCTCACCAATGACCAAGGGAGTACTCGCCGCCTCGCGTGAGTAAACCTGCAACATGCAATACAGCTCTGCTGTGGGGACTGCCGTCACTACGCGGTGGATACATCAAGACTGGCAGGAAGCGCATGGACTTGTGTTATGTATGACCTTCAACCTGTGACGTATTGGCTATCACCCTCAGTCCCTCTCCAACCGTGCTCCGAGCATTACTGCTGAGTACTCGCATGTACGCATACTCAAACTCGTGGATTTGGAACAGCCTGCTGTAAACTGTCATTGTGAGTGGTATAGTTTTATAAGTAGAATTGTTGAGCATTCACTGTCAGTAGTTTCGTTTCTTTTGCAACTTCTGATGTTTACCCTTTGAGGTGAATCCAAGACGCTATCAGTGGTTTGTATTGCTATTTATAATTTACGTGTTCAAGGCATTCATTTGATTACTTCTAAACAAAGTATTTCTGAGTTTCTTATCAGCCCAGTACTTGTTCATACTGTCGGATCACAACGCCAATAGCACAGGACAAATCTCGCATTTCTTGAAAAGTAAACGGAAATGTATTTATTTGTTTATAAAGTGTGTTTAAACAAATAAACAAACGATAGTCGCGTCGAGTCCGCATAACAGTATTATGAGTCGTCAAGTTACAAAACTCGTTTAATCCACTTGTGAATATGGATATTTTTTATGAGAAACGTTTCTCTGGACTTTGCCTCACGTATTTATTGTGTTTGTTGTTTTCTACTTTTTTATTTTTGGTTTTGTTTTTGTTTTGTGCTTTTGCTTTTGAATTTTACTTTTTGCTTTTCTTTCTTGGTTTTGTGTTTGTTTTCTACTTTTTCTTTTTTGAATTTTGCTTTTTGCTCAGTGTTTCTAGTTTTTTGTTTTCTGCTTTTGCTTTTGTTTTGAATTTTTCTTTTTGCTTCGTGTTTTTTGTTTATGGTTTTATGTTTGTTTTCTGGAGAATAAAAATAAAACAAAACAAAATTAAACAAAATAACCAAAATAAAAACAAAATAAAACAAAATAAAAATAAAACAAAATAAAACAAAATAAACAATATAAAACATAAAATTAAATAAAACAATTTAAAACAAAATAAAACTAAATAAAATAAAACAAAAACAAAATAAAACAAAACAATATAATATAAAATTATGCAAAACAAAATAAAACCAAATAAAACAAAATAAAATAAAGTAAAATAAAATAAAATAAAATAATTAAACAAATAATTTTACGACATGATCCTTATTCACAAGTGGATTAAACGAGTTTTGCAACTGGACGACTCATATGGTGTGACCACAAGTAACCGATCAGAACAAATGAGCATTCAAAAGAAAGGGAAATAATGAAATTATTAATCCAGCCAATGACCATTTATTTTATTTCCAGGACTGGTCAGGAAAGGGATTTTGGAAGGAAATCAGTCGTGGACCTATTGAAAGGGACCGTCCTGGCATTTGCCTGGTGGTGAAAATGGGTAACCTCGAAAAAACATTTTCAGGACGGCTGAGGTGGGATTTGAACCCACGCTCTCCCGATGCCAGTGAGGCAGGATGTAGTGCGTTAGCGCTCTCGGCCACCGATTTTGTCCGATTTCTTTCCAAATTCCCTTCCCTGGCCCGTCCAGAAAATAAAATAATTGGCCATTGACTGCGTTAATAAAATTATTAAAGGAAAGAGATGGTTCGTTGCTTAGTTTAAGGGTGTGACATAGCGGTCATGTAGCCCCGTGTACTTTGGGTGTGTGTAGAATTTGTCTGCTAACCAGTGTTAATTGTGATGACTGTATTAGTGTGTGTTATCTGTAATTCAGGTAAGGACTGCAGACGATCAATTTTTAAGTAGTTACTACTTTTGCTACCAGATGCTCCCATCAACGACACCTAGCTGTGAACTTCGCTTCTACTAGATGCCATCGCAACCAGTGCCCGGTTACGAACGTTGGAACTTAAGAGCGTTATTGAAATCTAACCCACAAATTTAGTAGTCGCGTCCGTAGCGTAGCGGTCAGCATGGTTAGCTGCCGCCCCGGAGGTCCTGGGTTCGATTCCCGGCTCTACCACGAAATTTGAAAACTGGTGTGAGGACTGGAACGGGGTCTACTCAGCCTCGGGTGGCCAACATGAGTAGAGGGGGTTCGATTCCCACCTCAGCCGTCCTAAAAGTGGTTTTCCGTGGTTTCCCACTTCGGGCAAATGCCGGGATGGTTCCTACCGTAAGGCCACGGCCGCCTCCTTCCCAGTTCCTTGCATAACCGTCCCACTCTTCCCATCCCTTCATCAGGCGTAGTGTTGGTCACACACCCCAGTTGTATCCCTGACACAGAGTCTCAAACTCCAGGACACTGCCCTCAGTGGCGGTAGGGGTGGGATCCCTTGCTTAGTCCGTGGGAAATGCCAACCCTGGAGGGTAAAAACGAAACGATAGTGAAAATTTAGCTTCACACAAGTGTAGTTAGTGGAAGGTTATTGTTCATGCCATAAATCTATGACATGGGACCGTTGGTCTTACTTCCCCTCGGAAGGAAGGCCTACTGAGGGATTTTTAATGCTCTTAAAAAATCAAATCCGACGACTTCAGCCGGGTTTGAACCCGCGACCTTGGGCATAGAAGCTCAGCATGCTACCGACTACGCCACTGAAGAAAGAGAATATTACCCGCAGCAGTGATGAATTGCACTCGGATTTCATAAATATTGAAAATTTGTTTAAGAAAGGCGTTTAAAGAAATAAACGAGACGATAGCCCTTGCCAGGACTGTGTCACGTCAAGCCCACATACTGATACAGCCGGGCGGGTAGTCCATTCACATGCTAGAGTTATCGCATGGGTCCAATAGTAATTTAGAAACACAGGACAAATGAATAAAATAAACATGTAATCTCTGCAGCCAAAGTAATCATTTAGTAGTAGTTGTTTTTTTTGGTTCATTTAGGGGCTTCGCGACATCGTGGCCATCTAGCCCCGTGTATTTCGGTGTATATAAAATAGGTCTTTTAACCTGTGTTATTATGAAGGGCAGAAGAAGTATTTGTATTTGTATTATTGATACTAGGATTGAGAAGGATGTGGGCGTGGCCATAAGTTAGGAATCATCTCGGCATTTGCCTGGAGTAGAAATGGGAAACCACGGAAAACCATTTATAGTATGGCACACGTGAGAATCGAACCCAACTCTTCTTAGTTTTGCCTCCCGAGGCTGAGTATACATATCCCGTTCCAGTCTTCAGTCTAGAATTAAATTTGTTGGCAGAGCCGGGAAACCAAACCGGACCTCAGGAGCGACAGCGAAGAACGGTAACCACGGCGCGAAGAGATGGTCAGTGAGCTCGGTCATATTGTACAAATACGTGAAGTAAACTAACACTCCGTGCCATATCTGCCCGTTGAAACTGTCCTCTTGTCTCTGGAATTATTGAAGCAAAATCGTATTTTATCATTTTAAATGATCTTGTCGACTTCGTCGTCACGATGGGGTCTGGCGTTACGTTACGGTGACGGGACGAAATGTACCCAGATGCACTGAGGTGTGTGACGTCATAGTACCGCTTGGTGCATGTGTTCCCCGACAATCTCTACTTCGTTAGTATAAAACAAAAATCCCGGATTCTTGGATGTCACGGGTAATCTCGAGAACCACTGGATGGAATTTGATGCGGTTTTCAACACTAAGGATATCTCGAGGAAAGATTCTGTGGAAAATAATTTATGTATGATCAAAGGAAGCCAAGCAGTAACGATTTCAGTGAAAAAGTCGAAAACAAACTTGGCGTCCGTGCGCTTCTTAAGCTTACGCTGGGCAAACCGTTAAACATATCAATATACTATGAGAGTAAGAATTGGTCAGCATGAAAATTTCTACAAAAAAGTCCGCGAGAGCATATCTCTATCTTCAATATATCGCCCACTATAAGTGTTTTTAGACTGGATGGAAGGGTCACGTCCCCGCGCGCTTGACCTTGCTTTGCTCTTGGTTTGCACTTGCCGTTCGCGAGTAATTTGAAACAAGATAAGCAAGATAAGTATTATGCAGATAATTTTCTAACATGCCAAGAGTCTTTGGCTTCGAGCGAACCGAGAAGCCTCCAGCCTTTCTAGCATTTTTCAGCATTTGTAGCATTTAAAATGATACAAAGTCTAGTCTTTCAGACTGACTGTCACTTATTTTTAGTAATCTGAATAGTATGAATGCTTTCTTAAATACGAGGCTTCGGTGGCGTAGTTGGAAGCATGCTGAGCTTCAATCCCGGGGTCAAACCCGGCCGAAGTCGTCAGATTTTTTATTTAAGAGCGTTAAAATCCCTCAGTATGCCTTCCGTCGGAGGGGAAGTAAAACCGACGGGCCCATGTCTTAGATTTATGGCATGAAAATGAACCTTCCACTAACTACACTTGTGCCATGCTAAACTTCTAGGTTTGTTTTCATTAATGCTCTATTAGTTCCAACGTTCATCACCAGGTGCTGGCTGCGTTGGCATCTAGTAAACATGTTCACAGCTAGGTGTCGTTGACGGAAGCATTTGGTAGCGAAAGTAGAAACTAATTGTAAATTGCTCGTCTGCAGTCCTTACCTGAATTACAGATAACACACACTAATACAGTCATCACAATTAACACCGGTTATCAGACAGATTCTACACACACCCTAAATACACGGGACTAGACCGCGTTATCACAGCCCCTAAACAGAGGAACCAACCAACCTTTCTTAGATAGAAAGGTTTCAAATTATAATTATCAGACTCAATGGTAGTTTTACAACATTTACTTTGTACGCTTGGTGACAATACAGTGGAAATGTTTTGCAACGCGCTGAAATTATTTCAAGTGTTTAATCAATAGTATTAATTTAAAAAAAGAATCTTTCAGTAAACTATTCTTTTTCAGTTTCCACTTAAAGAGAAGTCTTGTTAATGCAGAATGTCACACGTTTTGTTTTGGTTACTTAATTTTAGTTTTCGTGTGAATATAGACCAGAGAGATTCGAAGTCTTACATTACTGATTGTCCACTCTTGCAAAGTCAATGAAAAAGTGATAAAACGGACCCAGCTCAGTGACCCACAGAATCTCTCATTTCAAAAATTTCCATTTATAATTCCTTATAGGAAACACTGTAAGTCCACAAGGGAGAAAACATTACTAAGTAGCGTAATACAAATAAAATAACATGATATTGAATAAAATATTGTGACTGATACACATTCTTTGAGTCTAATAATTTGCACCCCTCTGTAACGTGTAGCTGAGCGTTTCTTGCAGATTGGTAAGAAAGAGTTATTCGAAATGCTGTTGGCATTGAAGTTTGTCAGAGCATTTATTAAATGCAAAAGGCCGTGCTGTAAGCAAAGTGTGAGCAACTAGGTAGCACGTTTCATTAGGATAACTGCTCCCTGGGGACTAATCGTAGCAGCATCTCCGGTAATATCCAGTGACATTCAGGCGCACGTTTACACTTAAGTGTTACGGTAAACAATGGGCCGTCACTGAGTGATAGCTTGGTCCTCCGGGACGGAGAAAGGTCATTGTTAGCAGGGTGGCAATTACTCTGTTACCCAACAACAGTGATGCAAATATTGCGGAATAAACTCTAAGTTTAGCATATGAAGGGCCCGGGGGGATAACGATCAAAGTTCATTTTTTTAATGAGTTAGTGGTGCAGGAAAGTATATAAACCACTAATAGAGGGTGTATTCTGGCGAATCAAAAATAATATGGAGATAGAGAGTTTTATGGTAAGCCATATATCGTAGTGGAATGGTGGAAATAGAGTTGGTTGGGACATAGTAAGAACTAGCAGAAGTACCCATTCTTCGAACGGTCTTCGGTATTAATAACCAGACTTAATCAATTGAGCTACTGTTGCAATGGTTAGAGACTTGGGACCTGTTTGTCGACAAAGAAAAATGATTAGTTAAAATATGCTCTGAAACTAAATTTACCTAACGTGTACTTCCTGACGTGAAAAAAAATATTGAAAACCTCGTAGACGAAACGCAATACACGTCAAATAAAACTGACCTTCACTGTTGTGTCAAGTCCCCATCCAGAGGAAGACCCCTTTAATAAATTATAAAGGCTTGTGGTGCATGAAAATTCAGTTGTTTTAGATTCCAATGGCCCAAATTCCTAAAAAAAAAAAAAAGAAAAAAAAAAAAGAAAACTACCGTATTTAGAGTACCCCTTGACCCCCTTAAGTGCATTATATGACATTGATGAATTTTACAGCTTAATTTGGTTCCGTTATAACCTTATAGCCGTTTGCAAACTATCGCAGTAATGT
This sequence comes from Meconema thalassinum, assembly GCA_946902985.2. NCBI lineage: Eukaryota > Metazoa > Arthropoda > Insecta > Orthoptera > Tettigoniidae > Meconema > Meconema thalassinum. The sequence goes on along the minus strand of OX336388.2, from coordinate 752,668,858 downwards.
AATAAATGGAATTGTATTGAGTCTTATTACAGCAATAGATGGACCAGTGAGATTCCGTTGCCATGGTAACCGGCTTGCATTCTTTCGTTATTGTATTAAATGAAATTAGTTTTCTGGAAATATCTCAAAAACTGTTGGTTTTAGGGCCTTAAAATGAGGTTTTCGGGGTCCCTAAACCCCGAGTTTGTTTCTCACATTGAGGGGCTGAAAATGAGCTTTGTCTCGCCCGTCTACGCCTATTTCAGCAAGTGTTTTAAGGGGGTAGGCCCCCTTTTATGAGAGGTACAGAGAAGAGTTACATCAATGATTAGTGTAGTGCCTCTGAAGGATATCTGTACCAAATTTTACGTTGATCCACCCAGCCGTTCTCGAGTTATAAGGGAACAACTTTGTCCACAGACAGCCAAACAGACAGGCAGACATACAGACAGACAGACAGACAGACAGACAGACAGACAAAAATTTTATTTTCGCGCGCATCCGTCATAAAACAGTCTGAAACGCGTAAATAACGCAAATTTCCGTAGAAATTCAGAAAAAACAGACAAACTTTCATTTTTATATATATAGAGATGACAACGAAAAGCAGCAGTGCATTACTTTCTCAGGGTTCTGATAATAGGTAGCCAGGATTCACTGAGATTGTAGCCGGTGTCGCGGTTGAAATTATCTGGATGTTTGCGTATTTCAACCGCCTCCCTGATGATTCTGGGACGATATTGCTTTATACGGGCAAGAACATACACTCCTTGGAACATGACATCATGTCCCTAACATGGGGCTATAATGGCGTCCATCTTTGGGCTCCTTTTATAGGTGCTTTGTTGCTTTGTCGTATTTCAGATTATTCTGACGAAGAAAGACATGGTTTCTTTCGACATGCGTCGAATTTGATATAACAAAACACGGCATAAGCCCAAAATTCAACATTATGGATATTATCACGGGCCGTGAAAGTCTAAATGAAAATATTGCTTTTTAGTCTTTGAATGTAGGTGGAGGCACTTCTGTGAGTATTTTGAAGTCAATTGCATTTTCAAACTAAACTGCATTTTGCAAGTATTTTAAATCTAAATTGCATTCTGTAAGTATTGTCCATCCAAATGAGTAGTTTGAGTCTGCCATACAATTTGTAAGCATTTTCAATTTCAATTGCATTTTGTAAGTATTTTGAATATCAATTGCACTTTGTGAGTATTTTGAATCTAAACCAACCTTTTTCAATCTGACTTGCATTGTATGTTTTCAATTTCAATTGCACTTTGTGAGTATTTTGAACCACAATTGCATTTTGTACGCATTTCCAACCTCAATTGCATTGTGTACGCATTTTCAATCTCAATTGCATTTTGTAAGTGTTTTGAATTTCAGTTGCAATTTGTACGAATTTTGAACTTAAACAACATTTTGTGCGTATTTTTCAATCGATTCCTTTTGTGAGTATTTTCCTTCTATATTAACCTTTGTAAGTATTTCCACTCTACATTTTGTGTTCGTTTCAATCTGAGTTCCATTTTGTAAGTATTTTCAGTCTCACTTAATATTCGTTATGGTTTCAATCTCATTGTTATTTTTGCTATCACCCAGACCATTAGGGGCCGATAACCTAGATGTTCAACCCCTTAAAACAACAATTATCATCATCAGCAGTTGTAAAGGTCGATTAGCCGTCATTAGCCAGCACAGAAACACAGAGAAATTCAGCATACACTTCAGTACATGGGGGCTGATGACCAATAGACGAGACTCAGCTAAATGTGCAATATTAAGGGGTTGATGGTAAACATGATAAATAAAGGGAAAGGAATTCAAGAAATTAACAAAGGAATTAATTACTTATCTTCTATATAAAAATGGAAATGTATATCTGTCCGATCTTGATAGACTCCTACACCATTTAACCGATTGCATTGAGATTTTGTAGGATTGTAGTGCACACCCCAAGGAAGGTTTTTCACAACAATAATTTTGAGATAGCCCTCTCCATTCCTTTCATTTAGGCCCTTTGGCACAAATCTACACCTTTGTACTAGGCTCAAATCTACACAGCTTCACCGATCTGAACTGAATTTTACGTACCTACCATTTGGAACAAGACGAGTAACACTATCTACTTGAAAATTCGGACAGCCCTCTCCAATCCTTTCATTAGGCCCTTTGGCACAAATACTGAATGTCCATGCCCCACAAGCTTTATAATTTTATTTCAGGGCGCCATCACGGGGAATGGGGACTTACAGCCTTGGTGAGGATTCGTTATTTTTCAGTATGAGCGGAAAAATATGGAATTTGATTCATTCAAAAATCAAAATTGGGTCATTTTGTCCTCCGAAGGAGGGCAAAATGCCCAACTTCGGAGGACTGGCCGCCATCACAACTAAGGCGATCTTCAGCCCTGGAGGTATTGAATTTATGGTTGTGAGTTTACCCCACCAACAAGACGGCCCCAAGTCGAGGCCCCGCTCCCTCCAGGGAAGACCCCGGAAGACCCTTATTTATTGAGATCAATAATTATATAAAAATACAGAGAATGACATACCATAAATTAATTTCTTGAGGCTTAAAAAGAGTAATATAAAATATATAGATTAGTAGCAAAAATTGTATGGAATAAACTGAATTCTTGAAGTCTTGAAAATGCGGTGTCTTGAAGTCTTGATGTCCTGATGTCTTGATGTCTTGTCGTACGATCGTTGCCAAAAAGGAAGGGAGAATTTAGGGTAAGATTGAATTGAAAGAAATTTACACAGAGTAAGTTGGTAGAGAGTAATTAGCTATACTTAAAGTAAGTGTCTGCCAATCTGTGTCTCAATGGCTAAAAATGATTGCATTAATAAATTTAGGGGGGATATGTATCAGGAGGAATGAGATGGAAGTTGTCGGGCCGAATATCATGGTTAAGGATCTGTAGTGCCAGGGTTTGAGGAAGAGGCTTAGAGTGCCTGGTAGGCCCTCGGGCGCTGGAAGTCATAAGAATGTCGTAAGTCAGAGGTTGTCGATTGTAAACTAATGTCTGGAGGGCTCGTAGTCTGATTTTAAAAAGATGGTGAAAAAATGATGGAAGTGTCTTGGGGTATACTAGCAGATTACTGTCGCGGTTCAACGGAAGGCCATAGGCAATTTTGATAGCAAAATGTTCTACTGATTTTAAAATGCTATATTGAGGGAAGGTCGCTCCAATCCAGGCCAATGAACTATAGTCCAGAATGGGACGAATGAAGACTTTGTATGTGTTGAGAATTTGGATTGGGGAAAGGCCCCACGTTACCCCACGAAGACGTTTAAGGAGTGCTATCCGTAAGCGTGCTCTCCGTGCCATTTCTTTAATGTGGGGGCGCCAAGAGAGATTTATATCTAATGTAACCCCCAGATACACAGCCTGACGGGATGGGAGAATGGCTTCTTGGAAGATTGAAATACGGAAAGGACGAAAATGGTTGTCTCGGGCTTTAAATAATAGGAGTTTGGTTTTGTCCGTATTCACTGAGAGATGCCATTTAGAAAACCAGGCGAGAAGTGTATCGAGATAGGATTGCATTCTATTGGCAAGAGTGGTGGTGTTGTTGGCAAAGGATAAAATGGATTCATTTTTAGGGTCTTTTTTTATACTACGTGTGTTGCCTTTAGTCTACGAGTGTTTCAATATTGATTTTACCTGAACAAGGAGATTTTTGGTAAATATAGCTTCAGAGTTGATCTGTTACTAATCTACTGATTTTTATCGTCAAAGTTCGTCATCTTATAGAACCTAGGTCTTTTGGTGTATTGCTTTCACCTCCAGATTTGGTGATCTGGGTGACATGGTGTTCTGAATAGGGTTAGTTTGTCTCGTGGCCACATGGTGTCTGTGCACTCCTATGAGTGGTTCTTATTAAAGTGTGGGCGGACATATAGATTCTTAGATGATATTAATTATGCATTTTCTTTTAGTATTCGTTATTCCCCTAATCAAATTCATATACTATCATGAAGCTGGGATTCAAAGAGTTTATCTGCGGAATGCCATTATCCTCTTGAAATGTTGTTGTTTGACAAAACACGCAAGGTCAATACAATGAAGAATAAGAAATTCATTGACCCTTAAAATGGAAATTTTTCTTTTTTTCTCTCTCTTTTCTATCATACCACTCTCCTTCTAGCTTGCCACGGTGAGTGAGTGGTTATAGTGTCGGACTACTAACCCCAAGATTGCAGGTTCGCTCCTGGCCATGGTAAGTGATTTTTGAAAGGCGACAAAAATCACGACACTCATGTCATACGTTGTTGGAATGTTAAAGAACCCATTTGAATTCAGTAGGCCGTATTCAATGGCAAAATTAATCTCGGGATTTTCCGCCAACACAAAGTTCCTCCATTCTCTACTTGAAAGCGCTGTAGTGTCAAGGAGTTTAGATAACTAAACTCCTTGACTTTCATAGCGTTCAAAGGAACGACGAAATTCGACATGCAAGCTACCCTCTGGGTGTCAATTAACAAAGCTTGCACCAGGCACCCGAGGCCATACGATATTATTATTATTATTATACTCTCCTTCTCATCTCAACAAAAATCATTCATTACTGCCTTCTCATCGACATCATTCATTAAAAAAGAAACAAAAAAACACCAGTTACATCTCCGCCCTATATCGCCACAGCCATGCTCCACACCATTCAACATCATTCACATTACATCGACCTATATGTCATCCCCACATTCCATATGATCTAGACGTAATATAGCCCCCATATTCACCACACTTACTTACTTCTAACAACCAAACACATGCAATCCCCGAGCAATATAAGTAACCATCTACTTCTGGCAATTGCAGCGATGGTTTCCATATTTCCTTGTTTTTCGTAAAATCAACGACATATAAAATACCACCTACAGCTAATAACGCAGTCACCCTTCTCCCCCCTCATCAACATTCCTGCATCTAATTCTCCCTTCTCCGAAGCAATACTTCTCCCCTTGCCCTTCACCAAATTACACCGCTAAGCCCCAGCTAAAAATTCCCACACACTTTCTTCCAAATCCCAAAACCAAACTCGCCCATCATCAAAATTTCCACACCTCCCAAACACCTTAACCCCTTGGCCCGAATAGACGGCGAAACCGTCTAAGGGGGCCCACTGCCTCAGGGGAAATAGCCATGCGGCGGAATGAAACGACTGCTTTTCATTCAATCAAAATGTAATAGTTAGGTTAATAATGCATACTAATATTAAAATGGGCTCCTTAAATTATATTAGCGAAATTTCAGGATTTGTCTATTATAAGTTACAAGCAGTCCGTCGTAAACACCTACTTAAGAATTTCAACACAATTTTTGATCTGATGAAAAGCACGCACAATGACTTTGAGTGGCAAAATATTGCTCATTATAACAACGACGTTCCTCCGGTTTGCACACAATACGACACAGTGAGCAAAGCTACGATATCCTAATATCCAATATTGTGATCCCGAGCAATGCCGGGCTTAAGAGCTAGTATGATATAAATAAATTCAGTTCTTAAAAATGTCATCTGGCATGAGTTGTCTAAATCAATTAATAACACTTTACACAAATGTTGAATTTAGTAACTTATTTTTTGTCCATACTAGTGGTACTAGGCCTACATCCGGGATACCTTGTCTTGGCAAGTCTAATAATATGCTTTACAACTACCACCACCGCACAAAAGCTTCACCGAAAAACATGAGATTTTATAAATACTTCGCAAACAAAATACGTACAACAGAGGGTTTTCACGATTTTACCACCAGGTGGTAGTATTTATTGTTTCAAAATTCATAGTCAATGAAAATCAAATAATTGACTCATACCTACTGGTGAGATGAACATGTCACTTGGGCTGGGGTATCTCTGCAGAAAAGGTATAATTCAGTTACTGTGGAATTAGCCGTACTGGGAAGTTCACAAACTCTCCCCTATGCACGAAACCCTAACATAATAGATTTCCAATGTTAGCACATTGACATGACTTATGGATCAACCCTAATTTTATTCCGTTCCTAACAAGTTTCCGTCTTATAATGGTTCTGTAAGAGTTATGTTTTACTAGGGTATTAGGTAGAATAGCATACATAAATGAAAGGCCGTATGCTACGCGCGAGTACTTCCAGCGCAACGCATGCATATTCAATTTAGTTACCGATCGCAGTTCATGTCAATGGAGCAGAAACGATTTTCACACGAGAATAGTTCGAGAGCGTTGTGCGTGCGGTAATATTGCTAATAAAATCTGCTGCAATGGAAAAATCCTGATTGTTTCACAAATTAATATGTATCCCGTTTATTAAAGAGGATACTTTATTGCGAAAACTCTGTGAATTGTTGAGCTGCTACATAATGACCATTTGAATTTCCTATATGACCGTTTAGGTAACTAACATTGACCTAGCTTCCTAGAGATTTTAGCTCGAATTACTCTGGTTTTGGAAAACTAAAAGTCTCTTAATTTAATAAATATCATTGTCACTGCAGTTACGGTGGCGTAGTTAATCTAGATCGCGGGTTTAAACCCGGTGTTCGCTTTTGCGAATAGTTTTTGTAAGTTTTTGTTTCCCATTCGGTTTGAAACATTTGTTCATTATTCTGCCCCATTTTTCTACTTCGCCCGCAATTGCAGTGAGAACGCGGTCTTATGTATTTATTTTCTTCACATACAACTTTTGTATCAGTTGTATTTATGTGTTCAATTACTCTTGTTACAATTACTTACCTTTTTGGAAGTATGTTTTAGGGCACGTCTCTTTTTCTCAATATCACGATTGTACTAAGCTGAGCTGTCACATTACCCTGGCTTTGTGCGCTGTGCTATGTGCCGATTGGCTGCTGGCTTCTCCCTCCAGCTTTCGTTCGCCGCCTTCCTATGACGTCATTCCAACTATAAAACAGCTGGCCTTTGGGCCTCCTGGGTCGACTCTTCTCCGCTGGTCACCACTGATCTCTACGAACCTGCTAGGGTTATTGCCATCTCGGGGTACCTCTTGTAGCTGGAGGCTCTTCTCCGCCGCCAACATCTCTCTCTTCAGGACCTGCCTGCCTGCCTGGGCAGTCCAAACTCATCGGTCTTCACTTGGGCCAAATCGTCAATACGGATCTACTCTGCAAGTCTTGGTTATAAGGACATAACTTCACCAGCCGAGGGAGTTACTACCAAGAGACTCCTCTTTGCTGGTCTCTTTTTTTATAAGGATATTCTACCATCATCAACTCTGGTTCCGAACCCGGAACCCTGGAGCATGCCTGACTGACCTCGCACAAGCCCCGAGCGGGCGAACTAAACTACCTCCAGCTGCTGATGTCCTCAAGTAGCCGGTCTACCTATGGAAGATGCTTAAAGGGATTTGATACATCCTGTATCACACATCAAAAAAGGTGGTAACCATTCCTGTTCAAACACGCTACCCGGTTTATTTCCGTAATAAGAGTACTTAGCTTTAATTGTACTCTGGGATGAATTTAAATTACTATTGTAGGTTATTTTATTATGCTCTTTTTATTCAGTAATTTTGAATTTAATTCTTCATAGGGAATTACAGCTTGCAAGCAATTTACGTTTCCTGGAGAAACGAGTAATTTTTAATTGTTATTGTTTTTTATTGACAATTTTAAGGTAATTTCTTTGAAAGTATTCATTCCTTGCAATATATTTGCTTTGTAATAAATAAATAAATAAATATAATTAAAATTATAGTTTTAACATTTTGGTCTCTTCCCTCACTTTCCTTTGTTATTACACCTTGTGCCTGAAACCTCATTCTATCGAAATCCCCTATGATGTACCACATTCATTACGGTACACATTTCCACCCAGCAAAGCCGTCAGATTTTTAAAGAGCGTAAAAAAATCTTCAGTATGCCTTCCTTCGGAGGGAAGTAAAGCCCAGGAGCTGTGTCTACAGGTATCCTATTGTTACGTGCCACCCCCCTAGTGGCACTTTTGTTAACTGGATTACGGTGGGTTGAAGCACAACACAGGTTGTTCCTTTAAATGAAATAATTAACTTTATTGCGGCCAGAACATACACCACTCATCAGCAATTACAGACAATTAGAAACTTACTCCAGTTTCCTCAAGTCTCTTCCTTGAGCGCTCTTGCCCCTTTCACTTGTCAACAAACCACAGAAGTTAAACCGTCTTAATGAGTCCGGTGGCCTTGACAGAAACTACCTGCACCTCTTCCTCATGTACACCAACTAAAATTACTTACGGTAATCCGCTACCCGCTGTTTCGCTGTCCACAAGCTGGGGAAACAATGTCACTGAATTTCGTAACTCGCACGGCACTTCGTCACCACACTTCTGTCGCACTCGCTCAAAAACACACACCCACAGAAAACTCGGTCCCCTCACTGTTGAAGCCGCTTATATAGCTGGCTGGTGACTCAATGAATTCTAGAATCGTCCAGGACACACGGCTTCTCGACATTTCCTTCGCTGGCGGGGTCACGAACATTCTGGACCATCCCTTTGTCCTAGTAGCCCTGTTGCATAAGGCGCACGCAATACACGAGGCAAGGCACAGCCCAGCCCTGGGGCTGTTGTGACTCATGCGGCGAGCGACGACACAATCTCACAGCCGTAACACCACCCCCTTCCTAAAAGGCTGATCGTCCCGATCAATCATTGGTCCGTCTGTGTCCCTCCGTAGGCTGCCAGGCGATCTCGATGCACGATCTTCATCTTCGCCCTCGGGCTCCGCTGGATCCTGTAGACGACATCGTTGATCCGTTTCACGACTCGGTACGGGCCCTCCCAGGACTTCTGCAGTTTGGGTGACAGGCATTTCTTCCGTAACGGGTTGAAGAGCCAGACCAGGTCGTCCTCGTGGAATCCGCCGGCATCCGTCTGTTGGTCGTATCAGGTCTTCATTCGGTCGGTCTCGATCCGCAGTTTCCTCCTCGCAAACTCGTGCACGTCCTCCAGTTGGTCGACCAGTTCTTGACAATACTGGCTTACCGGGACCGGATCATTCCCAGGTCGGCCGAAGGCAAGATCGACTGGTAGACGGAGTTCCCTCCCTAACATGGCCCGGGCTGGTGTGCACCCGGTGGCTTTATGCACGGCGGCGCGGTAGGCCAGGAGAAATAGAGGAAGATGTATGTCCCAATCCCTCTGGTGCTCGCTGACGACTATTCGGAGATGGTTCTCGATGGTGCGATTGAATCGCTCTACCATCCCGTCGGACTGAGGGTGTAGCGGCGTCGTCCTTGTCTTCCGAATTCCCAGCAGCTGGCATAGGTTCTGGAACACCTGCGACTCGAGGTCGGAGTGCAGCTCCAGGGGTACTCCGTACTGGCTGACGAATTCCTTCACCAGGGTCTCTGCGATCGTCGCGGCTTCTTGGTTAGGGAGCGCATACGCCTCCGGCCATTTGGTGAAGTAGTCGCTGACGACCAATATGTAGCGGTTCCCTGCCTCGCTTAAGGGGAATGGCACAGCAACATCGATGGCCACTCTCTCCATGGGGCCGCCCACGTTGTAGGTCTTCAGTGGACCCCGTCGTCTTCGTCCTGGGCCATTGCTGGCTGCGCAATCGTGGCACCTCGCGCAGTGGTTCTCCACGTCAGTTCGGCATCCGATCCAGTAGAACCGCTCTCTCAGCTTCTCCAGGGTCTTCTTTATCCCTAGGTGTCCACCAGATGATCCTCCATGGACTTCCTTCAGGACTTCCTCCGTCATAGCCTTTGGAACGACGACTTGTTCCCGAGATGCCTTCCCGTCGGTGCTCTCCCAGGTACGGCATATGAGGCCATCCCTCACAACCAGCGAGTCCCACTGCGCCCAGTAGGACTTAAACTTTGGGCTGCAGTCACTCACAATGTTCCACCCGGGTCTGGGGACACAGGCCCTCTTCCATTCGGCTATCAGTCCCAGGTCATTATCTTCTGCTTGTGCCCGCGTGAAAGATTCGCGGCTCCAGCTCCCTTGAAGTTCCACGGTAGTCCTTCGGCACTGTATCCCGGTGTTCTCCTCCCTTCGGGCACAGAAGGTGCAGTCTTCGGGGCACGGTCTTCGTGACAGGGCGTCGGCGTTAGAATGCAGTTGGCCTTTCCTGTGCTGAATCTCAAAGTTGTACCGTTGAACCCTCTCTAACCACCGCGCGAGTTGACCCTCGGGCTGCTTGAAGTTCAGGAGCCACCGCAGGGATGCATGGTCGGTCCTGATGAGAAATTCTTGCCCGTACAGGTACTTGTGAAAGTGTTCAATGGTCTTCACGATGGCGAGCAGCTCCTTCCTGATGATGCAGTAGTTCCTTTATGGCATTGACAAGGCCTTGCTGAAGTAGGCCACTACTCTCTCCTCGCCGTTCACTACTTGCGACAGGATCCCCCCTATGCCAAAGTCGCTGGCATCGGTGTCGACGATGAACCTTGTTCCAGGTCTGGGGTAGGCCAGAATGGGCGCGGTGCTCAGAGCCTGCTTGAGTTGTTCGAAGGCACTGTGGCATTCTGCTGTCCACGTGAAGAGTTGGGCCTTCTCAGTCAGTCGATGTAAAGGTTTGGAGATGTCGGCGAATCCTCTCACGAAGCGACGGTAATAAGTGCAGAGTCCCAGGAAGCTTCGTAGTTGGGACTTGTCCTTCGGAACTGGCCACTCCCTCACAGCTGCGGTCTTCTCTGGGTCGGTGCGCACCCCTTCCTCGGAGACGATATGCCCAAGATACTGGACCTGCTTCTGGAAGAGCTGACACTTCTTGGGGCTCAACTTCAGCTGGGCAGCCCGTAGCTTCATCAAGATCTCCTTCAGATTGCTGTAGTGCTCCTCGAAGCTTCTTCCTAGAACGATGACGTCGTCTAGGTAGACCAGGCAGGTCTTCCAGTGTAGTCCCCTCAGAATGGACTCCATTAGCCTTTCGAAGGTCGCAGGGACGTTGCACAGACCGAATGGCATGACGGTGAACTGCCAGAGCCCGCTGCCCACAGAGAACGCCGTTTCCTCGCGGTCCTTAGGGTGGACCTCCACCTGCCAGTAGCCACTCTTCAAATCCAAGGTGGAGAACCACCTTGATCCTGATATGGTGTCCAGCGTGTCGTCGATCCGGGGTAGAGGGTAGCTGTCCTTCTTCGTGACGTCGTTCACCCGCCTGTAGTCCACGCAGAACCTGGTGGAACCGTCCTTCTTCTTCACAAGCACGACCGGGGAACTCCAAGGACTATGTGATGGCTCGATCACCCCTTGATCCTTCATCTCTTCTACCATCCGGTCGACTTCTGCTTGCTTGGCGAGCGGGACACGTCGGAATGGGGCCCAAATCGGTGCGCTGTCCCCAACGTCGATTCTATGCTGGACCAAGCTTGACCTGCCGAAGTCTTTGCTCCCCACGGAGAAGACATCCTGGAATTCGTGTAGCAGGTCCCGAAGTTGGCGTGATTGTTCCTCGTCTAAATGGTCCTGGGATCCTTGGTACAGCTTCTGTAGTTCTTCTGGCAGGGCGCGTCTTCTTCGGTTGTCCGTCTGCAGGTGTCCGTCTGTCGTGTCTGTGATGCGGGCAATCCAGGTTACGGGCTCGCAGATTCCTAGGTTGGTGTCCCGGCGAACCGTAATATCGTAGTCGTTCAGGTAGGACAGGCGGACGTACGGCCGAGACGTCGTGTTGATGAGAGTCTTGGCAACTAGCAATCCTTTTGTCTGGATGTCCTCATATTTTGGCTCGATGACAGCCGCCACTCCCTCAGCTGTTCCGTCGACAATTATGGCGGCGCTGACCTCCGTCCTGGCAGGAACGATGACGTCTTCTCTCAGCCTTACTCTTCGTGCGGTGACGGCCTCGTGTGCTGGTTGCAAAGCAAGTTCCTCACCTCCGAAGTGCAGACTGTTGGTACTCAGGTCCAAGATGATGTTGTTCTGGTCCACGATGTCCAGTCCGATGATCACTTCATTTGATACGTCAGCCACAAGCACTGGATGCGTTATCACCCGTCGACCAATGACGAACTCCAGTGATGCTTCGCCATGTACCGGTGCGGTCTCTCCGGTCGCGGTTATTAGCAGGAGGTTCCTTTGTGTGGGTTGAACTCTCCACTTAGGGATCACAGTAGGAATGATGATGGTCCTCGATGCTCCCGTGTCGATCAGCATGGGCCAGCTCACTCCGTTGATGACTCCGTCGACCATCAGGCTGCTATTGTCCCTCCGTAACTTCGTCACACGCACTTGGACTGCCGGGGCTTGACGACTGTCACAAGCCAACCTTTGCCCCCCAAGGCTGGCTAATACTCGTTTCCCTGGGCCGCGCGGTTTTCAGACGACTGATTTCCCGTCGGATACCCTCGGCGGCGGCGATCACCGCAGTCCTTGCTCAGGTGGCCTTTCTTACCGCAGGCCCAGCAGGTCGGTAGTCCTCTTCCGGGCCGCCTCTCCGGTTGTCTTCCGGCTGTGTCGTTGCTGGTGGTGCCGCGACTATCGAAGAAACGGCTTAGCACCTCCATCAATTCGTCGGCCAGGGGCTTGGTCTCGTTGGTTTTTGCTGGTTCGTCGACGTCCACTTGACGCACCCGAGCGTGCATTCTAGATGCCTGTTTTGCCGTCTCGAATTCAAGTGCGTGGCTCAGCGCATCTGCCAGGGTCTTATTGCGCGCGAGTCGCAGCGCCTGTTGAGTGTCCGAGTCCCGTAGCCCGTCGGTGAAGGTCTGCGTCGCAATCTGTTCCAGAAAATCGGCCGGCGCTGTTGGATAGGCGAGCCTTACGAAGCGTGCGATGTCCATCTCGAACTCCTGCAGGGTTTCCGCGTTCTTCTGTACCCGGGTCCGGAGCTGCATCTGGTAGGCCTGCTGAAGATGGCTGTCTCCATATCGGGACTCCATATGGGCGATCAGTGAAGCGTAGGCCTGGGATCCAGTCGGGATGGCCTGAAGGACGTTAAGGGCGTCACCTCTCAGCGCTACAATGAGAACTGTAGCCTTTTCTGTGTTGTTCCAGTTATTTATGGAACAGGCCGCCTCGAACTGACGTAAGTAGGTGCTCCACGGGACCTTTCCGTCGAAGGTTGGGGGCGTCACTCTGCTATGTCCCGTTCCTGATATTCCCGGTGTAACGGTGGGCGGGCGTTGGCGCAGCTCGGCAACTTCCTCTTGTAGGGCGTTGAATCTCGCTTCCATCCCCGTCGGCGGGCGTTGGCTCAGCTCAGCAATTTCCTTTTGTAAAGCGTTGAATTTCTCTTCCACCCCCGTCAGTGGGCGTTGGCGCAGCTCGGCAACTTCCTTTTGTAAGGCGTTGAATTTCTCCTCCACCCTCATCAGCGGGCGTTGGCGCAGCTCGGCAACTTCCACTTGTAAGGCGTCGAACTTCTTTTCCACTGCCGTGACTTCCTCACGCAGACCCAGTTCTAATTTCTTCAGGTCCTGTGTCAACTTATTTTGACCGTCTTCCATCTTCTTCTGGCCGTCCTCTATCCTCTTCAGGTCTCCCGCTAGCTTATTTTGACCGTCTTCCATCATCTTCTGGCCGTCTTCTAGTTTGGCAGTTAGGTCCTCGGCTAACTTCTTCTGGCCGTCTTCTAGTTTGGCAGTTAGGTCCTCGGCTAACTTCTTCTGGCCGTCCTCCATCTTCTTCTGGCCGTCCTCCATCTTCTTCAGGTCATCCTTCAGGTCCCTGGCTAATTTCTTCTGGCCGTCTTCCATGCCACTTAACTTTTCTAGCAATGCTGCCAATTGCACCTCCATTTTAGTTGTTTGTCTTGTAAAGGGCATGCACTCACAGGAAAATTAGAGAAATTGACCTGCTCGGGTTTTGAAACCAGGACCGTCAGGTGTTGTGCTTGAGTTCGTAATCCGGCTTCTGACACCAGTTGTTACGTGCCACCCCCCTAGTGGCACTTTTGTTAACTGGATTACGGTGGGTTGAAGCACAACACAGGTTGTTCCTTTAAATGAAATAATTAACTTTATTGCGGCCAGAACATACACCACTCATCAGCAATTACATACAATTAGAACCTTACTCCAGTTTCCTCAAGTCTCTTCCTTGAGCGCTCTTGCCCCTTTCACTTGTCAACAAACCACAGAAGTTAAACTGTCTTAATGAGTCCGGTGACCTTGACAGAAACTACCTGCACCTCTTCCTCATGTACACCAACTAAAATTACTTACGGTAATCCACTACCCGCTGTTTCGCTGTCCACAAGCTGGGGAAACAATGTCACTGGATTTCGTAACTCGCACGGCACTTCGTCACCACACTTCTGTCGCACTCGCTCAAAAACACACACCCACAGAAAACTCGGTCCCCTCACTCTTGAAGCCGCTTATATAGCAGGCTGGTGACTCAATGAATTCTAGAATCGTCCAGGACACACGGCTTCTCGACATTTCCTTCGCTGGCGGGATCACGAACATTCTGGACCATCCCTTTGTCCTAGTAGCCCTGTTGCATAAGGCGCACGCAATACACGAGGCAAGGCACAGACCAGCCCTGGGGCAGTTGTGACTCATGCGGCGAGCGATGACACAAACTCACAGCCGTAACACTATTGACTGCAGCGGCAATCTCCAGTTTCGATATTGTTGTGAATTGTGTCACATATAAGGTGACTTGTTCGGCTTCAGTAACATATGTATGTTTCGGAAAGAACACTTAAGCTACATTCCTTAAAATTCATTTCAATAAAAAATACAGCCTATTTTCAACATAATTATACAGAGGTGGCCAAATTATTATGGCAGAGCTAAATAAAACCAAATTCTGTATTGCAAATTAAGATAGGCCTACTAAGCATTAAAATGGAAGGTTTTGTTTGAGTCAGCGTCGCAGGATATTTCTTGGTTGTATTTCGTCATATATTCACCAAGTTACATTGTGGAAATTCAGAGACACAAGAGATCAATAAGAGGATCATAGCTGGAAACCAACCGAGCATACTTCGCTAATATTAAGCTCTTAAAATCAACACTTTCATCTAGGCAACTGAAAGTCAAACTTTACAAGACTCCCATTAGACCGGTAGCTAGCCACGGTGGGTGAGTGGTTAATGTGTCGGCCTACTAACCCCAAGCTTGCAGGTTCGCTCCTGGTCGTGGTAAGTGGTTTTTGAAAGGCGGCAAAAATACGACACGCATGTCATACGATGTTGGCATGTTAAAGAACCCATTTCAATTCAGTAGGCCGTGTTCATAATGGCAAAATTAATCCCGGAAGTTTCCGCCAACATTAAGTTCCTCATTTCTCTACTAGAAAGTGCTATAGTGTTCAAGGAGCTTAGATATCTAACCTCGTTGACTTTCATAGTGATTCAAGGAACAACGAAATTCGACATGCAGGCTACCCTCTGGGTGTCAAATAACGAAGCTTGCACCCGGCACCCGAGGCCATACGATATTATTATTATTATTAGACCGGTTGTGACATACAGTATGGACTATGTCAGATGCTGATGAGAATGCTCTACGAGTCCTTGCACGGAGAATTATGAGGAGTATTTATTGTCCTGTAAGAGAGGGAGATGGTTGGAGAATAAGATCAAATAGAGAAATAGAAGAGATTCTCAGAGGCGAAGAAATAGTGAGATTTAAGTCCCGGCGGTTAGTTTGGTTAGGTCATGTGGAACGAATGAGTGAAGACAGGTTAGTTAGTTATTGTTGATTTAAGGGGCGGAACAACGATGTCCCTGATGACAGGTTACCAAAGAAATTGCGAACTGGGGCCGTGGAAGGGAGAAGAAGACGTAGGAGTCCAAGAAAGAGATGGATGCTGGACCTGGAGGAAGATTATGCGGGTTGGAAGATGGTGGGAAATTACACAGGATCCAGGAGAGTGGACGAGAATCGTGAGGGAGGCCAAAGCCACTGCCATCGTTATGTCCAGGCCGCAAGGTTCCTCTAGTGACGTCACGCGGAGGGCCGGTACAGCCGCTGTAGCAAGTCAGACGGCTCCTTTCACACGCCGTCACTCCAAAGCGAATATAAATTCATATTTATAGGAAGATGTTAATACTATTTGGAGTTCACTGGCAGTTAGATAAGTAACCACTAAATAGGCCTAATTATCGCTCCGCTAGTTCGAATCCTGCCGTTGTAGCGGGCATTTTACGAGTGAACAAAATGGTACATCGTCTGTGAACTTACTAGGACGTTGACGCACACAGACAGGGCAAAAATTGCAGCTTTTTGACGTCCTGTAAATTTTATATCACTAAAAAGAGGCATTGAAACAGTTACACAAGATGTACCACAACGTCGATAAATCGCATATGGCTAAACTCAGGATTGAAGGAAGGAAATATTCGAATATTTCAATACACAAAACAATTTGCAGGAACAGTTTGTTAATAAAATAAATCTATGTACCCACAGAAACAATACATAGACAGGTACACTTTTCTGTGCCTACTGCCAGAAAACCCCTCGAACTGAGCTTAAGTTATAGGCTAACATTCGAGAAAACTACAGAATCTCTCTTTCAATGATAATATATACCAAATTATGTGCATCTCTAATTCTGTATTTTATTTTCCTTTCTTATAGATAACCAGCCCCCCACCCCTTACTGCCTTCTTGAACACTCTGCCCCCAAAATTCATTATATATGGTAGCAACAGAAATATTCATTTCTAGACCTTGTTTATCAGAAATAAATCAACAGAGAAGGTAACTTCCTCTCTGGATCTCATGCACAAAAACTGCCAGTATCCTTACTCACCAGTAAAACAGAATAATATTACAAAAAATACTAGCTATTCACTTCTGGACTTGCATGAGAAAAAAGGCTAAGTAAGAAATCTGCCATTCTTGACATTCAGTAAAACAAAGTTACGAAAATTATTCCTCCTCTCTAAACAACACCAGCAAAATCCAGATATAAAAATATACTTTTGAATTTTTGTATATTTATGCACTAAACAAAGTAATTGGGGCCAAAAGGATCTTCTTCAAATAAGTATCCCTTGTACAATATAACCGTTATCCCCCTTGACCTGTCGGAAAAATTGTTAAATTTCAAAAGGTCAATGTCACTTTACTGAGTATTCCACAAAAAAACTATTGCTATCACTGTTGTCCAACTTCATTTCATCTCACAAAAATGAATGACCTTCACAAAACAGGATATTCTTCAAATAAACATAATTAAGTAAAAAAAACACTATGTCCCCATAAAATTGTATGTACCAATTCACTGCGGTACTACTTGACTACCAGAAAAATGTATGGTATAAGGTCCAAAAATCAAGGCTACTTAACAGAGTATCTTCTCTGAATAAAACCACTACTTCAGTAAGAAAACAAAACAAATCTCACCCTATTCCAGATAAAAGAAGTGAAAAACATAACATTTTTGTTATACACTACTAGAAAAGAAATGAAAACCTACTGTCTCCACAGCACTTTCTCGAATGAATATCTTTTGTATAAAATAACCCTTCTTCGAATAAACATAATTGTGTATAAAATCACTATGTCCCCCTTGGCGTCCTGTCAGATAAATAAGGTTCAAGAACCACTTCTTCGCATAAAATTGTATGTACCGTACCAATTCACTGCGGTCCTACTTGACAACCAGAAAAATGTATGGTATAAGGACCAACAATCAAGGCTACATAACAAAGGATCTTCTCTTTTTAATAACTAATCAGAGCAGCTCAAAAAGTCAATGCACACCTCAAAAACTAATCTGCGCAGCTCAAAATGTCAATGCGCAGCTCAGAACATTTTTGTTATACACAACTAAATAAAAGCTGAAAAGCTACTGTCTCTATAGCACTTTCTCGAATGAATATCTTAACACATGTATAAAGTGTGGAACCATTTAGAATATCCTAATCTAAGTGTCATAATTTCAGTCAGTATTAAGCTACTGTTGTTATACCAGCACTAGATGTTAACCTCTTATGGTGTAAGCTACAGTACAGAAAGTTAATAACTAATGTAGCCTCGTACCAAGTTAGGTGTGAACGATAATCTAATGAGTTTCAACTTACAATATAATTTACAGATAATCACACCAAAAAAATCTCTGTCCTAAAATGTAGACCTATGTATATATGATCTCAAGGGAAACTACTCTTAATTTGTAGATCACAAGTTTATAATTTTTTATCTGATCAATTCTAATCGTCACTATTCACCACGTTAAGGTTAAATGCCTGAGAAAACCCAACATCACTCTAGGCTATTCAACAAATCACTTTCTAAACTACTTCTGGCTCATGATATGATGCACGACGAAACCAATCTCTAACTGTAATCAATGCACAGAACACCTCTTGTGTGACCTAAACAGAGCCTAACCTAACAGCACACATTTTCAATTACTCAATCTAACTTGGCTATTGCATCAGGAATTTACCATGGATTGTAATCTAGAAATCAGGTAGATAGGTTGCTAACAATTCCATTAATGTAAATACAGCAGCCTACATAAATGCTACCACATGAAAATTATGTTCACTTGAGGTTGAACGGGACAAATCTTGGATAGACTTCAAACTATGCTGAATAATACCGTACTAATAATAACTGATTTACATAAGTAGGCCCTAACATGTAATTTAACCTCAGTATTTACATGTTAGAAATCTTTCCAGTCCAAGCATAGGCTGACATTTAGAACTTCATACTACTAATATTGAAACCATATTATTAACTTATAAATTACCATCAAGACGAGTAGGCCTAAAGGTGCCTCTTATCTCCCGAAGTATCTTACTTTCAGGGAAATGTTTAACACACACTCTCGTCTTCTCTGTAATGTGCAAATCTTTTCTAGGACTTTTAAGTATTCATTGCTTTCTTAAATTTTCGTCAGTGGGGATGGAAAAACAAGGCATATAACCTAATCATCTCCATCATAATAGTTGTTTTTGCACCCGGTAACACAACTACGTTTTGGCATTCCAGGGACCATAGAAGGAATAATTTTTTCTATGAATAAATATAATTTTATTACCGGTACCGTACCATCCAAAACACCTGCATTACTCGAAAACAAGCGATGTAAAGCTCCTAACTGAACCATAACCTTAATAAGTGTGGTGGCACACATGCAACTGAAACATTTTATAGATATAGGCTAATTACCTACCTACGAAATGAACATTTGCCTCAGAAAACAAACGGAGTATCGTAAGTTAATCCTCATTCTGGATGACGTAAGTAGTAGCGTTCTTACGTATTGCTTTTAACTCGGACACTAACTAAATTGTATAAACAACACAGCACAAATCACTCACAGTTAGGGATAATGGTCGTTACCCATCCACCCTTAGCGATCAGCTGATCACTTGGTAATGGCCGCTGCCTCATGGCCTGTACATTACGATGGCAGTGCCAAAGCCCATCAGGGCTGTAGGGCAAGGAAGTAAGCGAGTAATTCACCAAATGTGCTATAACAGATCTTTTACGCACCAACATCATATTATGAATTAACGAATTTTTTTACACATTTAACGTTAAAAGTGCTTTATTATTATTATTTTATTTTCTACTAAGCAATGCTCATAAAAAGCCCAATCTTTTAAGGAAGTTAAACCGTGTGGTGTGGGAACTAAATTAAATCTATCGTCGTATCTTATTCTGTTACTAGTAGTGTATGGCATACGAATATATATAGAAGGAAATATTTCACAGCAAATCTTTGACTTTCAATCATTAATTAATTAATTAATTAATTAATTAATTTATTTATTTATTTATCGTATGGCTTTTAGTGCCGGGAGTGTCCGAGGACATGTTCGGCTCGCCTGAGTCTGTAGCTGCTTCCTGCGGACACCCTAAAGGGTGAGCTACAAGTTCCGTTCAATTTCAAGTAGTTCCAACTTTCGCCACCAGATATCAATGATACCTAGTGGTGAACGTTGGAACTTTGATAGAGCGTTCTGACGAAATCTAACCTAACAAATTTTTGCTTTACACAAGTTTAGTCTGTGAAAGGATCTTTTACATGCCATAAATCTATGACATGAGACCGCCGGCTTTACTTCCCCTCCGAAGGAAGGCATACTGAAGGATTTTTAACGCTCTTAAAAAATCCAACGACTTCGGCCGGGTTTGAACCCGCTATCATGGGCACAGCAGTTCAGCATGCTACCGACTACGCCACCGAAGCCGCATTAATTTAATAATTCCCAACCGCGTTACCTCAATTGGCGGCAAAGACTGATCTGGCAAGGATGCATCTGGATACAGAAAATCCATACATTGTTGAAGATTCTATGAACCAAACAACAACGATATTGGCTTTATTTACATGGAGTGCTTTCCCTAGAGAACGGGGCCTTACTGTCGCCGCGTAACGGCATCGAGCGACGCACTGACGCTAGCAGCAGCGTAGTGCTCAACTAGTCTCACACATTTACACTTTTAACGTATTTAATAGGCGGTTTCGGTGGCGTAGTTGGTAGCATGCTGAGCTTCTATGCCCAATGTCATGGGTTCAAACCCGGCCAAAATCGTCGAATTTTTTAAGAGCGTTAAAAATCCCTCAGTATGCCGTCCTTCGGAGGGGAAGTAAAGCCAGCAGTCCCATGTCATAGATTTATGGCATGAAAAAGAACCTACTAACTACACTTGTCTGAAGCCAAAATGTGTAGGTTAGGTTTGATTAAGGCTATTAAGTTCCAACGTTCGACACCGGGCGCTGGTTACGATGGCATCTGATAGTACCGAAGTTCACAGCTAGGTGTCGTGGACGGTAGCATTTGGAAGCGAGAGTATGAAATTTGAAATTATTGTCTGCAGTTCTTACTTGAATAAAAATGGGATAACAAACGCTAATACAGTCATCACAATTAACTCCGGTTATCAGACAGATTCTACACACACCCAGGCGCGGATTCAAGGGAGGGAGGTCACGGGGGTCATGACCCCCCCAAACGGAGACCAAATTTTTTTTGCAAACTCAAAAAACGAAAACACAATAACCAGACAAATAAAAATTAACGAATTTTAACTGAAAAAAGATTTTTTTTCATTTTCTTTCAATACTGAAAATATCTTTCTTGCAATTATTATGTTCGGTTACAACTGTACATATTTATAACTTCATACCTGTTACATAAAAACGATTATTTATATAACAAAATCAACTCGTCTTTTTTTCTTAGCAAACCTTGTGATTATCGAATCTATGTCCATAGTGATGTCACGATGAATGTGCAGCAATGCACGGATAGGAATTTGGGGCTTTCTTCGCACCAAAAAATTTTGCCGAAGTCCAAACTGCAAGCTTGGTTGGCAATTTAAGCTGTGACTGTCGGTACCAACTCGTACCTGTAACGTACCTTGATACTTTTCTCGAAGCTCGATGTAAAAGTCGCAAAACACGCCGTTGCAATTTGTACGAACATTTTTGGTGCGCTAAACGAATCAAATTTCTATCCATGTAGCTTGCAAAAAAATTGGTCTGGTTTTGTACGATTGGTTATTTGGTGATTGCGATGTTAGTGATACAATTTTCTTAACAATTTCGATTCTGTGACCCCCCCCCCCGCGCCTGCACACACCCAAAGTACACGGGGCTACATAACCACGTTGTCGCAGCCCCTAAACTAAGGAACCAACCAACGTATTTAATAATCATATTTACATGAATTTCAGACCAGTTACTGGAAATGCTGTCCTTCATTTACTAAACACTCATTGAACTAACGTAGGAAGTTTCGTACACTCGTAGTTTCGCGAGAGCCTCCAGAGTAGGTTACCCGGATTGTTTCTGTACATATTTCATTTGAGATTCCGCACAGTGTTGAAACTTACGAATACATTTGCTGAAAGACTTCTTATTGAGAAGATAAGTTTCCACTAGGAAAAGTCGATGTTTTGTTCCATACATAGCCATATTCACGGGATACGAGATAGCTTACAGTACTTCACTACAAGTCATGATTATTTTTTAAGTGCCATGTCCCCCTCCACGGTCGTAGGCGTTCTGAATTAGAGACCTTGAATTCGGCAAGCGATCACTAACCAGGCATCCCGAGCCTGAGTTTACGCGTGGTATGGTGGCCAGTTCCTTTCCACTCCTCCTCCTGACATAGCATCCGGCAGATTCCCATTTTGCATCAGGAGGCTCTCAACAATTAGGCTATCTCATTCTTCTTCTTCGTCTGCTTCTTCTCCTTAGCGTATTCCCATTGGGATGGGGGTCCGCTTTTCGGATCATGGAGCGCCACTTCACTAGGTCAGCAGCATCTTCTGGTTGGAGATTTGTAGCTTTCATATCGGCGTTGATAAGTGCCACGGTGGGTGAGTGGATAGCGTGTCGGTCTACTAACCCCAAGATTGCAGGTTCGCTCCTGGCCGTGGTAAGTGATTTTTGAAAGGCGGCAAAAATACGATGTTGGCATGTTAAAGAACCCATTTGAATTCAGTAGGCCGTGTTCATGACGGCAAAATTGTTCAAGGCACTTAGATCTCTAACCTCCTTGGCTTTTCATAGTGATTCAAGGAACAACGAAATTCGACATGCAAGCTACCCTCTGGGTGTCAAATTACAAAGCTTGCACCCAGCCCCCGAGGCCATACGATATTATTATTATTATTATTATTATTATTATTAGTGTAACTTGGCCATACCATCGGAGTCTTTTGTTCAGCCATCGTATCAGGAATTGGGACCACGCCAAATTGTCGCCTGATATTATTGTTATACGAGTGCTCTCGCAGTGAAATGCTCATAGTTCGCCGCAGCATCCGCATTTCCATTGAGTGGAGGAAATGTTCAGCACTTTGAGTTTTTTTTTTTGTTTTTTTTTTAGCGTATGGCTTTTAGTGCCGGGAGTGTCCGAGGACATGTTCGGCTCGCCAGTTTTGTAGCTGCTTCGAGACGGACACCCAATGGGTGAGCTACAAGTACCGTTGGGGAGGGAAGGAGGGAAGTTGGAATGTAAGGACGAGGAGTTGGAAGGTAGCGGCTGTGGCCTATAGTTTGGGACCAACCCCGGCATTTGCCTGGAAGGAAGATGGGAAACCACAGAAGACCATCTTCAAGGTTGCCGGCGGGGGGATTCGAACCTCCTCGCCTCCCGGATGTGAGCGACTGCCATCAGTCATGCCGTAACCACCACGGCTAACTCACCCGGTAGCACTTTTAGTGACAGCCCAACATTCAGTGCCATACAGAGCAAAAGAAGGCCGCCAGGTATGTAATGGAGGATCACAGATCGACGAGTAGTGAGTAGAATGATTCAGGATTAGGGATGGGAAAGTCTGGCTGGTATACGTTCAAGAGCAACACTAGGAGGCATTTTCTTAGATTACAAGAGAGAAATTGCATGGAACGACATTCATGAGAGAAAGAGAGGTACATAATGGGCAGATAAAGTCATTCTTGTATATTAAAATAGTAATAGTAACTGGGGAAAATATTATTTCATTGGGAGCGGGGAAGTAGAATCAAACAGTTTGCCAAGGGACATTTTCAGTCCTTTACCTTTTGATGTTGGAAAATTCATGGAGTTGGTGAGAAAGCACCTGATCTGGAGTCAGTGATGTGTGATACAAGACTTGATGGATGAAGAAAAGTGTAAATTATCCTTATTCTTATTTTATAATTATCTCTATTATTATAATTATTATTTTCTTATACCAAATAATCCTTGTATTCTAAAATAAAATTTTGCAGTTGTATGAATGATTTATTTTGCTGAGTATTTGTAATTTGACACCATGGACAGCGCCCACATTTGTAAATAAATATGATGTATATAACTACTGTATTATCTCACCTCCGTAACAAAATAATGCGATGTCATCATTCGGGGTTTCCCGTCCTGCTCTTGTGTTATCGGGCCTCCGTGGCTTAGGCGGCAGCACGCCGGCCTCTCACCGCTGGGTCCGTGGTTCAAATCCCGGTCACTCTATGTGAGATCTGTGCTGGACAAAACGGAGGCAGACAGGTTTTTCTCCGGGTACTCCGGTTTTCCCTGTCAAAATTTCATTCCAGCAACACTCTCCACTATCATTTCATTTCATCTGTCATTCATTTAATCATTGCCCCAGAGGAGTGCGTCAGGCCTCGGCAGCCGGCACAGTTAATATCCTCGCCGCTAGATGGGGGCTTCATTCATTCCATTCCTGACCCGGTCGGTGACTGGAAGCAGGCTGTGGATTTTCTTTCTGGTGTGTTATCGGCAAATCTGGCGCTGACTAATCTCTCTGTCCCCGTCACACGGGTCGGCAAAGCTCCATTCTATAGGGAAGGCTCTCATTGTAGCTTTACCATAATACTGGGTCTTTCATACAGAATGAACCAATTTAATCAAGATATTACTCCGTAACAGTCGATAGTACAACATAGCATCAAAGGCACTTGTATTTTACCGATGTTGAAGTTTTGTCCCTTCTCCTACAAGTGTTCAATATGACCACCACATCAAGGCAGTAGGATAATTCCTCCCAAACGCATCGCTGCATATGATCACGATCCACTGAGTCGATTACACGTGTTATACGATCTTTAAGGTCATCCAGTGTAGTGGTGAAACATAGACATTGTCCTTGACGAATCCTGTCAGGAAGAAGGTACATGGGATGAGGTCTGGGGATCTTGGAGGCCACGGGAATAGGGCACGATCAGGATGAATGTTGCTACAAATCCACTATTTCGGGACTGTTACATTCAAAAATATTCGCATTGCTAAACTGCAATGGGGTGGGACTCCATCTTGTTTGAAAGTGAAGTCACGTGAGTGGGATTGCAGCAAAGGGAAGAGCAAGGTGCGTAACATTTTCAGTTAGCTTTCTTGTGTGACAGTGTTGTTCTGGAAGAATATTTTTTTGCAGAGTTGTTACTATTCTGAGACTCACGCGGCAAATGTGTGTTGCAGCTTGTTTCGGCACGACAGAGCACTCTACTGGCAACTGTTCGAAAATAGAGATTACTCTCTTTGTAATGGTATGCAACTCATTCTGCTGCGTTGCTGCGTACTGCGTAATAAAGCTTTGAAATCGGTTCATTCCTTATGAAAGACCACGTATATTGGCCACCTGTGCAATCTTCTGGACACGAAAATCAGAAGGAATACTCAGGGCTTGAGGTTTTTTTAAGTACTTGTATTTTGCATGATGCACAGTGAGACCCATTAACTAATTGCGAGGATGCATGCTAGGCTGATGACGTAACGGCTGACCGTGAACCCGTCAGAGCGAGAGGGAGAGGAAGAGGGAGCGCGGGCTTTGATCCAGTCCAAGTAGGCATCAACTCTGGTGTACACTCCTGGATATATAGGGTCTGCACAGTTCCGTCCAAATGCCACGATCCCTATCTGAACCTTTCCCAGCAAAAGCGGGCCACCCGAGTCTCCCTGCAAGAGGAAATAACAAATACTGAGTTATCAGAAAAAATATATAAGTACAGGGACTTTGTTTTATATGCGACGGGGATTTTCGTTCGCCCGCTCGCCGACGTTGCGAGCCTGTCTCCCGCCAAGCACTTTGCTGTAATGCGGCGCCCACCTGGCACTGATTCATTGAGTATAGGAATTTGTACTTACCTAGTTCACAGCTGGTGCTAAATATGTTCGCCATTCACTGCTACACATTGCTGGCACATTTTCAGCACCAGCTGTGAACTACGTAAGTACAAATTCCTATATTCAATGACTCAGTGCCGGGAGAGCGCCGCATTACGGCAAAGTGCTTGGCGGGAGACAGGCTCGCAACGCGGGCGAGCGAAAATCCCCATCGCATATAAAACAAAGTCCCTGTAGAAACAAGAAATATTCAGTTTATGAGAACAACCTGCAGTTTAAATCAGTCACCGAAGAGAAGAAAGGGAATCCCTCTAACAAAAGAAAGTGGTATAAGCTTGGACTAACTGCGTGGCTCAGCGGTAACGTTCTCGCCAGCTGTTCCCAAGGTTGCAGGATTGAATCCTGGCGCAGGCATTTGAGGGTGCGCAAATGCGAGAGAGCCGTGTTAGTAGAATTACTGGCACGTTAAAGATGCCCATCGGGGAGAAATTCTGGCACCCCGGCGTCTCAAAAAGCCGTGGTAGTTAAAAGGGACGTAAAACATCTAACATTATTATTATTATTAGGTATAGCATTGACCTCCAAACCACCTTCCGCCTCGTTGCGTAGTGGCTAGCACACTTGGCTGTCACCGCGGAGACACGGTTATGGCATGAATTTTAATTCTGGTCTGAAGGCTATAAAGCCTTCATAGGGATGTTAAGACTGCTTGAGCTTTTGGTTCTCGCAGTGAAGAGGTGCAGTTGCACTTTATATAAAGGGAGGTAGCGCGCAGTTCGCTACTCCAGTGGGGGTCTGGGCGGGGACACCGAGAGCCCGCTGATGAGCCAGCTTGGTGTCCTAGACGAAACCCCTCACAAGACACGGCACAAACCTAAAAGAATTGCTGAGTTTTAAAAGAAGCTAAGCCCACAAGCAGTAAGACTCATCGTGAGGCGATTGAAATCTAACTCCCGCAATACTGCTCCACAGCTGCGGGCAGAGCTGGAAGCGGGGCTCACATCTAGTGGGACGTGGGTTGGCGACCACGGGACCCCAGCTGAATTCAGCATTGCTTCCACTTACATGTGCCGTGCTCCTCTCCGTCTTCTTTCCTGTCGACCTCCCTTGGTCAACTCTTATTCATTTCTGGCCCCGACGTTATTAGGGTATCCGAGGCCTAGGGAGGCTTTCCCTTTCCCGCCTTAATTGGCCCTTGTCTCATCTTTGTGAGTATTTTGAATTTCAATTGCATTTTGTAAGCATTTTCAACCTACACCGCTTTTTGCAAGTATTTTCAATCTAAATGCATTTTGTATGGTCGGCATTTTGCAAGTATTTTGATTCTCAATTGTATTTTGGGGTATTTTGAATCTAAATTACATTTTGTAAGTTTTTTAAATCTAAATTGCATTGTCTACCCAAATGAGTAGTTTGAATCTACCGTGCATTTTGTAGGCATTTTGAATTTCAATTGCACTTTGTGAATATTTTTGATTGGTTGGTTCTTAAGTTTAGGGGCTGCGACAACGCGGTCATGTAGCCCCGTGTACTTTGGGTGTGTGTAGAATATGTCTGATATTCGGTGTTAATTGTGATGACTGTATTAGTGTGTGTTATCTGTTTTTTAATTTAAGTACTGCAACTTAGAATTTTTCAAATAGTTCCTACTTTTGCCGCCAAGCGCCACCGTCAACGACTACTAGGCCAAGTTCAGAACTTAGCTACTAGACGTCACCACAGTCGGCTCTTGGCAACGAACGTAGAAACCTAAGAGCGTTGTTTACATTCTTAACCTATCCAATTTAGCTTCACACAGGTGCAATTAGTGGAAGGTTCTTTAACATGCCATAAATCTATGACATGGGACCGCCGGCTTTACTTCCCCTCCGAAGGAAGGCATACTGAGGGATTTTAACGCTCTTAAAAAAATCCGTGGAAATGGGAGCTTTCAATCTGAATTGCATTGTGTATTTTCAATTTCAATTGCATTTTGTAAGTATTTTTAACCTCAATTGCATTTTGTACGTATTTTCAATCTCATTTGCATTTTGTAAATATCTTGAATATCAATTGAATTTTGTAAGTATTTCGACTCTACATTGCATTTTGTACGTATTTGAACATAAACTACATGTTGTGCGTATTTTTCAATCTATTCCTTTTGCGAGTATTTTCTTTCTAAATTCCCTTCTGTAAGTATTACCACTCTCCATTTTGTGAGTAGTTTCAATGAGTTCCTTTGTGTAAGTATTTTACGTCTCACTTAATTTTCGTTCTGGTTTCAACTTCATTGTCATTTTCGCTGTCACCCAGACCATTAGGGGTCGATAAACTAGAAGCTAGGCCCCTTAACAACAATTATCATAATCCTCATCAGAGCTGGAAACTGCCACTGGGAAGGAAATGTGTACTCAGACGGTCCGGCAAGTTTTACATCGACACGGCTACCATGGCAGTGTACCAAGGAAGGGGCCCCGTGTTAGTAAGAAGAACCATGCGGCAAGACTGCTCTTCGCGAAAGAACACGTAAACCAGGGCCAGAAGTTTTGGAATAATGTCATCTTCTCCAATGAAACTAAAATCGAACCGTTTGGTTCCTGTGATTCCCATAGGATGTGGAGGAAGACCAATACGGACAACGATGTGGCCAATACAATTCCCACAGTGAAACACTCATGTAGATCGGCTATGATGTGGGGGTGTATGTCGGCACAAGGTGTAGGGAATATTCAATTTATGGAAGGTACGATGGACAACTTAGTGTACAACTATATTTTGAAGAACAACGTTCAAGTGCTAAAATATTGAGAATGCTACCGATGCTAACGATCCCAAATATACCGCTGCTCTGAACAAGGAGTGGCTGATTTGGAACGTTTCAAAACAATTGAAAATACCTCCCCAGTCTGCTGACGTGAAACCTATTGAACACTTATTACGGGCATTTTTGAAGTCTAGGTTTCACAGTAGAAATGTTTCATAAAAAATGAGTTAAAACGAGTGGTGGTCGAAGAATGATCCAGTATCAGCCGTGAAACGTGTGCGAGGCTAGTAAATTCAATGCAACGTATGTGTCAAGCTATCATTAAAGCCAAGGGTTACTCCACACAGTACTGGGATTGGTGCTATGGTTTATTTTCTTAATGTTTATTTGAAGAACTGCCATCTGTATGAAGACAAATGCGACGTAGAAAAATGACATTTTTTGTGATAGACGCGTGTATTTTGTTCTGTATGTTGTTATAAATATTATTTTTGCTTGGTATTGTGAATAAATCTACCAGAAATAAATACATTAAATGACAATTACTATAATATCAATTTGAGTGTCCAAAATATCCTGTTCTTTTCACAATATGGAACTGAATGAATAGAAATTGACATACTGTATGTAGGCCATCGAGTTATATACGGTTTAGATGACGATTATTGCGTAGGTTCTTTATTCAAACGTTGACTTTGATCGCAAGATTAGGACACAAGAAACAAAAATTCATTTTATAATTTCGCACAGCCACCATCTTGTGGTTATGTAATTAATTTAACTAAATTACATTTAAGTGCATTACATTGTGTATATACATTTGCTGTACCAAGTTTCACTGCGTTTGGATGGTTAAATCGCGAGAAACGTCTATTTAGATGTTTCAACTTCGCTTGGTCGCCATGTTCGTTTTGTACTTAACAAGTTTCTGAACGTTACATAGGTGAACTTCTGGTAGTGCTCTTTATCACCGCACAAAATTTCTGGGTGATATCAGTAGTAGTTTCGGAGATATAGAATCCTGGTGAAATATTTCGCATGACTGCCATGTTGGATTGGTGGGACGTATTAAAATTTGTAGGGTACGCTCGGAGTCGGACATAATAGTACTATGTTATTACTGAGTTTCATTGAAGTCGCTGCAGTCGTTTAGATTTTACTAGGGGGGCACACACACACATACGCACACACACGGACAAAGGTGATCTCATAAGCCTATTCTTTTTTTCATAAATGAAAATAAGCTAAAAATGGAAAGAACATATGGACATGATGAGTTCTAGCCGAGTCTCTAGCCAGGTTCTTTCGTATGCTCCAAGAGGTCGAAGAAACCTTGGAAGACCAAAGAAACGCTGGGAAAAGACCGTAACAGGCCACTAGGCCTAATACGTAAAAGTTAATTACAGTATGATGACAAGAATATTAGCCATGATCTTGTCACAATACGAGAAAATGCTTAGTATGCCTTATAATGTACACAACATCCTCAACAATATACAGTATTCTTAATTCACAGTGTCGTAAATTCGTTTGAATCTTCAAATCCAGTTTTCTACAAGCACCATATTTTTTAACTCAGCAATTTTCCTAGGTTTATGCCGTGTCTTATGTGGGGTTCGCCAAGGAACACCAAGCTGGCTCTTCAGCGTGCTCTGTGTGTCCGCGCCCGGACCCCCACAGGAGTAGCGAAATGTGCTCTACCTCCCTTATTATGAAGCGTACGTGCGCTTCCAAATGCGAGAGCTACAAGCTCAAGCTGCCTTTTACCTCCCTATAAAGGCTTCCAGAAAGATGGTATATTGGCTTTCTCTATCCGTGAATTCAAACTCAGTTGTAATTCACGGGCCGTGAAATCCAATATACCGTCATATTTTTTAGTTTCGACACTGTTGCAGAATATGAGCGATACGAACATCCTCTATGTTATTACCCATATACGCACCTGGCAAGTGTCTTTGTGAGTCATGTGAGTACATAAGAACCTCCCTTTAGCCGGCTCAAAGAAGTTATATAACATCGAACAATCCCATATGGATATCAGTGGTAAGTTAACTTTCTTCAATATCACAGGTTTAGTTCCTCCTTGACTCGTCCTACCCCAGCCCAAAGCTGTGACTTCTCTTCCCTCCAATGCGTTCTCATCTTCCATCTGATGATTTGGCAGTTGAACGACGTTTACGTTGGACGTTAGTAAGAAGGGTCGATTCACCTGGAACATGAATATCGAGTAGATCGTTCAATACTCCCCTCCATAACACTGGAAAATAATTAGTGCAAGTATAAGCGAAAAACCAATGTCTAGTACCAGTGTAATGTTCGTCTTATGGGAAGGTGATAATAAATCATCCCACAGTTGGGGGACAAATGTAACGTTTTGAGAAGAGTCCCACGTTGGGCGCCAAATGTAATGTTCTTTCTTATGGGAGGGTGATAATGAATCATCCCACAGTTGGGTGACAATGTAAAGTTTTGGGAAATTCCCACGTTGTGGTGATAAAATGTAATGTTTGTGTTTTTGGCCGTTACTTACAATTGACCAATCTTGGGTGACCTGATACGGAACTGCCAGATTTCTCTCGGCCAACTTTACCTCATCACTTACCAGATTGCTGCTATACATGAATACTTGTGTTGGGTGCCATGGTCGCAACTCCGCGTTGATGACCAAATATATGAATTGAATATTGAATGTTCCAATCGTTCGGGCATTCACATATCTCGGGATTACTTCACAAACAACTGGTCACTGCTACAGACTGCACGTAAAAGAAAGAGTATCAGCTGAAAATTAGAGCAATATATACAATAAAAGATCTACAGAATATATCAATAAAATCAGCAATGAAACTGTTTCATGCAGTAGTGAGCCCAATAGCAACTTATGGTATACAGATTATATGGGATCACCTAACAATCGCAGACCTCCGATTCATAGACAAAGTGAAGGCAATTTTTCAAGAGCTCTCGGCGTTGGAATAAACACAAAGTTGAAACTGGTATATGAAATGGCCAAAGAGACTTTCTATATTGATGACCTAAAGGCAAAGTCCTTACTACCATACACTCAAAATAGTGCCAAGAAACTGAAGAGAGAAAATAAAAGGGAGGATATTGGCTTGAATTTTATTGTACAGACGCCATGTGGGACCAACATTGGGACGGGGGTGAATCAAGAATTAGGACATGTCATCACAAGTTTAGCGGTTCATGGATATCACCACAAACTATGTGCGACGACACATTTCCATGAAGTAACAAAGGAGTAAGTGTTGACTTTGTGTGGTGAAGGATGTGAACGTTATCGCATCAACCGATGCAAAAAATAGGACGAAATCAGTTTTGGAGTATAATAAAGATCTGTAGACTAAAGAACCAACACGAATTGTATTTAGGCCATTCGGCAGCAATTTCTTCTTCTTCTTCTTCTTCTTCTCCTCCTCCTTCAATTCACTTATGCCTTCAAGCGTCGGGGTAGCCTCGTTTGAGCCATTTCTGCCATTTCGCTCTATTTCGGCACATTCTCTTCATTTCCACAACAGTTTTGCCCCTTTTCTGTCCCAATTACAAGTTTGACACATAGGTGGAGTTAGTTCATAATCAGGATCGTAGTTTTACACAATTAAGAGCATTCACTACGAATGAAGTAGAGATGAGTCAAATATAATCGTAACATTCGGTACAGAGGTAGCAAAGGACACCTCAGTGTCATGTTTTATATCACCGCCACCTTGACAGAAACGTAATGGCGGCAATCCAAATGTTCAAAGCGTAAATCAAATTACGACCAACCTAATCATCTGATCTCTACCAAATTTGGAAAAAACATACCTTTATTTGTGGTGCGTCTTTTGACCAAACTACAAGGTCATCAGCCCAATCGTTTGCAGATGGCAACCATGTATGTGTACAAATCTAGTCCTCATATCAATTCAAACACGGTAAAACCTAATTGAGTGAAATTTGGTACAGAGGTAGCACTAGCAAAGTCCACCTCAGTGTCATATTTTATATCGCTGCCATCATTGCGAAAAAGAAATACCACCCTCCCAAATGTTCTGAGCTTAGATCAAATTACGACTAACCTAATCATCCGATCTCTACCAAATTTTGCAACAATATACCGTAATGTGGGAAGCGTCTTTCAACCAAACTACTAGGTCATCAGCCAAATAGTTTTAAGGTGGTGGTTGTATGAATCATGCAAGTATTATAGCCTAACCGTAACTTACGATTAAACAAGGCCTGACCTCAACAATTCAGCTTATCGTACATAGGGAGGTTTAATCTGTCGTCAAAGACGTGGCCGGTAGGATATTAGCATAGTATAATAGAATATGTAACCGTAGAAGTGACTTAACAGGTCAGCCTTTCGAGTGCCATATCGTTGTGGGTGCGTGCAGTCCCGTTGTCAACATGGCCGCTATTTTTGCTCGTAAATACAGTACATATATTTCCGTAACTTCCTAAGTTTATATCCCTTTAGGAATGTACTGAACAAAATGATACATATTTAGTATCAAATGGTTTATAGAAATGCAAATGCCAGAAAACGCTAATGAAGTCGTTGATTTCAACACAAAATATGAAACAGTTATATTAAACCAGTTGTTTATCAAGTATTATCGTAGGGCATCCGTTGCGTAATGGTAGCGACTTGGGCTCTTAGTCTAGGGGGTTTGAGGATCAAATCACTGCAGGTTCAAATTTCTTTTACTCCGTTCTTTTTGATGTGTAACATCTTTCCACTCGGTATCTGGATATTTTTGTGGCACTCGGCAGCTGTACATTTTTGTGGGAGTGATTTTGGAAAAGGGACGGAAGTGGATGGGACGGAAATGCATGGGACGGAATTGCATGGGACGAACAATGAGCGCGCGTAGTGGCGGAGATCGGTACAACGACGTACTGTAGGCCATGTGGCTATGGGGAATGTATATCGCATACAGTTTAGCTCAAGGTTTGGAGACCCCATTTAAGATATTCCTACAATGAATCATCTTCAAGTTGTCGTTCTTTGGTGTGAAAATATTCATTATATCATATTTGCTGAAAATATTAAATATTCATACTTTGCTGTATTGTTATTTAACATAAGCACTCGATGTACTGTCGGCCATGTGGCTATGTGGAATCTATATCGCATCAACAAACACTCCAAATAACGTAGGCATTCAGTATATTAACCCTGACTACTAAAATAATAGAAACTTCGTTGGTCTAAACGTATCACTGGGAGAAACACATTTAATATACCTCCTGCACACCTTATTTTTAATCGCGCCTATACTTGGCAGTGCCCTCTATCGGCAAAAAGAAGCCATTTTCAATAACATAGCTGGCATGGGTTCACTAACTGGCCGGTACAGAGCGCAGATCGCATCAAGTATGCAGTGGATTGCTTCCTCCACGGCCGACTGGATGCGAGCTGCGCTCAGTGAAATATAGTTCAGAACGAGACATCAGCTGCCTTCTTGTCTGCAACTGATACGGCTCAGCTTTTTAAAGCCACTTCTGCACTATAATATTACAATATACACTTTTAATTTTCCATTGCAAATTGCACAATATGTTTTCAATCGATTAAGATGCAAAGTAGTTATTTCAATGACCAACAGAGTTCACTGTCAACAAGGGATTTGCGCTCCCGGGACACACATAGTAGGGTAACATGTCACATGTTACACATCATATGCGACTACTGTAAGGCTCGTTTTTTTTCTTTTTTTGTATTTATTGATTTATAACTACTCATACGTTATAAAGTTAAGGATATATACTGTAGTGTGTATTTGCAATCGAAAATATTATATACATTCTTATAACACCACGTATTTCAACACTCGAATACAGCGATTAATATTCGTTGACCTTGATCCTCGGTAGAGACAATTGTTTTTGTTGTTGATTCTTCAGGGGTTTTGCGGCATTATTGTCGTGTAGCCCCGTTTACTTGGATGTGTGTAGACGTTGTCTGATAACCTGTGTCACTGTGATGTCTGTAGGCTTAGTAGTGTTTGTACTTTTATACGAGGAAGGATTTGGGTAGGAAGCTGTTGTTGTTGTTGTTGTTGTTGTTGTTGTTGTTGTTGTTTCAGTTTCATTTGAGATGCATGGACATAATGGTCATTTAGCCCCGTGTACTTGGGTGATTGTTGAATTTTGTCTGATAACCTATATTATTGTGATGGCTGTATCAGTGTGTGTATATATAATTCAGGAGAGGATTCAATCAATCAACGTATAATATCCGTATAGCACGTTGTATTTCATCTAACTACTACAACCAACATTCAATTATACTCCTTAAAAAGGACAAAGATTATAACTATACCCATGCATTTAGGAGAATGTAGGCTATAATTTGTTCTTTACTGAACATCTTGTTTTTTCCTCAGTTTTAAGCAAATTTTTCACTCATTCTTGTTAATGATGAACTACTGCAACATTAAACTTGAATTTTCATGCTGTGCTACCAAAAAAATTTGAACCGAGCATATATTGTTTCTCATGAGAGACATATAAACTAACATCATCGTCTTGTATTTAATTTTGTAACTTCTATATTGCATACAGCTTACGCTACTTTTAATGGTGGATATTGCACATGCTTCACCATTTCCAAACATACACTGGGTGTTATTTTTAGTATTTAAATGTACAGAAAAATTGCTTTTATAACAGTGTCACTCGGGGGTTTTAGGTAGGGAGGCAAAAAATAAGACTATTTCAAAACAATTTTGTATTATTTTATTTATAGAATGTTACATAAGTTAACATACTTCTTCTTGTGATTGCAGTCCCAACAAACAATACATTCTTATAGGGCAAAAGACTGGGTGTATAAAATATATATATATATGCACATATGTAATTGGGGGTGATAGATGAGTAGGAATATGCAACAATTTTATGGGTGTGTATTCTATTTTATGAAATATGGGGTGGGAAATTATTATCCCACTGCCCACACCCGGCAGTATGTTTTCTTAAATGAGCAATGGGGTAATAATCTCCTATCTCAAAATAATGATGATCCTGTGTTTATCACTCAATGAAAATGAAAATCCACAACCTGCTTCCAGTCTCCGACCGGGTCAGGAATGGAATGAATGAAGCCCCCATCTAGCGGTTATCACTCAATAATGATGTTTATTTAACAGGATATAATATATTAAAACACCCATCACACTCAATAATTTTTTTAAAACGTAACACCCACGCAACGAAAGGTCAGTGACCTATAATATCTTTGCCGAAAACTGCACAAAAAATATAAAAGTGATTTTGGAATGTTAAAAGTTTGTATATTCGAATATAATTCAATAATTTCAAAATAGTATTTACTAAAAAAAAAAACAGAAAATTAATTTTAATAATCTTCTATTCTATGGCAAACACCCTGAGCAGGATAATTATTTCCATTCTAGCTGAAATATATTTACTCAAGCTACCTTACCATTATTAACATTGTATTTCAGTTATATAGCAATGTTTGCATATCTCTTATCTTCAATAAATACACCTTCTGTAAAACAATGCATTTCTTTCACTCAACACAATCGAACTGGTGAGCACGTGCACTGTGGAGACCACTGGGATATTTGCTTCCCACCTTAGGTTTCAGATGACAGTATACATCAAATTTATGGGTTTTCAATATTTCTCTGCATCTAGCTTGTGGATGCATGTGGAACTGCTTGAAATGAAAGGGGTGGGAGGATAATATCCCAAGGACCTATAAAGGGTTCTTAGGGTGCACAATGCACAGTCTTAAAATATTAACACTAAGTTTTACTTTTACCTTAAGGGGAATCCGACTTCACATGTAGGTTCCACTTCTTGCGTTACAAGTTGAACAGCGTTCCTCCTGGAGTCAGAATTTGGTTTCGATTGGTAGTCTTAGATAATTCACATATGTCATTGTTAGCTTTTTTTCAGAAATTGCTTTTTTATTTTCCAATAATATGGTCTTTTAGCTTGGTTTTCATGCTCAATACCTATATCTTTATCTTCAATGCGCCAATTTCGAACTTGGTTCTCTTTCTGTTCCGTCGTGCTTGCTCCCTTCTTGACGAGGAGGAGCTCTTGAGGATGGTATAAACAAGTTGACAATATTGTTGTTGGCTGGAATTTCAATCTGAACAACCAAAACTGAAACATTGGACTGCTGGTGATGACTGAAGATCCATTATTGGTCATTGGTCTGATAGTTGCATCCCTGTTAGATTATGTGATTGTTGGCCTACATTGTGTCTGATTAGCGTCGCTGGAACTACAGTGCAGGGTCGTCCCAAATCCCAAGAAGTCGATGGACTAAGGATGGTGCTGGGATGTGTTTTGATCTTAGTATTACTATACCACACTCTCCAATTTCTCCGCAGTTTTCATAGTTCCATTGGACTCGTGTCTGAGATATTTCGTCGTTGGGAATTCCTAAACATAAAAAATAGAAAGTAAATAAATTAAAACAGAAAAATAATTTATATTATAAGTAGGTCTATGAAACTATGAAATAGTTGTTTTTGTAGGTGTACCTACCTCCGAAAATGATTCCCGTTGTAAGTCTTCTTTTCTCTTCTTCTCCTACTTTTTACATATCTCTGCATTGGATAAGGATTAAAACAATAAGAAAATATAATGAGTAGGCATTTTATAATTTAAAAAGAAAATATACTCGTGAGTAACATGAGTGATATGTCCGGAATTTTCCTAGAAAGTGTCACTCATGAGTTACTAAAACTAAGCCTACATTAGGCCTACTGGTTAAACAGGTACATAGTAAGGCTAAAATGTTTAATCAATTTATTTCTAAAAATCTTACATATTGATTAAAATATGCATGTCTCTCATGAGAACCTTAGAAAACGTTTACAACGTTATGAAGACCGACGCCCACACAGCACCTGTCCTTCCACGATGGTAGAATTGAAATCACTAAAGAGTAAGATCCCCCTCCAATGACCCACAATCTTGAACTCACCCAAACAAATGTACTCAAACACAATATCACTCCTGATGATGTTTTTTTTTGTGGAAACTGGGGACAAATTAATTGAGCAAAAACCTTCTAAAAATATGTTTAAAAATCTAGCAATGATACAACAGAATCTAGACATTATGCTGAATCAATGGCGGGTTTCTTATTTCTATTTTTTTACCTTGGTAATAAATATGGATGCTCAAATATTGAACATATAGGTGGGGGACAGAGTCACTCATGAGGTTCTGTCAACTTTACGAAAATTGTAAAAAAAATAGTTTTCGATTAAAATAAGTTCTGAAATGTGTAAAATTCTACTCTATCCGGACTTTGCCAGTTAAAATTGATACAAAAGAAAATATATAGGCTATTCTTCTGGGTGAAATATAATTTAGAAACCTGAGGACATGGAATCGGACAAAAATATGAAAATGGCCCATAAACTTATAATTTTGAATTTGGATTTAGTTTGATAAAGACCCAGAACTTAAAGACATTTTAGAATTACACCCCCCCCCCTCCCCCATTTTTTTGATAAGTGTAACGGCTTTTACAATTTTTTTACATGCGAATGAAATAACTCAGGACGTAAAAGATTAAATCAAAACTTTTATTTTGCCAATGTAAATGCCTACTGAAAACACTTGGTTTCAATAAAAGTTTATTTCTGACGCCCGTATTCTATTCAACAACCTTTTACAGTACAATATTTCTTTTTACCACATACCTAAATGTAGATAGTTCAAGTTCTCAATACATAGTTCGAGGCGGTCACGGTCGCGTTCACCTCGAACTATGAAGAATCTCTTGTACAATGACAAAAGTTAGTTGGGATAAAAAGGAACCTGTAGTAGGTAGGTACTCACAGACACCAGGCCGATGTCATGGTGATGAAACTTATCGTCGTAATCTTCGTGTAGGATGAACTTCTCGGGGTACCTCACTTGCTTGGTATGGTACGTAATTAGCATGAAATCCACTGCTAGGTTGGAAGTACCTGCTAGCAGAGTTAATTTCTTCCTTCTACCGTCATTTACGATGCAATGACAGGCGGTCATCACCCAATGCTGCGAGATAAGCGTTCCTCCACAGTAATGGTGATTGTTATGTTGAATAGACACCTGAAGAATTCCAGAATTAGATTCACATGGCCATATTGATTAAATGTTAAGATTTCAGCTACTAGAGAGTGTTGAATACTGCACAGAAAGGGTGATGATGATTGCTGTTTTAGGAAAGGAAAACTGAGGTAATCTGCCCCATGTAACAAGATATAAATGATGGCTACAGGGAGGGGGAGATAGTTCCTCAAAAGTGAAGAAAGAGAGATAGCTACCAGAGTCATATAGACACCCCAATACTCAATTCGAGACTCAACAGCCTTGTGAATATTATTATTCGATGTATTATTATTATTATTATTATTATTATTATTACTTCATTTTTGCCCTTATGGACAGTGTTTGAACTTAAATATCTCATGATGTCACAATTTTCACTTCTTTCCCTTCTTCTTCTCTTCCCAAAATCTCTTCATCCTTTAACTCTACTCCTGTTTCCTTTGTTCCGTCCACAATGTTCCTATCTTCTTCCTTTCACTTACTAAAAATTTGGCGTTCTTAATTTTGTTTCTGAATTTTTCTCTGTCTTCTATCATTTGCTTGTTGATCCCTAATTGCTTTAAGTCGTCTTCTATTTCATGATACCAATTTGTTTTCCTTCTTGAACTGTTTACTACATCAAAGACGTTCTTCTTCTTATTATTATTATTTTATAATCGTTTCGGCGTTCTCTGGACCACGTTATTTCAATTGCCTTCTCCCTCGTTCTTTCACATTGTTCCAGTGTTCGCGCATTCTTCTACGGTGAGCGTCTTTTCGTTCTTCGGTCCACTTCTTGCCGGTTTCCAATATGGATATTAGCTGAAAACTCTGTATTTCCCAAGTTTCTTCTTCATAGAGTCACGTTCCAAGATGTCCTCATGTGATAACCCTAGTTCTTGTACGTCGTTTTCCACCTCTGTAAACCAGATCCCTTTGGTTGTCTTTCCTACAAAGTAGGCACAGATTTGATTGGACAATCTTCCAGAGCTCATTCATT
Organism: Meconema thalassinum; assembly: GCA_946902985.2. Classification (NCBI taxonomy): domain Eukaryota; kingdom Metazoa; phylum Arthropoda; class Insecta; order Orthoptera; family Tettigoniidae; genus Meconema; species Meconema thalassinum. The sequence goes on along the minus strand of OX336388.2, from coordinate 752,629,631 downwards.
TTAAAAGCCCATAAAATGAGAGTATTATTTTGCGTATGGTGTTAGTTATTTTCTCCACATGTAGACAAACTTCATCGCTGTTTCATTTCTTCTATACTCTCCTCGTTCCTTGACCGGGCCCAAGATCTTTCTCAAAATCTTCCTCTCTTTGGCTTCGAGTTGTTCAGCCAGGCCTTTCTTATTCATCGCCAGGCATTCTGATGCATATAACGCCTCCGGGCGAATAACGGTAACGTAGTGATTTTTTTAAAATCGTTATGCCCAACTACGGAGTGCGCTTGAACTTATTTTGCACAATGTTCCTTCTTCTTTTCTTCCCAATATCTCTTCGTTCGTTCTGTGTTCCTATCTGCGTGTTTCTGTCCAGCCTGTATTTTTAGCCTACTTTTCACATTTTGCAAAAATGAGGAAAAAGTAGACTTATGAGATCGGGCAAATGTGTGTCTGTCTGTCTGTCTGTCTGTCCTTCTGTCTGTCTGTCTGTCTGTCTGTCTGTCTGGCTGTGTGTGTGTGTGTCCCCTATCAACTCCTAAACGGCTGGAGCAATCGAAACAAAATTTGGTAGAGGTAAAGATCTATACCTGAATATCTCACGGCCATATTTGAAAATTATATCAGTGCTACCGGAAGCCTCCGTGGCTCAGGCGATAGCACGCCGGCCTCTCACCGCTGGGTCCGTGGTTCAAATCCTGGTCACTCCATGTGAGATCTGTGCTGGACAAAACGGGGGCAGACAGGTTTTTCTCCGAGTACTCCGATTTTCCCTGTCAACATTTCATTCCAGCAACACTCTCCACTATCATTTCATTTCATCTGTCATTCATTTAATCATTGCCCCAGAGGAGTGCGTCAGGCCTCGGCAGCCGGCACAGCTCATATCCACGCCGCTAGATAGGGGCTTCATTCATTCCATTCCTGACCCGGTAGGAGACTGGAAGCAGGCTGTGGATTTTCATTTTCATCAGTGCTACCAACTGCTGAAAAATCGCAATTGAAATTTGAGCTCCATGTTGGATATCTTGGAAGGTATGAATAGGAGCCATTTCAAAATTGGCACACGTATAGATAATAATATTGCAGTTTAATTTCCAGGAGGCCATACATGGCAGTGTTGCTAGAATGATTAGAAGCCTGCTGATAGGTCCAATTTTTAAATGCATATAACTGTTACACTATCAATTGGAATTCAACCAAATTTCGTATGTGGTATGTGTACATAAACAGATATGACTGAGCGTATTCTTAAGAGCATCCAGGGCTGCCAACTGTTAATAAATGCTCTCATTTTTTTAAATCCAAATACCCATATATCAGAAAGTATGCAAGCCAATAGCTCTAAACTTTGCACACATATAGTACCTGGCATTCTAGATTATTTTGGAGTAACTAATATAGGCCTACTCCAGTGCTGCCAATATGATTCTAAGCCTGCTGATAGGTCCAATTTTAAAATGCATGAAACCTCTATACTAACTAATGGATTTCATTCAAAATTGACACAACAATAGATCATATCATTTCAGATTATTTCTGACCAATACATGTATGTCATTGATGCCAACATGATTTTACGCGCGCTGTTAGATCCAATGTTTAACTGCATGTAACGTCCATGCTATCCATTGGACTTCAACCAAATTTTGTATTCTGTTCCTTAAGAGATGGAACTAAGAATATATTCAGTCACCAGGGCTGCCAACTGTAGTTCTCTATTAGGCTACATTATGACAGGAATACAGTATTTTGAACTAGTTAGAAATTTCGAATTATCAACTTAATTTCGTCATTATTCTAGATAGATCCATATACAGTAGATTAATCATTGGCATGAATCTTAAATTTTAAGAAAAGTAGGCTCTTTAGTTCGTCACGGAACTTCTTGTTCCTTTTAGGTTTCTCTGCAAATGTATGTTTGTTAACTAGGCTTCTAAATTTTACTCCTGGAATGGTTTTATCATCAACACCAATTTCTTGTAGATCTTCATGTATTTCTGTTGACCAATTGTTGCGGATTTTCAGGGTTAGCGCTAGATTTAGAATTCTCTTTGTCAGCCTGTCGTTATCCATTCTGTGAAGGTGTCCGTAGAATTTTAATCGTCGTTTTCTGATAGTATCTGTGATTTTTTCAGCGGATTGATAAATTTCATGTGGTTTCTTTTTCATCCAAATTCCATTTTCGTACTTTGGTCCTAGGATTTTTCTGAGAATTTTCCTCTCTTGTTTCTCGATGCTTTTCATTTGTGACCTGCCCCCAATTATCAGTGTTTCGGATGCATACAGTGCCTCTGGTTTGATGGCTGTGTTGTAGTGTCGTAATTTTGCATTCTTTGAGATGCATCTTTTGTTGTATCTGTTCCATGTGGTTTTGTGTCTATTATTATTATTATTATTATTATTATTATTATTATATATCGTTATGAACGACTAAGGAGCGCGATTGAACCTATCCAGCTGAACTTGCTCTCTTGTCTTCCCAGAATGTCTTCATCTTCTCGCTATGGCTCTTTCTGCGTTCCTCCGTCCAGGTTCTGTTGGATGCAATGTTTGAGAGGTCTCAAAATTGATGATTGTCAATTATAAGGTGCGTTCAAAAAGTAACGAGCCGGAGGCTGGAATGTGCAAACCGGTGACTACATCGGCTAATCGTGGCGTGTGTAACGAGGTGTGGTTCCGACCAGAGCATGGAAGGTCACAGCCCGTCGCTAGAGGGCACGCGTGCACGTCACGTGACGATACAAAGCGAGCAGCAGCATACATCAATCGTCCAACGCGCCAGACGCATTGCAAACAGTGACGTCAACCAAAGAGCAAAGAGGTGTTGTTCGGTTTCTGACAGCGGAAGGAGTAGGAGAAACGGACATTCATCGCCGAATGTCACAAGTGTACGGCGAACACTGCATGTCCATTGCAAGGGTCAAGGCGTGGCACAAGCGCTTCAGGGAAGGACGGGTGTCGTTAGCCGATGATGCGCGGTCTGGGGCACCCCACTGAATTACCGATGACAACGTCCAGCTGGTTGATGCACTCATTACGCAGGACCGCCGAGTGACAGTGAACGCCATAGCCGCCGTGGTCACTCCACGGCAATGCACGACCTCATACGGCGAACACAGTCGCGGCACTCCTGCAGAAATTCAAATGGGAGGTTCTCGGCCACCCTCCATATAGTCCAGACCTCTCTCCCTGTGATTACGCAATGTTTGGTGCCCTGAAAAGGGCTCTGCGGGGCTAACGATTCACCTCGGACGCCGACGTCCAGCAGTACGTGCGGAACTGGTTCACACCGCAGCCCAGGGAATTTTATGTGACAGCCATTCACCGCCTCGTGTCACAGTGGGACAGCGACAATACTTCTAACATACAGATACTGGTTTCTGTAATTATGCCTCCGGCTCGTTACTTTTTGAACGCACCTTAGAGGTCACTGAATTTATATCTGTCCATTACTATACCACTTCAGATGTCAATTTCAAGAAGGTCTTTTTCAACTTCAAGCAGCCATTTGTTCTTAGTTTTCTTTGAGAGAGTAAGATTTAAAATTCTTTACGTCAGTCTGTGATCATCACTCATTCTGAGGTTATGCCCATAAAATTTCTAACGTATTTTCCTGAATGTGTCCGAGATTTTCTCAGAATGCTGATAAAGCTTGTGGGGTTTCCTTTTCATCCAAATTGCATCAGCACAACAAACTCGTTCCTCAAGATTTTTCTTTCTCGTATTTTTATATCTTCAATTAGTGATCTTCCCCCAATGTTCAGTGTTCCAGAGACGTATAGTGCCTCGGGTTTGATTGACTTACTTGACGTATTTCCTGTGGCTCCTTAAGGAGAATAGGGCTTCGATGAATTTTCGCCAGCGGACTCTGCTTCGGGCCATCCGACGTAGTTCTCCCCAGGTCTTTCCTGCCTCACTTGCCTCCTCCTGTACAGATCACTTCCAGGTCTGCCGTGGTCGACCCCGCTTCCGTTGTCCCTGCGGATTCCATTCCATGGCTTGCTTTTCGATGGCTCCACCCTGCTTTCTCAACGTGTGTCCTATCCACCACCACTTCCGCTGTTTGATCTGCTTTCCAATAGGTGTTTCCCCAGTCACTTCCCATAGATCTTGGTTACTAATCTTGTCCGGCCTGCGCAAACACCGCTTTACAAAGGTATTCAGCATCTTAGTAATTCCTGTAGTGACTTTCCAGGTCTCACATGCAAAGAGCAGGACTGACTTCACGTTACTGTTGAAGATCCTCAATTTTGATCGTTTAGATATGGCACGATTTCTCCACAGTGCATAGAGCTGTACAAAAACACCATTAGCCTTACTTATGCGTGACTTAACATCCTCTGGCCTTGTTTGTCTACCATACTTCTCAGGTAGCAAAATTGATCTTCATTATCAATTTCCTGTCCATCTAGACATAATAGCTCTTGGGTATTTGAAAACAGCCTCATATATTTGGTCTTACTGGAATTAATTTTGAGTCCTGTTTTTCGTGCTTCGGTTTCTAGCTCTTTGAGTTTCTCTTTCATATGCTGAAAGGTATGTGTCAGCAAGCAAATATCGTCTGCATAATCCAGATCTTCCACTCTCTCTAGCAGTCCCCACTGTAAACCCCGTCTGCGTACAATTCCTCATGATAGCATCTATCACCAGGAGGAAGATGATAGGCGACAGGACACTCGGGTTTGATTACCGTGTTGTAATGCCGTAATTTTGCTCTACGGGAGATGGATTTCTCATTATAACTGTTTCATGTGAATCTGTTGGGTCTTTGCAATTTAAAATAGTATTATTACTTGTCTTAAAGATGTACATGACAAACAGCTCATAGCCATTCTAGAAACTACGAGTCAGGGGCAGATGACCTCGCAGTTCTGCCCCTTAAAATAACGATAACTAACTAAACTATCGGACTCATGCTGCACCCGGTTCAGGCTACCAACATTCTCAAGATCATAAAAAGTATTCATGATTTTGGGATATTGCCGCGTGAAAATAAAATGTAATATGTTTCGAAGGAATCTTGCCTCCTTTTTCAATAGAAAACAAGATGTTCAGTATAGCACATATAGCCTACTTTCTCCTAAATGCATGGGTATTGTTATAACTCTTTGTCCTTTTCAAGGAGTATAATTGAATGTTGGTTGTAGTAGCTTGTTGAAATACAACGTGCTATACGGATTTTAAACATGAATATGAGGTGCCCTTTTCTAATGCTACCTCTGTACAAATTTTCATTCAGTTCGGTTTCACAGTGTTTGAATTGATATGGTGAATCGATTTGCGCACATACATGGCCGCTATCTGTAATCTATTGAGCTGATGACCCTGTACTGTAGTTTCGTCAAAATATGCTCCCCACAAAGAGGTATGTTGTTGCAAAATTTGGTAGAGATCAGATGATTAGGTTGGTCGCAATTTGATTTAAGCTTTTAACATTCGGGTGGCTGCCATTACGTTTCCGTCAAAATGGCGGTGATATAAAACATGACACTGAGGTGCCCTTTGCTAGTGCTACCTCTGTACCGAATTTCGTTCAATTCGGTTGGCCCTGTGTAGATCTCATAAGTCTATTTTCATTTTTTTGCAAAAATCGAAAGTAGGCTAAAAATTGAAAATTGAAAAAGAAGGCAAGGTTCCTTCGTAACGTATATACACTTAAATGTTATTTTCACACGGCAATATCCCAAAAGCATGAATAATTTTAATAATATTCCGGACCGTGAAAGCCTTAACCTACCTAGGCTATATGTCTTTATTACATAGCAAGCTAATTGGAATGGTACAGTAGAACTCCAATTATCCGAATCAATTGAGACCGGACTCCATTCGGATAATCAAAAATTCGGATAGGCTAATTGAATCGGTCTGAGCTGAAAAGCATTAAGTCAAAGAAAGTAATTTTTTTAAGAATTAGTATTGTGAAGTATTGACCCAAAGGTCTTGGAACGGCATAGTAAAGCATTAAAGCCAGCCTTCTGTTTAAGCTACACACAAAATATTTTCATCAGGAGAAAAAGCACGGAAGCTCCCTGGCCAGGCAAAATCCATCACAATGCAATCTTTTTGAGGGGTTTAAGCTAGAAACCACTGCTACATGTAGTACGATCAGAGGAGAAAAGCATTAAGTCACGACTTGCTGCCTTTCATCGCCATATTCCATACTTAATGTTAGCCAAACTGCAAGATTCCCGCGTTTTACAGTGCTATTGTACATTACATTTGTTCAGGGATTAGGTGGTTTTTAGCCTATTTTCATTTTATGAAAAAAGAAATTGTCTTATGAGATCACCATTTGTCCGTGTGTTTGTCTGTGTATGCGTGTGATTCGTGTGTGTGTGTGTGTGTGTGTGTGTGTGTGTGTGTCCCTAATCATACTAATATATAAAAATGAGATGGTGTGTGTCTGTCTTTCTGTCTGTCTGTCTGTCTGTCTGTGTGTTACTCAATAACGCAAGAACCACTGGTCCGATTTAAATGAAATTTGGCATGGATGTAGCTGATTTACCATGTTTACATATAGGATACATTTAATTTCGATATTATGCACCATAAAAAAATGGCGACCATTTTAGTGACGTCACTACACCCTTTGGTTTCAAAATTTCATATTACCATTTCAAATAAAAAGAGAACTCTAAGAAATAGCAAACTTATGATGCATACACGATCTTAACATTTAATTTTCTATCCAAAAGGTCCTGATCACTTTTCGTGTATCTCCATTGGTTAGCGAGTAAAACCTAAATTTGTGCAATAAAACACAGTCAACACCGAGCGGTGCAGTATATCTCTACATACATAAAAATTAAAGTTTGTATGTTTTTTTCGCAATTTCTACGGAAATTTCAGTCATTCACGCGTTTCAGACTGTTTTATTATGGATGCGCTCGAAAATAATTTTTGGTCTGTCTGTTTGTTTGTCTGTGGACAACTTTGTTCCCTTATAACTCGAGAACGGCTGGGTGTATCAACGTAAAATTTGGTGCAGATATCCATCAGAGGCACGACACTAATCATTGATGTAACCCTTCGCTGAACTTCTCATAAAAGAAGGCCTACCCCCTTAAAATGCATGCTGAAATAGGAGCAGAAGGACGAGACAAAGATCATTTTCATCCCCTCAATGTGAGAGACAAAAACTCGGGGGCTCTAAAGGGTCCCCGAAATCCACATTTTAAGGCCCTAAAACCAACCGTTTTTGAGATATTCCCAGAAAACTAATTTCATTTAATAAACTAATGAACGAATACAAGCCGGTAACCATGGCAACAGATTCTCAGAGGTCCATCTATTGCTCTAAGACGCAATGCAATTCCATTAATTACATTGGTGTGAAAGTTTGCAAACGGCTAGAAGGTCATCACGGAACCAAATTAAGCTGTGAGAATCATCAATACGTATAATGCGCTTAAGGGGGTCAAGGGGTACACTAGAATTTTTTCACGCGATTTACACCTGCGGGTGTGGTACGGCAGGTCTATTACATTCCTATCCCTATATTATATTATTATTATTAGTATTATATTAAGGCGTACAACGAGGAGACAAAGCCCCTCGGTGCCAGAAAAAAAAACTTGGGGGCCTCGAAAACTACATTATAAGGCTCTAAAACCAACAGAATCTGAAATATTCACAGAAAACTAATTTAATTTAATTTAATTTAACAAACTAATGAAGGAATGGAAATCGGTAACCATGATAACATTATCTCAAGGGGTGGCATCCAACATTCCATCTATTTCTGTAAGAAGCAATGTCACTCCATTCATACCTTGCCACGGTGGGTGAGTGGATAGCGTGTCGGTCTACTAACCCCAAGATTGCAGGTTCCCTCCTGACCGTGGTAAGTGATTTTTGAAAGGCGGCAAAAATACGATTCGCATGTCATACGATGTTGCCATGTCAAAGAACCCATTTGAATACAGTAGGCCGTGTTCATAATGGCAAAATTAATCTCAGCAGTTTCCGCCAACACAACGTTCCTCATTTCTCTACTAGAAAGTGCTATAGTGTTCAAGGAGCTTTGATATCTACCCTCCTTGACTTTCATAGTAATTCAAGGAACAACGAAATTTCGACATGCAAGCTACCCTCTGGGTGTTAAATTACGAAGCTTGCACCCGGCACCTGAGGCCATACGATATTATTATTAGGCTACTCCATTTATTACATTTCTGTGAAAGTTTGCAATTGGCTATAAGGTTATCACGGAACCAACGTAGACTGTATAATTCGTCAATGCAATTAAGGGGGTCAAGAAGTAACCTAGAATTTTTTCTTGCAATTTCACGTGCGACATATAGTACAGAAAGCAAGGCTTCATAACGTAACAGAATTATCAGAAATAACGAATTAATTTTTGTTACGTTACTGCTTCCGTACCCAAAACAAATGGTATATGAATAACGTTTATAGTGCGGCAACGAAATAAGGGGTTATAATTTTCCCTGGTTTGTGCTATTAACGTTATAACCAGCAGAGGAAAAGATTCCGTTATTTTAAAATGCGCTCCCGTTATTAACGTTATAAGTCTAGTAACGGTATGACAGCGATTTTGACCCGCTGCGCGCCATCAATAACGTTATTCAGGCAGAGTGATCGATTCGGTTATTTCAAAATGCAAACCTACTAATAACGTTATAAGCCTAGTAACGGTATACTAGAGATTTTAACCTGTTATACGCTATCAATAACGTTATTCAGGGCAGAAAAATTAATTCCGTTATTTAGAAATGTGAACCCTCCAATAACGTTATAAGGTTTGTAACGGTATACGAGCGATATTTACGAGCTTTGCGCTGTCAATAACGTTATTCATGGCAGAAAAATAATTCAGTTATTTAGAAATGCGAACCCACCAATAACGTTATAAGTCTAGTAACGGTATACGAGCGAATTTTACCAGCCATACGCTATCAATAACGTTATTCAGGGCAGAAAAATTAATTCAGTTATTTTGAAGTGCGACCCCACCAACAACGTTATAAGTCTAATAACGGTATACATGCGATTTTTACCAGCTATGCGCTATCAGTAACATTATTCTAAGCGGAGAAATTGATTCCGTTATTTCAGCAAAGAATCTCGTCAATAACGTTATGGAAGTGTCTATTTGCCCGCTTCCCGGACAAGCATGGAAGGTGACCGTGAACTGACGATGCTGGGCCATATGTAATTCCAGGCCAATTATTTATTCAAACATAGGATAATTACTTCTTGAAATATCAATAATAATCAACATAATGATTTCAATCTGAGCGCGTGCCCCATCAGACAGGGCAAGGCACCTTGCTCGTTTCGATCGCGGTCATATTGTAGCCTACGTTAGAAACAAGTTTCCTAAAATCAATACGATGGATCCCATTGATTCGAAATATTTCTTGTTGCTTCATATAGGGGTTTGGAACATAGCCTATTGTTCATCAGTTCCATGTAGTTGAAGTCTGAAAAACTTTGTTATTTTTGGAGTTGGCAATGGCCTTGACTTAGGAACTATCCACGCATTTTCCTGGAGTGGAAGTGGGAAACCCCAGAAAAACACTCTAAGATAGCTAAGATGGGAATCGAACTCACCTTCTCGCAGTGTTGCCATATAAGGCAGAGTGTAACCAACACACCAAACTTTCACTCCTTTGTGACCAATAAGAGTATTTCTTTCCTAAATGAAATCTCCCGTTCTTGCTTTTCGTTTACTTGGTATCCTATTTTCATTTAGTAGTGATAGAAGCCATTTTTCAGTGATGGTTATTTCTAATGAAGAAAGCTTTTCAGTCGGTCAACACGAAATTCGCGTAGACCGAATGAAAAGCTTTCTTTATTATTTTCATTTATGAAAAAAATAGGCTTATGACATCACATTTAGTCCGTGTGTGTGCGTATGTGTGTGTGTCCCCTAATAAAATATAAACGGCTGGAGCGATTTCAATGAAACTCGGTTAAGTCATAGTACTATTTTGTCCGACCCCGACCGTGATCTTCAAATTTTATTACAGCTCACCAATCCAACATGGCGACTGTGCGAAATATTTCACTGGCATTCCATATCTCCGAAACTATTACAGATATCACCCAGATTCTCAAAATTCCTGTTAAGTAACAAACGAACATGGGGGCCAAGCGAAGTTGATACATTAAAATAGATCTTTTTTTTTTCGCGATTAAACCATTCGAGCGCCGTCAAATGGTATAGCAAATGTTATACACCTTGTAATGCACTGATAACTTATTCAGCTCAATTGTTTACATAACCGCAAGATGGTGCCTGTGTGAAATTTAAAAATTAAGTTTTAATTTCTTGTGTCCTAATCATGCGATCGTAGCCAACGTTTGAACAATGAACCTACCGTACGCAATAATCGTCATCTAATAGTACATAGCTCAATGGTCTACACATATTTAGAAATATTTAGACAATTCTCAATGTCAACTAATCAATGACAGCAATCAAACTGAATTGTTTTCATTTCCACAAGATGGCGCCTGTGTGAAATTTTAAAATCTCGTATTTAGCCTATTTCCATTTATGAAAAAATAGGCTTATGAGATCACCTTTTGTCCGTGTGTGTGCACCAGGGCCGTGCAATGGGCAAGGTGAAGCAGTGCTAGCAGGTGAAGCGCAGCCCTATTCTGCCTATTTCTGAGCAGTGCAGCACGACATCACACTAGCACTGCAGCGCCTAGTCGCACAAGCATTGTCCATTTGACGGGGTGCTGCAGTACGTTTAGTACTGAGCGCAAGCCTGGACACTAGGCGCACTGGAGCCAACATTTTGTCATATGCTTGTGGTCTGCCGTGCTCATAACGTCTTTTGTGCCTGGGCAGCACAAACATACCATAGTGGGAAAGTCACACCTTAAAGAAACACACCGAAGACGTATAAAACATGATATTTGGACGTACATGAACCAGATCTGCAACAAGGATACAAGAAGTTGCATACTTTTTAGCCTATTTTCATTTATGAAAAAATAGGCTTATGAGATCACCTTTTGCCAGTGTGTCTGTCGCTGTGTGCGTGTGTGTGTGTGATATGGTGTGCCCCCCCCCCCTAATATCTTCTAAACCGCTGGAGCGATTGCAATGAAACTCGGTAAGTTCATAGCACTATTCCACACCACGCCGACCGTGCCCTTCAAATTTTGTTACATCCCACCAATCCAACATGGCGGCTGTGCGAAATATTTCACCAGCATTCGATATCTACGAAACTATTACCGATATCACCCTGGAATATTTCACGGTGATAAAGGGAACTACTAGAAGTTCACCAATGTGATTTTTGAAAACCTGACAACTACAGAACCAACATAGCGGCCAAGCAAAGTTGCGACTTTTAAATATACGTTTCTCACGATTTAACCAACCAAACGCAATGCAACTTGGTACAGTATATGTTTATACACATTGTAATGTACCAACATCTAACTTCATTCAATTGTTTACATAACCTCAAGAAGGCGGCTGTGCGAAATATTTCACCGGCATTCTATATCTCTGAAACTATTAGCGATATCACCCTGAAATTTTGTACGGAGATAAAGGGCACTACTGAAATTTCATCTATAAGACTTTCAAAAACCGGTTAATTAAACGACGAATATGGCAGCCAAGCGAATTTGAAAATTTTAAATAGACCTTTCCCGCGATTTAATCATCCAAACGCAATGAAACTTGGTACAGGAAATGTTTATACACATTGTAATGCACTAGTATCTTTATTAGTTCAATTGTTTACATAACCTCAAGATGGCGAATGTGCGAATTTTAAAATTAAGTTTTCATTTCTTGTGACGTAATCATGCGATCGAAGTGAGAGTTTGAGTAATGAACCCTTGCAATAATTTTCCTTTAATGGTACGTGACTCTATGGCCTATACATATAACAATCCAACATGGCGACCATCCGAAATATTTAGATGGATCTCAATATCTACGAATCTATTACAGCAAATCAAACTAATTTGTTTAATCTTCATTGGGGCTATGAACATAAGTTCACCTATAGGACTTTCAATAACCTGGTGATCACAAATCCAACATGGCGGCGACGCGAAGTATAAATATTCACATGGTCGTTCCTCACAATTTAACCATCGGCGTGCAGTGACACTTGGTACAGTATATCCTTCTACAAATGTTAATCCACTGGCATCTAATTTTTTCATTTGTTTCCATAACCACAAGATGGCAGCTGTGCGAAATTTTAAAATCTCGTTTTTACTTCTTGTGTCTTAATCATGCGATTGAAGTTTGAATACTACACGTACACAATACACTTCACGTAACAGTACATAACTCTAAGACCTACAGATATAAAAATCCAACATGGCGACCATGCGCAATATTTAGCCGGTTCTCAATATCTGCGAATCGATTACAGCAATCAAACTGAACTTTTGTATGTTGATAGAGGCAATTAACATAAGTAGGATATATGAAAATAGGCTGTATAATTCTTCACGGAACTACTTGTTGGGTTAGTTATTGCTGTTTTAAGGGGCGGAACTACGAGGTCATCTGCCCCTACTTTTTGGGTGATGTAGCAGGTGCAGCGAGATATAATAATCCTAAAAATGGAATCAAGCATATTGGTAATCATGCATGTGACAGTAACAGGGCCGGTATGGAATCAGGAGTGTTAAAATATTTTTTTTAAATTTGTTGACATAATGTCACAAACCAGCCGACGTAGCTACACACGCTAACGTGCATGGTCAGACTACAACGAACTCGAAATACCACACACAACCATTTCATACCTTGCCTCATTAATTTCATTTGTCATTAAATCCTCTCATTAGATTGACGTCATGAAGGGCATCTATCCGTAATATCATTCCCACAAGGAAACTGTCTCACCATATCCCCTTCCTCATAGCAACCTAAATAATTACGGGTAGAACAAATAACTACATTAGGACTATAAAGCTATGGTCTACAGTATTTCAATAACAAGATTCTGAGTTCACCAACTGATTAGATTGGTGCTGTTCAGGGATATGTGAATTCGAGAAACGTGCGTTAGTAAATTTATCAGGTTTTTAAACTGAACAATATTCCGTCGCAATCTGAGGTAATTTATGTCTTTTATTCGTATTTTCAACATCGCCTGAAACAATAACTCATTGAATTTACCTACACATAAGATATACGGCAAAATAAGCAAGTTGACATGAAATCCTTCTAGCTTTTTAAGTTTTAGGACAATTTTCATTATTTCAACAGTATGGAGACCAATAGTGCTCTTCATTGGAAAACAATTTTGATCTGAAAATTACAAAATCTGTTGTCTGTATTTCTACCAGCTTGTCGGTATTTCTTTCGGTTGTTTGTTGGTTTTTGGAACTATTCGGCTCTTTGGTTATGGTATGCGAACCATCTCTCTAACTTACCAGGGGCAATGTAATGCCAAAAATACGAAGGAAGGTGTACTATTATAGTTTGTGCTGAAATTACATGGCATCGTGCAATAGATTGCGCTGACGATGAAAGAGATCACCTTGTGGTGTAGCGGCTAACATTCTTGGCTGTCGCCCCGCTGGTCCGGGTTTGATTCCCTGGCCTGCCAAGAAATTTAATTTCGGTTCGAGGTACTGAAATGGTATCGATGATACCTAAGTCATCAAAGGGGTGTTCATTTTGAGGACTTGCACCAGGTCAGTGAGCACAAGTTTTCCTTTTTTTTTTCTACATTCTTATTCTGCAATTCGAACATTCATATGGGAACTCGGAGAGAAACTCACCCTCGTAGAGTTGTTAGAATAGCTTCCGTAAACTATTCTCAAAGGCCAATGCTACAAGTAGCCGTCGTGAGTTAATCCAATTGCATATTTATATGTAAGGAACATTTGATTGTCATAGCATTCTATGTTCTGGGCATAGGAAAACCTCGAAGCTAATTTCGCAATTTTCAGTGAATGAACATCCAAAGTATATTAATCATCATGTAGGGACACCGTGCCACATATATACAGATAGTGCAAGAATTGCTTGAAGGAAAGGTGACATGGTGCGTAATTTGTGTTTGTACAACGAATGAGGTTTTCATTACGGTGATGATGATGAAGATGGTGGTAACGATGAAGACGGTGATTTACTAGCTAGGAACCAAAGGAATACTTGAGAATTAAGCCTGAAGTGGATGTATGGAAAAAACAAATTGAACTTGCTGGTTGATTGCGAAAGTGTCTAATCACCATATTTTATGGAGATCAACTTATCCAGAAGTACACATGAAAGGGAGTAGTCAAGCACAAATAGGTGGAGGCAAAGGTTGCTCTTGTGTGAGACTGTATGCTGCAACCACTGTGGAGTGTCTGATAACCTAGCTCCGTTCAAACGCCAAAATTAAGAATGGAATCACCGACATAGATCTAAGATACATCTGTAACATTTCAGAAATGTTACGCGATCCATGTTTCCGTGCCTTCCTCGTGTTAGATGCAAAAGTACAATAGAATAATAATTGTTATTGGCCGTAAGATGGATACAAGATTTATGCTGGACCCCACCATCAGATGTGAAGTAACCATCGGCATAACAAGACAGGTCGTTTAGAACTAACGATAGGCTTCAAAGAGAATTGAAAGCTTGTGGTACGTTTCGAATAAGGGAAAGAAACAACATCAACATTTTGTAATAACTTATCGTGTTTGGGTATGCCTAACTTAAGTGTAAATGGCATAATTTTGCTATCAAATGAATCCATTCAATAATAGAGAATTGATCTACAATGTACTCGGGAACAGTATGAGACGTAGTCTATTGGTATCCAATAACATTTTATTGCCAATAATAATAATAATAATAATATGAAGAGAAGAGAGGAACGACTTCGAGAAATCCAGCCGCGACAGGCTGGCCACGCGCCCCTGAACTGAGAGTTCCAGCGTAGACAGTGTGCGCCTGGGTCATATGGCCCTAAAAGCACTTGCCTGGCTTGCAGGGTACCACGACATACTATACACAGCTCACTCGCACACGTAGCTAGCGGCAGGTGGGGAGAGTCAAGGACACAGATTACCTACTGACATGACATGACGTCACGCACCTACGCCGGGCCTTGGTGTGCATCCCCACCCCTCCCCCCTCTTCCCCCACACCGCGCCTAATAAAATCTACGCGGGTGGAGCGATTTCAATGCAATTCGGTAAGGTCATAGTAGGCCTACTATTTTGGCCGACCCCGATCGTGCCCTTCAAAGCTTATTATGTTTCACCAATTCAACATGGTGGCTGTGCGAAATATCTCACTGGCATTCTATATATCCGAAACTGTCACCGATATCACCATGAAATCAGTAGCGGCTGGCGGATAATTTTTCTGGGTGTTGCACTATTTTCATTAAGGTGGTACATGGGCACCCGCAGGATTTTATCTAGGGGAGGGGCTGTATTTTTAGCCTACTTTCGATTTTTGCAAAAAATGAAAGTAGACTTATGAGATCAACACAGGGCGAAAAAAGTGTGTCTGTCTGTGTGTGTGTATGTGTGTGTGTGAGTCTGTGTGTGTGTATGTGTGTGTGTGAGTCTGTGTGTGTGTGTGTGAGTGTGTGTACTCTGAATGTCTGTCCCCCCCTATCAATTCGAACACGGTGAATGCGAATTGAACGAAATTTGGTACAAAGGTAGCACTAGCAAAGGACACCTCAGTGTCATGTTTTATATCGCCGCCATCTTTACTAAAACTGAATGGCGGCCACTCAAACGTTCAAAACGTAAAATCAAATAACGACTAACCAAATCATCCAATCTCTACCAAATTTGGTAACAACATACCTTCGTATAGGATGCGTCTTGTGACCAAACTACAAGGTCGTCCGCCATACCATTTCAGGATGGCGGCCGTGCGAATTATGCAAACTTTATAATCCATATCATGGGACCCACCAGTTCCGATTATCGAGCCGAGAATCGTTTTAACTGTTCTAAAGGAAGAGGCACGTACGAAATTAAAAGTTTATTTTGTAATACTATAGTGCAGACGTGATTTTAAAAAGCTCAGCTGATTCATTAATAAGACAAGATGGCAGCGGATATCTTGTGCCTGACTTATATTTCACTAATTTGAGTATTGAATGCAATATAGCGTACTGATAAAAAATAAATAAACTTTGTATGAAATGCTTTATATATAAATAATATACTCCAGTGATGAAATCGTTTAGTATAAATCATTATTTGCTAACAAGTTCTATGTAAGTCATTTTAAATAGAACGATATTCGTTGACACAATTAGCTCAGTGGTAGAGCGATAGCCTGTCGCTCAGATTCCTATGGTTCAAACCCGATCAGAGCTAGTTTTTTTGCTTGAAATGTTATATGTTTATTGTTTTGTAATGACTCAGATGTTTTAAAATTAAGCGTTATATTGTGCAAATTATGGTGTAAAATATATATTTAATTAAAACATAATTCGCCAGCAGATTTACTCGAGACATCTAGCTGCCAAAAAGGTAACTTCCAGATTTTATTGAAAAGTTTCTTATTCTGGCCGCTAGAATGCACTCGCTCTGTTAGGATTATATTATCGAAAATATCCACATAGTTTGTATACACACGTCTCTGTAGGGTCATGGAAAGATTTGTTAATTCAATTAGGGTTGTGAAAGCCATGCACAACCAGACGTGTAAAGACATGCCTCAACTCAAAGTTGGATGTTGCCCACGGCAGGTCGTAATAATAATAATAATAATGTTATTGGTTTTACATCCCTTTTAACTACTGCTGCTTTTAGAGACACCGGGGTGCCGGAATTTTGGCCCGAAGGGGATCTTTAACGTGCCAGTAAATGTACTGACACGGCTCCCTCGCATTTGTGCACCCTCAAATGCCAGCTGACTGCGCCAGGATACGAACCTGCAACCTAGGGCCCAGCAAGCGAGAACGTTACCGCTGAGCCACGCCGCCAGTCCGGTCGATTATGTCTCCAGATCCATAACATTCTTGATATACTTCTTATCTTTCTTTCTTTCTTTCTTCAATGATGGTAGCAGTTTTTATCTAGGTCGTGGCGTTTGGTAGAGGTAAATCGTTTCTAAGGTCTTCAACAAAGAATAGTTATATTATACTCTTTGATAATAACAACGAGTTATAACTATACTCATACATTTAGGAGAAAGTAGGCTATATGTTCTTTACTGAACATCTTGTTTTTATTTCGTTACCTACAGCACATGTCACTAGGTGATACTGAGACTTACATCCCCCCGCAATTTTCGTTTCATTTCTTACTTGCTTCGTGACATTCATGATTTGGCTGCTCTTAAACCGTTGGGTACATAGTCTTTATGGCATAAATGGGAGGATTTTTTTTAAGTTCCGAGTTTTTGTTCATAGGAGTTCGCTTTTCTTTGTGAATCATCGCCATAATGTTCATTCTTTAAAAACAGGCAAAAAGTAGTGGTATCACAATGTATCGACAAAAATAAAAATCAAGCAGTTCATTAAAATAGTAATGTTAATCCAGTTCGCCGATTTTTTAAATAACTGAAGATATTCTCAAATAATCCCAAATTACTAAGTTAAATAAAACTCTGGAATTATCCTTACATCTAAATCAGTTAACCATCAGTAACTTCACATCATGAAATCAACTGGTGTGACAATGAACAATCGAAATATTCTCGGAATTTCAGGGGGAGGGGACACGGCCCCTCCTTGCCCCACCTCCTGCGGGCACCCATGAGGTGATAGGGTAAAAGGCTGCTTGATATCGGAGAAAACTGTATTCAATTGCGTGGTAAAACGGATGTACCTCATTCATAACGAATGCCGCAGTTTAGAGACATCACAATTTCATCGGATTAAATGGAATATAAGTTAGTCTACATGAAAACAACAACGTAAGTTAGGCTATATGTGAGAGCGACAACTGCGAGTGTCACAAGTTCACGCGCAACATTGCAAGACATGGACGGAGCATCTCGGATGTCTACGTCCACGCCTGTGCCTCAGCTCCTGGTTGCAGTCAGCGGGCAACGACCAGCCGAGTTAACTGTTGGGATAGGGCTTACCCGGTCTAGCATCTCTGCCATACCCTTCACTATTGAGATCTGGTCGGTGCTTAGGCTTGGCAACGACCAAACGGACGAGCGATCCTAGACGGTTGGCGCGCCTCGCTTTCTCAGTCAGTTCACAGTAACTTACTATAAGATTTCTTGAATTATTAAAGAACAGAATTATGAATTCCTGTACATATAGAAGGAAACATACAACTTCTAGTACTAAAAATATTATTTCGGAATTAATTGTTTTTCATGAATTAATCTGGTCGTTGTGCAACACTGCAACCTTATTACCGGCCGCCACTGCATGAAATTTTGTACGGTGATAAAAGTCACTTAAGTGACTTTCATAAACCTGTTAACTACAAAACGAACATGGCAGCCAAGTGAATTTGAACATTTAAATAGACTTTTCTGGCGATTTAACCAACCGAACGCAGAGAAATTTGGTACAGCAATTGTTTATATACATTGTAATGAACTGATATCTAATTTTGTTAAATTGTTTGCATACACTCAAGATGGCAGCTGTGCAATTTTTATTTTTATTTTTATTTCTTGTGTCCCAATCATGCGATAGAAGTCAACGTTTGAATAATGAACCTAAGCAATAATAGTCATCTAATAGTACATAACTCTACGGTCTACATATAGGGTCTTTCATATTAAGTAAGAACGACGAGCGGCGGTTTTGTTATTCGCTACTGCAGCGGGCTTGGCCGAGTTTCTGGCGCCCCACGGCCCCCTGCTGTAGTATTGAAAGCGCGCGCATAGTACAAACTTGACCGTGCAATAAGCGTGCAGGTGTTGTCAGTCACCAGTCTGAACCTCAGATGGTAACATGTTCAGACAGTTATCATTGCAACATCGTATTTTTGTATGTAAAACTTATTTTAAGTACGAGTCGGCCCGGCGGGTAAGTTCAGCAATTTCCTGATGAAGTGTCACCTTCACTAGCACAGATTCACGTAGTTGTAAATAAGTTTGCCACTAGGCCTACTGACTCAGTGCTCAATAAAGAACATAAAATACAAAATCAGAAACATTACAGTGGCAGAACTCACTCGCGTGAGCCAAAATGTGGTTACCGGATACAATGCCTGTATAACCCAGGAAGGACGACACTTCCAGCATCTTTTATAAGGTAATATTTCATACAGGATTGTACACACGCTTAAAGCAGGCAGCCAAGGCGCGCCACAAGCTCGACCAAGGCCACCGCAACAGCAGGAAAGGGGAGCGAAAGTCAAGTGAGAGAGTGATGCCCTTACCCCTTACCTGACGGTATGGGATTCCTGAGCATCTAGTCCGATGTTGCGATTGACTGTGACTGTGATGGCTAGTTCTGAATTATTATTTAGTTCTGGATATTTCTGAGTGATCCTTTGAAATGTTACCAGTTTGTACTTACGACTTCTAATTTTCCATGTTGTTTTCCCTGTTTTTAGTTCATCGATCCCTTTAATTACTTTTTACTTAGTTTATTTTACCTGCAACACCATTATTTTCAGTGTTTGTTAGGTGTTCTATTTTCGGCAATTTATTTTTGGACAGTATCGCTGGTAGATCATATACACGTACGATGTACATATAGGTACGACTGATGGAGAGCATTACGGTCATCAAGTGCAGTTAGTTTTACATTTTAGGTGAAAAATGGAGCCACCACCAAAACCGATTCAAGGCAGGACTGGCATGCAAAACGAAATGTATCATCAATTTAAATTAGCGTCGCGAAATTAAATTGTTCAAAGGAATAAAATTTCACTCCTGGCGCAAAATAAAATTAGTAACAGAATTTTAATTTCGCTGCAGAGGCGAAATAAATTCATTAGTCTTTTAATTACGCTTCCGGCGCGAAATAAAATGCATTACTGACTTTTAATTTCGCTCCCGGTGCGAAATAAAATTCGTACCAGACTTTAAATTTCGCTCCCAGTGTGAAATAAAATCCGTTACATACTTTTAATTTCGCTCCCGGCTACAAACAGAATTCTTAACAGACTTTTAACTTTGCTCCTGGCGTGAAATAAAATTCATTAAAGACTTTTCATTTCGCTCTTGGCGTAAAATAAAAACTATTAGTCTTTTAAATTCGCTTCCGGCACGAAATAAAATTCGTTACAGACTTTCAATTTCACTCCGGGCACGAAATAAAATTCGTTACAGACTTTCAATTTCGCTCCTGGCCTGAAATAAAATTCGATACAAGACTTTTCATTTCGTTCCTGGCACGAAATGAAAACCGCTTCAGTCTCTTAATTTTGCTCCCGGCGCGAAATAACATTTTTAACGACTGTTAATTTTGCTCCTGGTATGACAAAAAATTTCTGGCCCCATGGTGTTGGGGATAGCGTGCCTGCTTCTCACCTGGAGGCCCCGGGTTCGATTCCCGGCTCCGTTAGTGATTTTAGAAACGGACGTGTGTGTTGGAACGGGGTGCACTCAGCCTCGAGAGTAGCTGTCTGAAAGTCACGAAAACTAAGATTAACGGCCGAGGGAACCCGATGCGCTGACCAATATCTGCAGATGCCTGGGCAGCGGTTGCTTGGTAGGCCTAGGTCTTTCATGGGATGTAGGGCCACGGTTTATTTTAATGACACAAAATTCCCAAACAGCATTTAGTTTCGCCCCCGTCGTGAATTTAAAATGCATGGAACATATCATTTCATGTCTGAAATTAAATCTGGTCTGGCATGCGAAACAAAATGGTTGTGGACGCGTTAACATTTTAATTTCGCCATGAGCGTGATATTCGGGTGCGAAATGATATTGATTGTAAGCGCGAAAATTAAAATGGAAGCAAAATGTAATTCTAAGCACAATAACATACTGAAAAGCGACGCAAAACTAATTGCAGTGCGAAACGAAATACTGTACGTGGCACAGGGGTTTGCTTTCGTGCCATGGTCAGTATAAATGCGCTGAGGGTAATAAGGAAGTAGTAAGGAATGCCAAGCCCCCCCCCCCCGAAATTTCCGGAAGTGTAAGAATAAAGAATGTAGAAATGAGAGGAATGACCCCTCAACCCTGTTGTTCGAGTAACCCGCCTCCGAAACAGAACTCCATATACGCCGCGGTACTACCACAGACGATTTTCTGTTATTTGTAACTCTTCAGTCAGTCAACATTAATTTACACGATAACTGGGTGGGGTACAACGTATATAAGATGTAAGTAACACTCCTGAAAAAAAATTACATGTATTAGATTTAAGATCACTAAAATTGCTGCATTATAATCGTGACCATAAACTAATACATATAATGTTATTTACATATTACTGTATATACATTGTACCCCTCCCAGTTATTGGGCAAATTAGTGTTGACTGACTGAAGAGTTACAACTGACAATTTGTATTGTAATTGGAGTTCGTCACTTATCTTGAATGTCTGTCCACACAGCACATTCGTCTTCTTGTTCGCTATACAACAAGCAAAGGTACTTGTTTCCCCATTGCGTTATGAACGTCAGGGAGGGCCAGCCACGAGTCCGAGGTGCAGTCAACGACGATGGTGATGTTGATGCCATAGCACTGACTTTTTCCTCTACTGGAGTGATGACCATTGAATGACTCACGTTGCTGTTGCAGCCCTGCAGATTGTGCAGGCGGTGAACGGTAATAAGACTGCTACTGCTGCCAACGTCAGGACTTGGAACATCGCTCCGAACATAATTTCACTCTCGAAACGAACACATTTTAATTTCAACAACGAAATGAAATGTTCCATTCATTTTAAATTCACATTGGAGGGCGAAACTAAATACCGTTTGGGAATTTTATTTCACGTCGGGTGCGAAATTAAAAGTCTGTAACGAATTTTATTTCGTGCAGGGAGCGAAATTAAAAGTCTGTAACCGAGTTTTATTTCGCGCCGGGAGCGAAATTAAAAGTCTGTAACGAATTTTATTTCGCACCGGAAGCGAAATTAAAAGTCTGTATTGAATTTTATTATGCGCCGCGAGCAAAATTAAAAGTCTGCAATGAATTGTATTTCGTGCCAGGAGAGAAATTAAAAGACTGCAACGAATTTTATTTCGCACCGGAAGGGAAATTAAAAGTCTGTATCGAATTTTATTTTGCGCCGCGAGTGAAATTAAAAGTCTGTAATGAATTGTATTTCGCGCCGGGAGCGAAATTAAAAGATTGTAAGGATTTTTTTCGCGCCGGGAGTGAAATTTTATTCAACTGCACAATGTAATTTCGCGTTGCTATTAAGTTTCGCGTTGATTTCGCTACGTCATTTCGCTTCGAATTAAGTTTCGCTTCGATTTGATTTCCCGCCGACAATCATTACCATTTCGCTCCTGAGTATCGCGCTCAGGGCGAAATTCAAACATATTCGCCCCCACAGCCATACATTTCGTTTCGCATGCCAGCCCTGATTCAAGGGCATACCACTAAATCCCAGGGGGAATTGCGACTACTATCGACCAAAATATTATGTGTACTCGAGTTTGAAGGTTGTTTGTGAAGTAACCAATAATAATAATAATAATAATAATGTTATTGGTTTTACGTCCCTTTTAACAACACTGGCTTTTAGAGACGCCGGGGTGCCGGAATTTTGCCCCGAAGGGGATTTTTAACGTGCCAGTAAATCTAAAGTAACCAATAGACCTACATAAAATCCAATAACATCGTCATTTTCGTCGTTCTGTTTTACGATAGTTCATGTTGGTTTGGAAATTTTTATTTTTATTTTAATATTTTTATCGCAGTTGGAACACAAAAAGTGCCCGTCTTTAAGCGTGTTTCAACCATGCGTCACATTTAAGAATTATTATCTCACAAACCCGTCAACAGATCGAATCCAAATTTTAACACAATATACATTGGAATGTTGTATAACTGGTTCATTAATTTTAAAATTTTGTATGGCCAAGAAACAAAGTTGTTATCATTTTGGTAAGGTAACTTTTTCTCGGCTCGGGTTGGTTTGAAAATGTAGTTCTTGGTAGCGTTGTAATCCTTATACATCAAAAAGTTATGCTGTATGATTGTGAAATACGTAAATTAATTCACTTATTTTATATCGGTTTGTATTTCTATCGGGAATTAAGACATGGTTCACCAGTTGGCCGCTCCAGTGAAAGCTGTACAGCGTTGCCAAGATGGGCTCCATCACGCGTCATGGCGCGCTTCGCTCGGAAGTGATGGGCTCCATATCAGCAACGCTGTACAGCATTTCCCGGAGCGTCTAGCTGGTGAACCATGTCTTAATTCCCTGTACAAATACAAACCGATATAAAATAAGTGAATTAATTTACGTATTGCACAGTCATACAACATAACTTTTTGATGTATAAGGATTACAACGCAACCAAGAACTACATTTTACAACCACCCCGAGCCGAGAAATAGTTACCTTGCACAAATGATAACAACTTTTGTTCTTGAATACACAAAATTTTGAAATTAATAAACCTGTTATACAACATTCCAATGTATATTGTGCTAAAATTTGGATTCGATCTGATGACGGGTTTGTGAGATAATAATTATTAAATGTGACGCATGGTTGAAACACGCTTAAAAACGGTCACCTTTTGTGTTTCAACTGCGATAAAAAGAAATATATAAAAAAATCCAAACCTATATGAACTAAGTAAAATAGAACGACAGAAATGATTATGTTAGTGGATTTTATGTAGATCTATTGGTTACTTCACAAACAACCTTCAAACTCGAGTGCACATAATATTTTGGTCGACAGTAATTACTGTACCAAGAAAAGGAAGCCAGGCCCTAAGAAAAACCCCTACACATACATATGATTTTTTCCCTAGTTTATATTTGAAATTATATATTTCTTTACGCTTGCATTAGAGAATGTGTAAAGTACTGAGCAGTTTTGATTTCACTTTAAATTTATTTGTACAAGTTGGATGACTAAACGTCACCCCACAAACTGCAAGCTACATGGCTGAACAGCGGTTGCTTGGTAGAACTAGGCCCTTCAACGGCTGTCGCGCCACGGGTTTAGTCTTTTTTTTGAACTTCTGATATATAAGTGTAAGAGTACAAGACCACGAACTATTCAGTGACAACTTTTTTCAGAGAAGAGAGTTCGTATTCAAATGGAAACAGGAAAGGAAAGGAAGCTTGTAGTTTAACGTGACCGTTAATCTTGAGATCATGAGCCACGGGACCTCCTTTTTACGTGGAATCCGAACCACAGGACATGGCATTTCACTTCGAAAATCTCACATGCATTGACCGGGAATCGAACCCGGACCGCCTTGGTGAGAGGCATACAGCTAGACCACTGAGCCACCACGCCCCAATCAAATGGAAACAATGCGTTGTGTGGAAAAGTGAGACGTAGCCATTGTGAAGATGGAAAATTGGTCTCCATAGATACTGACGACAGTCAAGCGCATGTTCTCTAGGTGCAAGCGTCCTGCATAAATATCCACTTCCTTTGTACGCTCACAGAAAACGAAGAAAAGTCCCAGCAGAGCTTGTGTATTGGCGTATTGAACGAAATAAAAGGTAAGGAACTGAAACAATGTTTCTTACAGCAGATGTTTATTGCCATTCAGAAATTCCTTCTTATTTTATGATTTTTTTCCTAGGAAACTGTCATCAGTCCAACATCTCTCATTGACTAGTTCACCTGTCAATCAACCTACCATTCTGGTTGCACCTGAAGTTCAGTTGTGTCTTGTGTTTCGCAGGGTTTTCCACACTCCCTCCAGGTAAATGCTGAGATAGTACTTTACTTGAAGACTCAGGGCACCTGCCCCGTCCCTGGCTCTAATACAGTAACATACATAGTCAACTACATGGGACTGATGACCAAGATGTCCCAAGCCCCTACAATGTATTATTATCAACAAAAACAAGAACAAGAATGTTTGAGGAAGTAAGAAAGTATCTGTATAAACACATTGTGTCAAAGTTACATAGCCTAAGCGTGACATTACTATAATGTTATTGCTCAGATATTGTTCCACTCCTAGGCACTTGTACATGTAACTCGACGAACTACAATATTCGTCAACTCGGCGTGTTCATCATTTTCCTTGCGCTAGAGATCTTGTGTATCCGCGCCGCTACTCCTACCACCCTTTTCAAAACAATTCCCAAACTAATGCCGACGATTCCATTCACACGATTTTATTTATGAAAAATGCATTGGAATCAGGAAATAAATCTCCGGTTTCGTATTACCATTTTTTTCATATATTAAGCAGAAATATAAAAAACTGCTAGTAACGTCTTTGTTTTTCACATTTTGGAAAATGCATTGAATTGATATCAATTCTATTGCACTCTAGTATACATAGTGGTTTTGACATCGCAAATATGAGCTTTCATTGAAGAGAAAACTTAAAACAGAAATTGTCTCACTTTGGTGCTGCTACGTGGTGTCAGAATTACAAACTAAAAATCGGGACATTTAGTCTTAGTAGTATCTGGCTGCTGCACAGACTGCTGTGTTGCCTGCTAGTGTGTCCCTTCCCCGTGCTGTCCGATCGTGACGTCACAGTTTCCTCTTCATTGCTATGTAAAGTAGTCGGGGATGTTTCAGCTACGTTATCTGATGGTTGAGTTACTTCCGCAATGCTATACGTGTTTGTAGAATGGGGCCTGTTATGAAAGGCCTCTGATATGGCTGGATATTCAGGGGAAGGTACTGCAGTTTCCATGTCGGTAGTGTTGCTTAGCTTACTACTCCCATCTGACTCGCCCAGCTCCGTGCTGTAGGTTTGTTGTCTGACATGAAGTTCCGGGCGATTCCTTCTGTTCGGACAGTCTATTTGTGAGTGGGAGGTTTCTTTACAATAAAAGCAATACTTAGCTTGTCCTTCATATGTTAACAGAACTTTACAATCATTGACCGTCAAATATGATGGAATGGGGTATTTAAGTTCAATTGTTACAATACGTATGCCATTACTTACAGCAGTAAATTCGTATACTTCATTCCAGCACTCGTTCCGTATGTCCTTGAGAACTCCATGCGTAGAAAGCACGCGGGAGAGCCTATCATTGTTGACTTCGGGAGGAGATTAAACAGACACGCGCACGTTTTGTTAAAGAGTCTGAAGCAGTGATAGCTCACCCTATGAGTGTCCGCATTGAATGGATCTCATCCACACGCGACGGTATTTGTAGTTACCTTTGTGGTGTTACCGCTAGCAAGCCGGAAGGATTTCACACCTTCATGTCGAGATAATATGTTTACATAAAGTAAGGTGTACACTAATTTAATGTACACTGAATTTTCCCCGTTGTCTAGTTGATTCGCGAGTACTTGATCTCTATTAAGCTTCAGGTCGTTTGCTATCCACCTAGGCCTATGTATTTCAAGTGGTGTCGGTCTGTTGTTCCTTTCTTCAAAAGCGCATTTAAGAGTGTTTTTCCGGACATTGACCACTTTCGCAAGTTCAACAAGCAGTTCCGTGACAAACTAAGGAGCCTATTTTACTTAAACTTAAGGATTCATGCCAATGATTAATCTATATGGAACTATCCAAGTTAATGTCGAAATTAAGTTGGTAATATCAAAATTTCTAATTAGTTCGAAATATACCTGCACTACAGTTGGAAGCCCTGGTGACTTAATATATTCTTAGTTCCATCTCTTAATACAAAATTTGGTTGAAGATCAATGGATAACATGGACGTTACATGCAGTTAGATATTGGATCTATCAGCGCGCGTAAAATCATGTTGGCAGCAATGTCATGCATGTCTTGGTCAGACATAATCTGACATATTATGATCTATTGTTGTGCCAATTTTGGACGAAATCCATTTGTATGTATAGAAGTTACATGCATTTTAGAATTGAACCTATCATCAGGCTTAGAATCATGTTAGCGGCATTGGCATAATATTAGTTACTCCAAATTAATCTAGAATGTCAGGTACTATACGTGTGCAAAGTTTAGAGTTGTTGGCTTGCATGCATTCTGATATATATTTATATAATAAATAAATAAATATATAAGGGTAAAAAGTAGAGACAGCAATTATCAACAGTTGTCAGCAGCTGGTTGCTCTTAAGAATACGCATAGTGATATCTGGTTATGTGCACATAGTAGACTACATACGAAATTTGGTTGAAATCCAATTGATAGTGTAGAAGTTATATTAATTAAAAAATTTGACCTATCAGCATGCTTAGAATCATTTTGCCAACACTGTCATGTATGGCCTCCTGGAAATTAAACTGAAATATTATTATCTATATAATTATGTGCCAATTTTGGAATAGCTCCCATGCATACCTTCCAAGATATCCAACATGGAGCTCAAATTTCAATAATTTCAATCTTTACTCATACCAAATTTGGTTTTGATTGCTTCAGCCGTTTAGGAGTTGATAAGTGGGCGGGGGGACATGCACAGACAGACAGACAGACATTTGCCCAGATCGATCTCATAAGTCTACTTTTTCCTCATTTTTGTAAAATGTGAAAAGTAGGCTAAAAATACAATACCCTATCACGGTAAGCACTTCCGAGTATTTATTAACCTCGCGGCTAAACTCAGAACCTAACACGACGTAGGTCGCAAAGTGACACTTCCACTCTTTCTACTCTATGGAGTTCTCCAACGCAAAATGTATCAAAATGGTGCCATTCTCAATCGATGATGCCGTTTGTAATATATAAACGATATGCGAATAACGTTATTAGTCCGAATAACGGTATTGAGGGAATATTTTTCGATAGATGTATTCAAATAACGTTATTTCTAGTGAGCACTACCATTTCGTTCCTGCGATAACCGATATCCGAATAACGTTATTAGTCCAAATAACGGTATTGGGGGAATAATGTTCGAGAGATGTATTCAAATAATGTTATTTATATTGAGCACTACCATTTCGTT
Source organism: Meconema thalassinum (assembly GCA_946902985.2). Lineage (NCBI taxonomy): Eukaryota > Metazoa > Arthropoda > Insecta > Orthoptera > Tettigoniidae > Meconema > Meconema thalassinum. The sequence goes on along the minus strand of OX336388.2, from coordinate 752,601,776 downwards.
CCCGCGATAACCGATATCCGAATAACGTTATTAGTCCGAATAACGGTATTGGTTTTTTTTTGGAGAGATCTATTCAAATAACGTTATTTCTAGTGAGCACTACCATTTCGTTCCTGAGATAACCAATATCCGAATAACGTTATTAGTACTAATAACGGTTTTGGGGGAATATTTTTCGAGATATGTATTCCGATAACGTTATTTCAGGCGGGCACTACCATTTCGTTCCTTGGTTAACTGATATTCGAATAGCGTTATCAGTCCAAATAACGATATTAGGAGATTTTTTTTCGAGATATGTATTCCGATAACGTTATTTCAGGTGGGCACTAGTATTTCGTTTCTACGATAACCGATATCCGAAGAATGTTATTAGTCCGAATAACGGTATTAGGGGATATTTTTCGAGAGACTTATTCAAATAACGTTATTTCTGTCGGACAATACTATTTCGTTTCTACGATAACCAATATCAGAATAACGTTATATGGACCAATAACGTTACCATGCGATACAAATGACTTCTGGATATGAAACGTAACGACCACAATGTGACCAAGACCCATTTTGTTACATAATCTACCCAAACAACCATTTTCGTTATGTTAAGTTATGAAGCCTTGACAGAAAGTATATTATATCTCCAAACAGCAACATTATTTTCAAAAATTCCTGAATTGAATCAGCATTTTAGGAATTTGGGCCATTTGAGGCTAAAGAACCTGAATTTTCATACAGTAGAAGGGTGGATATAGTGAAAAACTTCTCAAAATACATGCTAAAATAGGCGAAATATAAAAATTATCCTAGAAGGACGATCAAAGCATATGTTGCGCTTCTCAATGTGAGACACAAAATTCGCGAGTCTATAAGGGGTCTCCGAAAACCAAATTTTAAGGCCCTTAAATTAACAGTGTGTGTGATATTCCCAGAAAACTAACTTCGTTCTGATAAACTTATGAAGGAATGACAAACCGCTAACCATTGGAACAGGAGCTCAATTGATAATGTCTGGTGTTAATATATCACACCGTTCGAAGAACGGGTACTTCTGCTAGTAACTTCTAAACGGCTCGAACGATTTCAATGAAATTCGGTAAGATCATAGCATCATTTTGGCCGACTCCGACCGTGCCCTTCAAATTTTGTCTCTCACCAATCCAACATGGCGGCTGTGCGAAATATTTCACCAGCATTCAGTATCTCCGGAACTATTGCAGATATCCCCCTGAAATTTTGTACGGTGATAAAGGGCACTACTAGAATTTCATCTATGTGACTTTTAAAAACCTCGTAACTACAAAACCAACATGGCGGCCAACCGAATTTGAGACTTTTAAATAGACTTTTCTCGCGATTTAACCATCCAAACGTTCTGAAACTTGGTACAGGAAATGTTTATAAACATTGTAATGCACTGGCGTCTAATTTAGTTCAATGGTTTACATAACCTCAAAATGGCGGCTGTGCGAAAATATTTCACTGGCATTCTATATCTCCGAAACAATTACCGATATCACCGTGATATTTTGTACGGAGATAAAAGGCACTGCTACAAGTTTATCTATGTAACTTTCAAACACCTATAAAGTACAAAACGAACATGGCGGCCAAGCGAAGTTGAAACATGTTAATAGTCTTTTCTCTTGATTTAACCATCTCAGCGCTGTGAAATGCGGTACAGTAAATGATTATACATATTGTAATGCACTGGCATCTAATGTAGTTCAATTGTTTACATAACCTCAAGATGGAGGCTGTGAGAAATTTAAGAATTAAGATTTTATTTCTTGTGTCGTAATCATGCGATCGAAGTGAAAGATTGAATAATGAAGCTACGCAATAAATTTCCTTTAATGGTACATAACTCTATGTCCTATACATGCAGTGTAACAATCCAAAATGGCGAGCATCCGAAATATTTTGGCGGTTCTCAATATCTACGAATCTTTTACAGCAATCAAACTGAATTTTTTAATGTTCATAGAGGCATCTGGCAGAAAAGTTTTGCATAAGAAATCCCTTTACTAAACAGAGACCTAGGTTATAATTTCCGTGGATCAAATGTCATATGCTTGTTGCGGCCATGACATTCTAGTGTGTTTATATCAACATCAGCATTCACTAAAATTGTCGGCGAACTCGTACTAATACAATGCCCTGTGTAGAAATTGGGGTACCGGATATTAAGGTACAGTACTATTTATTTTGCAATATTCTGCAGTTTGTTTATGCAAACATTACGGACGGTGCACACTTTCCGTATCGGTAATTTATATAGACTAGGGTAGAAGGATGGTGTGTTGAAAACTTCTGGGCGTTGATTCCTAAATTTCTTGCACATTTCATAGTATTTTCTTGTTACCGTAAAGGTTCGTGCTGATCTTGTCTTTGTGTTTGGGATTGTAACTACAATGGCTGATCCGATATCCTTTACATTGACAACTCTCAAATCATGTAATTCATGTCCGACATGTTGCATTTTGAGCGCATGTGCCAAGCTCTCCTTACCTAATTGGTCAATGAATGAAAATCTTGATCTCTGATTGGCTGGAGAAACTGGATCATAATGAAAAGTAGTAGGCCTACTTTAATGACTCTCATTATAGTACAGTTTTCTGACACGATGTTTACATTTCGACATCGTCGAACATACCGTAAACATTATAACATCACCGTTCTGTTCACCAGACATGTACAAATACAATGCAAACACCAGTATTACCCTTTCACGAATTGATTGCCGGCGGTCGAGATGGGAACTATTCTCTGTTTACTAGTGTCTCGCGTCACTCTGATTCGTTGACAGGTATATTTGTGCGAGTAGGATATGACTCAGCTACAGTAGCTGTCCGTGGTGACATGACGCTTATCTGCGCTCCTAAGACAGGTATCGCACGCAATGCTGCTTGACTTATGTGCAGACTGCACTGTGTCATCACTGTGTCCTCCACTTCACCCAGCGGGGCTCCTGCTACAATAATCAACAAACGGTGGCGCAGCCAGGCTCAAAGGCAGTCAAATGTTAAATGGGTAATACATATATACCAAAAAACACGAGTTTTCAAACAGATTTCCACTAATGTCCCTTGTGTTGTATATTCTTCGTGGATAAGATCTGGATACTCCTAATACTTTTGACTTTTAGTTAGTATATTTGAAATTTGTCATGTCCTTTGTATGGAGTGTGTTTCTGTAGGTATGTGAATCTTGAACAATCCGAGGTCAGGATTTGAAGCGACTTGAAGATTGTGAGATGTTACGAGTTAAATGGATTGAAAAGAGGACTAACATCAGCATCCCGCAAGAAATTCAAGGGAAGAGAGAACCGGGACCAACGATCCATAAATGAAAAGCTAAATTCAGAGGCCACATCTTGTGACAAAACGTTTGCCTAACTAATCTCCTGGATGGAAAAATCACAGGGAAGAAAGACCGAGAACATTTTTCCATCACGACATCACACTAACCCTTCATTATGGTTCCTACTATGATATTAAACGAGGTGCGGAAGACGGAGAACAATGGTTGCGGAGAAAAGGTGATGATGTATGGTATAATAAATTGCGCTACTACGAGCGTACATTACTTCGAAATTGTTTTAAAACTATATTTTTAATGCAAAATCTTTCACTCATTCTAACTCCGGCTATAGTATACTATGTCCCAATATCGGTTCAAGACGAAACCGCATCGGACTTTCCACCCCAGGTCAACTTGGTCAGCAACAACCTCGCTTCCTTACTATAAATACTCGTAATTGCAGACTCAGGCCAAAAGAGTTCAGTTAGGTACTGCAGAGGCGGAAACCTGACCTTCACAGAGGGCGATTGCATGCGGATCGGGAGATCGGGCAAGTTGGGTCGTCGGACACTCGATCACCAAGTGGCTCGGAGCCAAGGCGGTACTTGAGAGCTCCATCCCTAGCAAAGCTGAGGAAGCACGTGAGAACAAGTATTTTGAGTTTACTTCTGGATTACATTATAATCCATCTTAATCCCTGTGTCCACGGTGGTGGGTATTTTACTCACACACTGAATAAACCAAGCGTTAAGGGTGAGGGGGGGCGGGGAGGGAGTAACCGAAAATGCATACCTGCCTTTAAAAAGTTAACTGAGTTCACAATAGTGTATAAAACATAGAGCATTGAAACTCTGTACAGTTGTCTAATGGCGTTTGGTCTATTACGTGGCAAGCAACAGCTATTGTGGGTGACAAAATGGCACCAGTAGAATCACTGCAAAAAGTTTGTTTCATTCTCTTATTTAGGTACACCTTACATCATAACTATAAAAGATCCTTTTAACTAGTTTCAATATATGTCACTATCTCTAACTTTATGTAGAATTATCCAAATACCGTGAAAATGTGTTTATTTATGGTCATTGAATTTTAGTAGTTATTGTTGTTTAAAGGGGCGGAACTACGAGGTCATCTGCCCCTCTTAACACAGATTAAAGAATACAAATTTTGAATTGAATTTAAAATTTTGAGGTGGACATCTACATTTAAAAAGACCAAAAATTAATAAAACAAAAACAAAAAATATAAAAATAAACAAAAATTATTTGGATTCTATAGGCTAAACCTCAGTGGAAATATGAATGTAAATGCATGCAAATTCTACAAATTGTTAAATAGGTGTATAATCTCTCTATATATAAGAATGAAAGTTGGTCTGTTTTTTCTGAATTTCTACGGTAATTTGCGTTATTTACGCGTTTCAGACTGTTTTATGACGGATGCTCGCGAAAATATTTTTTTTGTCTGTCTGTCTGTCTGTCTGTCTGTCTGTTTGCCTGTGGACAAGTATGTTCCCTTATAACTCGAGAACGGCTGGGTGGATCAACGTAAAATTTGGTACAGATATCCTTCAGAGGCAGGACACTAATCATTGATGTAATTCTTCTCTGTAGCTCCAATAAAAGGGGGCCTACCTCCTTAAAACACTTGCTGAAATAGGCGTAGACGGGCGAGACAAAGCTCATTTTCAGCCCCTCAATGTGAGAAACGAAACTCGGGGGCCCTACGAAAACCACATTTTAAGGCCCTAAAACCAACAGTTTTTGAGATATTTCCAGAAAACTAATTTCATTTAATACAATAACGAAAGAATGCAAGCCGGTTACCATGGCAACGAAATCTCACAGGTCCATCTATTGCTGTAAGACGCAATACAATTCCATTTATTAGATTACTGAGATAGTTTGCAAACGACTATAAGGTTATAACGAAACCAAATTAAGCTGTAAAATTCATCAATGACATATAATGTGCTTAAGGGGGTCAAGGTGTACTCTAGATTTTTTTCACGCGATTTACACGTGCGGGTGTGGTACGGAAGGTCTATTATATCCCTATCCCTATATTTTCATATTGTTATTATAATTATTATTATTATACTACGGCCTACAACGACGAGACAAAGCTTATTTTCAGCCCCTTGGTGTCAGAAACAAAACTCGGTACCCCTAAATAGCAGTAGGGTCCCCGAAAAGTACATTTTAAGGCTCTAAAACCAACAGTTTCTGAGATATTCCCAGAAAACTAATTTCATTTAATAAACTAATGAAGGAATGCAAGCCAGTAACCATGACAACAATATCTCAAAAGGTGACATCCAACTTTCCATCTATTTCTGCAAGAAGTAAAGCCACTCCATTTATTAAATTTCTGTGAATGTTTGCAAATGGCTATAAGGTTATTACTGAACCAACTAAAACTGTAAAATTCATCACTGCGTTTAAGGGGGTCAAGGGGTACCCTAGATTTCTTCACACGACTTAAATGTGCGTTATGTCGTACAGAAGGTCTATTATATCTCCAAACAGAAACATTATTTTCAAAAATTCCTGAATTGAAATACAGTAGTTTTTTTTCTTTTTTCTTTTAGGAATTTGGGCCATTGGAGTCTAAAAACCTGAATTTTCATGCACCACAAGCCTTTATAAGTTATTAAAGGGGTTTTTCCTCTGGATAGGGACTTGACACAACAGTGACGGTCAGTTTTATTTGACGTGTATTGCGTTTCGGAAGTACACGTTAGGTAAATTTAGTTTCAGAGCATATTTTAACTAATCACTTTCCAAGTCTCTAACCATTGCAACAGTAGCTCAATTGATTACGACTGGTTATTAATACCGAAGACCGTTCGAAGAATGGGTACTTGTGCTAGTCTATTATATATAATCCAAAAATTGACTCATCACCGCAGGGCTCAAACCACTAGACCTAGAAAGCTGAAATTTTGCATGTTGGTTGATCCGAGTATGTAGAGGCTCACTAAGAAACGGTTTTAGCCTACTTTTTACATTTTGCAAAAATGAGGAAAAAGTAGTCTTATGAGATCGGGCAAATGTGTGTCTGTCTGTCCTTCTGTCTGTCTGTCTGTCTGTCTGTCTGTCTGGCTGTGTGTGTCCCCCCCCCCCTATCAACTCCTAAACGGCTGGAGCAATCGAAACAAAATTTGGTAGGAGTAAAGATCTATACCTGAATATCTCACGGCCATATTTGAAAATGATGTCAGTGCTACCAATTGCTAAAAAATCGCAATTGAAATTTGAGCTCCATGTTGGATATCTTGGAAGGTATGAATGGGAGCTATTTCAAAATTGGCACACGTATAGATAATAATATTGCAATTTGCATATTAAGGCTTTCACGGCCCGGATTATTATATTATTATTATTATTATTATTATTATTATTAGCCCAAAAGCATGAATTATCTATATAATAATATTGCAGTTTAATTTGCAGGAGGTCATACATGGCAGTGTTGCCAAAATGATTACAAGCCCGCTGATAAGTCCAATTTTTAAATGCATATAACTTCTACACTATCAATTGGAATTCAACCAAATTTCGTATATTGTATGTGTACATAACCAGATATGACTGAGCGTATTCTTAAGACCCACCCGGGCTGACAACTGTTAATAATTGCTCTTAATTTATTTTATCCAAAATACCAATATATCACAAAGTATGCAAGCCGACAGCTTTAAACTATGCACACGTATAGTACCTGACATTCAATATTAATTTGGAGTAACATATATACGTCAGTACTACCAACATGATTCTAAGCCTGCTGAGAGGTCAAACTTTAAATACATGTAACTTCCATACTATCATTTGGATTTCAACCAAATTTCGTATGTGCTATGTGTACGATAACAGATATGACTATGCGTATTCTTAAGAGCAACCAGGGCTGCCAACTGTTAATATGTGCTGTCTCTATTTTTGCTACCCTAATATCAATATATCAGAAAGTATGCAAGCCAATAGCTCTAAACTTTGCACACGTATAGTACCTGGCATTCTAGATGAATTTGGAGTAACTAATATACGTCAGTGCTGCCAACATGATTCTAAGCCTGCTGATAGGTCCAATTTTAAAATGCATAATGTCTATACTAACTAATGGATTTCATTCAAAATTGGCACAACAATCGATCATATTATTTCAGATTATTTCTGACCATTACATGCATGACACTGTTGCCAACATGATTTTACGCGCGCTGTTAGATCCAATTAACTGCATGTAACGTCCATGCTATTCATTGGACTTCAACCAAATTTTGTATTCTGTACCTTAAGAGATGGAACTAAGAATATATTCAGTCACCAGGGCTGCCAACTGTAGTGCTCTATTAGGCTACATTTTTCCAGGTATACAGTATTTCGAACTAATTAGAAATTTCGATATTAGCAACTTAATTTCGTCATTATTCTAGATAGATCCATATAGATTAATCATTGGCATGAATCTTAAATTTTAAGAAAAGTAGGCTCTTTTGTTCGTCACGGAACTTCTTGTTGAAAATTAAATTTGTAAGTGACTTTTTTCGGCCCTTTGTCATTGACCAGCCAAAATTGACTCATCGACGCAGGGCTCAAACCACTACACCTAGAAAGCTGAAATTTTGCATGTTGGTTGATCCGAGTGTGTAGAGGCCCACTAAGAAACGGTTTTTGAAAATTCAATTTGTAAGTGACCTTTTTCGGCCCTTTGGCACTGAGCAAGGACAGTCGGTACAAAGTTCGGATTTTGCTCATTTTAAGCAGCCAGATACGAGAAACAATTCTCGGAGGTCCTGTAGGGACCCCGAAACACAGTTTTTAAGTTCCTAAAATGAACGGTTTCGGAGATATTCCCTAATAACTGTGTTCCCTCTGAAAAACAGATCAACGTTACTATGGCAACCGCTGAAATTTCGCAGACCGGGGATAGTTTTCTGGCAATATCTAGAAAACCGTTCGTTTTAGGGCCTTAAAACGCTGGGTTCGTTTCCCACTTCCTTGAAGTGGAATCCACGAACATTGCTCCTCGCATTGATATGCGCCAAAAGAGCTATATTACATATTTCTACGAGCAAATCGACTTCGAAAGTCTCATCTATTATATATAACCCAAAATTGACTCATCACCACAGGGCTCAAACCACTAGACTTAGAAAGCTGAAATTTTGCTGTTAGTTGATCCGAGTATATAGAGGCTCACTAAGAAACAGTTTTTGAAAATTCAATTTTTAAGTGACTTTTTTCGGCCCTTAGGCATTGACCATCCAAAATTGACTCATCGACGCAGGGCTCAAACCACTACACCTAGAAAGCTGAAATTTTGCATGTTGGTTGATCCGAGTATGTAGAGGCCCACTAAGAAACGGTTTTTGAAAATTCAATTTGTAAGTGACTTTTTTCGGCCCTTTGGCACTGAGCAAGGACAGTCGGTACAAAGTTCGGATTTAGCTCATTTTAAGCCGCCAGATACGAGAAACAATACTCGGAGGTCCTGTAGGGACCCCGAAACACACTTTTTAAGTTCCTAAAATGAACGGTTTCGCAGATATTCCCAAATAACTGTGTTCCCTCTGAGAAACAGATCAACGTTACTATGGCAACCGCTGAAATTTCGCAGACCGGGGATAGTTTTCTGGCAATATCTCGAAAACCGTTCGTTTTAGGGCCTTAAAACGCTGGGTTCGGTTCCCCCTTCCTAGAACTTTGCTCCTCGCATTGATTCGTGCAAAAAGAGCTATATTCCATATTTCTACGAGCAAATCGACTTGGAAAGTCTCATCTATTATATATTACCCAAAATTGACTCATCACCGCAGGGCTCAAACCACTAGACTTAGAAAGCTGAAATTTTGCATGTTGGTTCATCTGAGTATGTAGAGGCTCACTAAGAAACAGTTTTTGAAAATTCAATTTGTAAGTGAAATTTTGCGGCCCTTTGGCATTGACCATCCAAAATTGACTCATCACCGCAGGGCTCAAACCACTGGACTTAGAAAGCTGAAATTTTGCATGTTGGTTGATCTGAGTATGTAGAGGCTCACTAAGAAACAGTTTTTGAAAATTCAATTTGTAAGTGAAATTTTGCGGCCCTTTGGCATTGACCATCCAAAATTGACTCATCGACGCAGGGCTCAAACCACTAGACCTAGAAAGCTGAAATTTTGCATGTTGGTTGATCCGAGTATGTAGAGGCCCACTAGGAATCGGTTTTTGAAAATTCAATTTGTAAGTGACTTTTTTCGGCCCTTTGGCACTGAGCAAGTACACTCGGTACAAAGTTCGGATTTAGCTCATTTTAAGCCGCCAGATACGAGAAACAATACTCGGAGGTCCTGTAGGGACCACGAAACACACTTTTTAAGTTCCTAAAATGAACGGTTTCGGAGATATTCCCAAATAACTGTGTTCCCTCTGAGAAACAGATAACGTTACTATGGCAACCGCTGAAATTTCGCAGACCGGGGATAGTTTTCTGGCAATATCTCGAAAACCGTTCGTTTTAGGGCCTTAAAACGCTGCGTTCGGTTCCCACTTCAAACCACGAACATTGCTTTTCACATTGATACGCGTAAAATGAGATATATTTTATTTATAGAGGTGGCTTTTGGGGTCGGATACGATTGTGATTTTGAGTCTAATTTTATACTCTTCGTGCTGGTTATTGTAAGCGAGCTTTCAGAAGATTACTCGAATTTACATTGTTAAGATACTATCTATTTTGCACGGTATGCTTTCATTTTCTTTATAAATTTGTTTTTTGTTAAATGAATATTTTTTTTGCTAATTTTGATCTCCTCTTTTTCGTTTTTTACCATGATCAGCAACCCATATTCACAGTCGAATGTGTCGTATTCTACCGGCTTTCACGTTAATTATTATTGTTTCTTAAATACTCTTACTGAGGAATTGGGCAAACTTATTTCAATAAAGTTGGTATTTTGTCTTTCAAGCCATTGAATCCCCGCACAAGGCACGGCTTAAACCTAGAAAAGTTACTGAGTTGTACTAATGGTGCATCAGAAAAGAGGAGATTTGGAGCTTTTTGAAATGTGGTGATACAGGAGAATGATGATCAGATGGGTAGATAGGGTTTCTGACGACCGCTAATGAAGAGAAGAGATAGGAGGGTAGGACACATATTATGACACCCAGGGATAGCAAGCTTACTGTCGACCAAAATATTATGTGCACTCGAGTTTGAAGGTTGTTTGTGAAGTAACCAATAGACCTTCATAAAATCCAATGACATCATCATTTTCGTCGTTCAATTTTACGTTAGTTCATGTAGGTTTGGAATTTGTTATTTATATTTTAATATTTTTTATCGCAGTTGAAACACAAAAAGTGCCCGTTTTTAAGCGTGTTTCAACCATGCGTCACATTTATGAATTATTATCTCACAAACCCGTCATCAGATCGAATCCAAATTTTAACACAATATACATTGGAATGTTGTAAAACTGGTTTATTAATTTCTAAATTTTGTGTTTTCAAGAACGAAAGTTATCATTTTTGTAAGGTAACTTTTTCTCGGCTCGGGTTCGTTGGAAAATATAGTTCTTGGTTGCGTTGTAATCCTTATACATCAGAAAGTTATGCTGTATGACTGTGAAATAGGTGAATTAATTCACTTATTTTATATCGATTTGTATTTGTATGGAGAATTAAGACAAGGTTCACCAGCTAGCCACTCCGGGAAATGCTGTACAGCGTTGCTGATATGGAGCCCATCATTTCCTCTTATCCTCGCCGCTGGATGGGGGCTTCGTTCATTCCATTCCCTGATCCGGTCGGCTGGAAGCAGGCTGTGGATTTTCATTTTCATGCCTTCCTTCGGAGGGGAAGTAAAGCTGGCATTTATGACATGCAAAAGAACTTGCCACTGCAATTGGTAGTGTGTAGCCAAATGTGTAGCTTATATTTGGTAGGTTAGAAACGCTCTATCAGGTTACAACGTTCGCCGCTAGGTGTAAGTGGCAGTGGCATATGGTAGCCAAAATTGGAAACTACTTGAAAATGAACTTGCTGGGAGCCTATGGGAGCCTGCTATGGGCATTGGCTGCGATTCATATATAATATCTACAAGTCCTAGATAGTTTGTCTTACTTACGATAAATGGATAATCTCTAATGTCTGCATTCCGTCCTCCCACTATACGTCTACCTGAAATAAGACACACACAGAGCGTTTTAAAGGCAGGTGCAAACTCGTGCAACTAACTACTTCAGATTTCTTAAGCTATTTCCCAACCTGTTGCCCCTGTGTACCATATATCAGTGCTGCCCACTGTAAGACGTCGCCAAATTATTAGAATAGGCCTAAAAATTCATTCACTTTTGCAGTTCATTGTCTATTTGCAACTTTGGTGCAGTAATTTACTCCCATATGTTAAATGTTTTCTTTATTGTTACTGGTGGTTGTAAATTTCCTATTTCAGCTTAGCTGTTTCATGTTCTGTGCTATTCTTGTAAGCCAGCAAGTACAGGGTCATTATCTTTGTGCGCCGCGATAAACACGGCAAGCTAAACCGGCTTTCATTGGCACAGATCGTAGGCGTCCGTACACGGTTCAGCCAGGGTAAGCGCGCACCTTTACACTTTTACCAAACATGTTCAACAATGTGAACTTACAGTGCTCATAGCCGATGCTGAAAATGTCCTCCCTGTCTTGTAACCCACACCCGACATCTTCTGATGAAAGAATGGACAACAATCTCATCGAATTTTTATCCTATTTTCAATTTTGAAAAAATAGACTTATGAGATCACCTTTTGTCCGTGTGTGTGTGCGCGTGTGTGTGTGTGTGCGTGCGTGTGTGTGTGTGTGTGTCTGTGTGTGTGTGTGTGTGTGAGAGAGAGAGAGGGGTGTGTGTGCCCCCCCCCTAATAACTTCTAAACGGCTAGAGCGATTTCAATGAAATTCCATATGTTCATAGAACTATTCCGGACGACCCCGACCGTGCCCTTAAAAGTTTGTTACGTCTCACCAATCCAACATGGCGGCTGTGCGAAATATTTCACCAGCATTCAATATCTCCAAAACTATTCCCGATATCACCCTGGAATGTTTTACGGTGATAAAGGGAACTACTAGAAATTCACCTATGTGACGTTTGAAAAACTGGTGCCTACAAATCCAACATGGCGACCCCGCGAATTTGCGACTTTTAAATAGAAGTTTCTCGCGATTTAACAAACCAAACGCAATAAAACTTGGTACAGTAGATGTTTATACACATTGTAATGTACCGACATCTAACTTGGTTCAATTGTTTACATAACCACAAGATGGAGGATGTGCAAAATATTTCACCGGCATTCTATATCTCTGAAACTATTAGCGGTATCACCCTGAAATTTTGTACGGATATAAAGGGCACTACTGGAATTTTATCTATAAGACTTTCAAAAACCGGTTAACTACAAAACGAACATGGCGGTCAAGCGAATTTGAAAATTTTAAATAGACCTTTCTCGCGATTTAATGTTCCAAACGCAATGAAATCTGGTTCAGGAAATGTTTATTCACATTGTAATGCACTGGAATCTAATTTAGTTCAATTGTTTACACAATCTCAAGATGGCGACTGTGCGAATTTTAAAATTAAGTTTTTATATCTTGTGTCGTAGTCATGCGATCGATGTGAAAGTTTAAATAATGAACCTACGCAATAATTTTCCTTTAATGGTACATGACTCTATGGCCTATACATTTAATAATCCAACTTGGCGACCATCCGAAATATTTAGTCGGTTCTCAATATCTACGAATCTATTATAGCAATCAAACTGAATTTTTTTATGTTGATAGTGGCAATTAACATAAGTAGGATATATGAAAATAGGCTGTATGTTTCTTCAGGGAACTACTTGTTTCCTCTGTAAGAACACAACGTTGTCTGTCAACTTTTCTATTATTCGAATTATGATATACACACTTTCGCGCCATGTGTATCTGTGTCTAAGCATGACCAACAATCACAGTAATCACAATACTCACTAAACGTGCAACACGTCTAAGCTCTGCAGATACACGTCCATATGAATAACAAAACACATGTGAACTAACGATATAAGTCAGCGGAGCGGGCAGCCAGACGGCTGAGTGGGCCGCGGCAAACAATTGCGTCATTTGGCTGGCCACTGACTCATATCGTTTAGTGAGTTGTCTGAAACAAGACGAAAATTTCAAATCATGCTTCCAGGAATACCTATGCCTAATGCCAGTAGAGTTAGAAGGCTCGCTAAACGATTAAAAAAAATGGCACCGTAATTAATTTAAAAAATGTTAACAGACAACAAAAATTAGATGAGATTGCTGCCCATTCTTTCATCAGCAGATGTCAGGTGTGTTACGAAAAAAGGGCATTTTCAGCATCGACTATGAGCATTGTAAGTACACATTATTGATCATGTTTGGCGAAAGTGTGAAAAGTGCGCGCCACTACCGGGTGAACCGTGTACGCGCGCCCGCGATCTGTGCCATTAGCTCGCCGTGTTTACCGAGGCGCACAAAGCTAATGACCCAGTATAAGGCGTGATCAAAAAGATTCCGTTTGAGGGCGTTTCTGCAGCGTAAGTTATATGTAACGTAGCACGACTCCGATGCGGGTATACATTGTGTGGCCAAAAGTCACGAGAAGGATAGTCCCATAAGAAAATGTGCGGTGTATGACTCCTGAACGTTGCGGTGAGCTGCGGCGGAGCAGAGCAGTCTGTCACTGACACGAGTATAATTAATATGGCAACACGTCGCAAGTTAACCGGCTTTGAACGTTGGATGGCCATCGGCGCACGACGCGTGGGTCATAGAATTTCATAGATTTCACGTGAATTCAGGTTTCCGAGGTCAACAGTGTCGTGGGAGGATCTCCAATATCGCAGAGATAATGTTACCATCCACGTAAACCACCGCACGGGACGACCACAAGTGTTTAGCAGACGGACATCACGTCACCTCAGCAGAACCATACGGGGTGATCGAAGGGCTACTGTGAGTCAGATCAACGCCCAGTTACTTATTTATTTAGCCTATGGCTTATAGTGCCGGGAGTGTCCGAGGACATGTTCGGCTCGCCAGAGCCTGTAGCTGCTTCAAGCGAACACCCATGGGGTGAGCTACAAGTTCCGTTCAATTTCAAGTAGTTCAAACTTCCGCTACTAGATGTCGCTGACACCTACTGGTGAACGTTGGAACTTTGATAGAGCATTTCAACGCAATCTACCTAGAAATTTACCTTGCGGCCCATGTAGAGCCTTGGCCGTCTCAACGATCCTCCTCCACTCGTTCCGGTCCTGGGCACGACGGCGCCAGCCTCTCACACCCATCTTCCGAAGATCTTCCTCCACGTCGTCAAGCCATCTTTTCCTTGGACATCCAGGCAGGCGACGTCCTTCTGGTTTCTGGCAATATACCATCTTTACAGTTCATTCAGCTGGCATACGTTCAATATGTCCCAGCCATCTGAGTCTTGCTCTCTTGATCTCCGTCACAACACTAGGCTCTTCATACATCTCGTATATCTCGATATTCGTCCTAATCCATCTTCTTCCTGCACAGGACCATATATGCGACGTAATATTTTCCTCTCCCAGGTATCTAGAAGGATCTCATCACGTCTTGTCATTGCCCATGGCAAAGTTAGCTTCACACAAGTTTAGTTAGTGGAAGGATCTTTTCAATGACATATATCTATGACATGGGACCGCTGGGTTTACCTACCCTCCGAAGGAAGGCTTACTGAAGGATTTTAACGCTCTTAACTATGAACCCGCGATCTTGGGCACAGCAGTTCAGAATGCTACTAACTACGCCACCGAAGCCGCTAACGCCCGGTTGAATGTTGGAAGCCAGGAACCCATTTCTTGTCGAGTCGATGCCTCGCCGTATTGCTGCCGTTTTGAGTTCTCGCGGAGTAGCAACTCGTTATTAACATCATATTCCGTGCCTTCCCATGGCTTTTGACCACAGAGTGTATAAGCACGGACACGTAAAGCCCGACCCAGGAATGTCAGCCGCGACGCAGTTACGCACTTTAATTCGTACCCACCTCCTCTGGCACACGTGACACGTCCTGACTCCCCGAGTCCCGATGTAGCAACATCGTTCATTCTCTGCTTGGACTTGGCCGTGATAACATAATGCTACGCAATGTAGACGAGAGCTCCTCTCACCCGCTCGTTATTGTGCAACGACTTGGCAACATTACATTGGCTCCCCAACTCAGCAGCGGCTAGTAACGAAGCAGTTTGCTCTTTACCTTGGTTTTCTCGGATACTCTTTCTAGCCTAGTTGAAATCGCAGGTTTTGTGTGAGATTAAATCCTTTGCTCTCTACTGAATACGTCGTAATATTGATAAACCAGTAAAGTATGCCACGGGTTTGAAAGACATTGACGATCAACGGTCGCAATGCCTCCGGTGTTGTCCAAGTTAAAAACAAAAACATTACACAGTCAGGTGAGAGAAATAATATCTAATGTGCACAATTTCATGAAACAAGAAGCGAAAAGGGGTGTTGACATACCTATGAATAAATTCGGTAAACGGGCAGTGGCGGCCGCTAGAGTTCCTGAGCGTACAATTAAGGCGATAGTAAGTGAAAAAAAGGTTTTAGAGTAAATGGAAGGCCTGTCTACATTTTTATCCACACCTGGTAAAGCAAGACCGCGAGCAGCCACCAAATCTTCAGCGGATAATTTCAATCAAGAAGTAATACGACGATGTATACTGTATATGATTTTGCTTTGCACGAAATGAAAATTCCCACGCTTCGCCTGTTAATTTCTAAGTTACAACAAGACATAAATTTTTTAGGCAGCAGGGAGAGATTACGACGTCTCTTACGTAAAATGGGATTCAAGTGGAGGAAGACACTGAATAACAGAACAGTTTTGACGGAGAGGCAGGACTTTCGTCCTCAAAGAACGAAATGCATTATTGAGCACAAAATAAATAAATTCCAGGTTTCCTATTGTTTGGGTTTGTCTATTTTCATGTCCCGTACTTTTCTTTATATTTTATTTTATTTCGTGTCATGTGCTAACTGATTAGTTTCCTTTAAGGCTTGTTTCTATTATGACAAGTCATGTTAAAACAACATTGCACACTGAAAGTGTTTTGCAACAACAATATTGTTATAAAACCACGCTTACATTGCAGAAGGTTTTACGGGCAGTAATTGATGAGTGACTAATGATCGATGGGTAGTGTCGTCTTTCAAATAATTTTAAAATATTATTATTTATTTTACGTCCCTTTTAACTACAGCGGTTTTAGAGACGCCATGGTGCCAGAATGTTTCCCCGAAGGGGATCCTTAACGTGCCAGTAAATCTACTGATATGGCTCCCTCGCATTTGCGCACCCTCAAATGCCAGCTGACTGCGCCAGGTTTCGATCCTGCAACCTTGGGCAGAGCAAGCGAGAACGTTGCCGCTGAGCCACGCAGCCAGCCAATTTTAAAATAACATAGAAAATAAACTACTGGACGTAGAATTGTGATTCATGTTTCTATATATTCAGAAAAATGCTGCCTTTCATCCTATTCCTATGTTGAGACCATATCCTGCCAAACTATACCCAGCGGTGCGCGTGACATTTCGTAGCGCGTCCAAAAGTGACGCGAGCGATGAGTCGAGCTAGAACAGACCCACTCCTCCCACTGTTCAGTAGCCACGCCTCTCCGGTCATGCCGCGGCCGAGATCGCTGTGTAGGGCTATACGCTGCCGTAGTGACGCGCCTAGCAACCGCATGGGCGCAGCCACATTGGACCCAAACAACTGGTTGCTAGGTTTTTATACATAGGAAGCTGCATTAACGCTGCGCAGCGTCTTGAATTCTGTTGATAAAAATGTGTAATACGCGTGAAATTAGGCAAACGCCTCCCGTGAAGATCATCTACAGTGTTGGAGCTACAAAATAGAAGTGAAATTTTATGGATAAAGTACGAGAATTTTGCGAGATAGTATGAATAAAGTTGACCTCACTCCTGAGGCAAGAATTGCATGGCGGGTACTACAAATTATAAATATTTATCATTTAGTGGATAGAGTATATCTAAAATAGAGAGATATTTAGGACATACTAGCAGAAGTACCCGTTCTTCGAACGGTGTTCGGTGTTAACACCAGACATAATGTAACGATTCGATCCCATAGCTGTTATATTTAAAGGGTTATTCATTTATTATCATGTTATTATTATTATTATTAACTAGTACATCCATGAGATGATTTTTATATCAGATAATTGTAAGCGGTTTTGATTATTATATTCAATTAGATTTTTATTAACAATTACTTGTAAAGAGACGAAGTATTATATATTGCAACAAGACTGGCGATATGGACTAACCCTGTGCGTCACAAACTGAACGACGTAGTAAGAATTTCACCACGGCAAACTGCGTCATTTTCCTGAGATGTTAAGAAACCCACTATGGTGTAACCAACACGCCATTTTCTACGGTATATACGCGTCAATATATATTGCAAGTTATGAGTCAAGAATGGAGAAGGCTAATAAGAGAGGGAAGCTGTGACACCACGTGACAAGGAAGTCATTAGTATTAGTACCTGCGACTCCGACAAAAGACGCATTGATCTATAGCTATCAATGAAGGAAGGAAGTTGTAACCTTGCTTTCTGGGTCCTAATGGACTGAGCACCGAGAGTCGACACTGAACGATGTCTTGCCGACATCTATATCAATACATAATGGGTTATATCCCTGATCAAGAGTCTTTCTACAGATGGCAACGTACTTAATGAGGATATTTCATAGTAAATGAGATATCACATCATTTTTTTAAACATAAGCGACGTAACATCGAGATCATCGATCATTTCTTAAATATGACGAATCTTCGACTGGGTGAGCCAACAATTCAATAAAACTATCGTCTCTATTATAATTTAACTTCATTTAACTTTCAATTCATTTTAATATTCATTTTCTTTTAAATAATTAATTGCCGCATTGAGTAATTTTAAATTCAATTGTGTGACTATCACTATTCTGTTTTATTAATATTTTGTTTTTGCATTTAATAAATTCATTCTCTTCAACGTAATGCCTATTTCTTTCATTGTAGTTGGTACTTTAAGGCAATCATACTCCTTGATTAAATACGGATTGGTTAGATGACTTTGTCTCACTACGGCCCGGGTAAGTGGTTCTCGACTCTACTGCTGATAGCCGAGGTTAAATCAATAAATTTCGATTCACTATCTTAAATAGGAATCTGGCGCTCAACAACTTATTATATTACACTATCACAGGTAAGGTCACACCACAGTGTATATTATTTATTCATATCATGTTTGTTTTATTGAACCACAATAGTCATCACCACGAAGAAGGACTTTATAAAAATGTTACATTTGGCGCCACAAAGTAGGACACGAAAACCATTCGGTATTTAGGAGAGGAGTGTATAATGTCAGTGCAAATTGTCAGTGCTTTTGGGGGACAGTGAAGTGAAGTGAAATTTTGGAAGGGCAATTGTTATACGGTGTACTTCGAGATGTCGGAGGAGGAACAGAGGCAGTTGAGAAGTAGGAATAACGTCGAGAAAGTTAATTATAAGGAGGTTGATACCGGTAGCGATGTTGAAAGCGTAGAGAATAATACCAAGATGTCGGAGGTAAATCTTGAGAATAATCCTGAGGTTAACCCTGACAAGAATACAGAGGTACATCCTGAGACTAGTGGTAGTCTAGAGAAAGAAAAGTCTATAGAGATTCCTGAAGATCCATTAACTGTGTTTATGAGGGAGATGAGAAGTAATAGTAAGGAGATGAAAGAAGATATTGGTAGGCTAAATCAAAATATGGAAGAGAATAAGAAAGATAATTTAGAAAGTAGGAAGGAATTCAATGATAAATTTGAGAAATTAGATAAAGATATGAATAAAAATATGGAAGAGAATAAGAAAGATAATTTGGAAAGTAGGAAGGAATTGAGTAGAGATTTAGGTGAGAAATTAGATAAGAGTAATCAAGAGATGAGAGAGGATATGAGTAAAATAAATCAGAAATTGGAAGAGAATAATGTAAAACTAGATATTGTGGAAACGATGAATAGAGAATTAAGTATGAAGTATGATATGCTACAGGAGAGTATTCAGGGGGTGAAACAGGAAATCAGAGGTGAAATTAAGGAGGAGGTAGAGATGAAGGCTAAAGATATTATTAAGACAGTAGATAAGAAATTAGAAGCAGCAGAAAGTAGGATTCAGGAAAGAATAGTAACTGTGATTGAAGATAAAATAGCAATTCAAGGTGAAAGTTTTAGAAAATTGGTAGAAGCGGAAACTAGGCAGGTGGTAGAGACTTTAGGGGATACTGAAGTAGAATCAGTCAAGACAGCCTGTAAGGAGACTGTAATTGAAAGTAGATTAGAGTCAGAGGAGATAGTAGGAGAAAGCATAGTAGAGTTCGAGGAGATTGTAGGTGAAAGCAGATTAGAGTCAGAGGAGATTTTAGATGAAAGCAGGATAGCTGTAGAAGAAATTATAGGTGATGAACAGCAATTAGCGGATATAATAGGAGAAAACATAGTAGAGTTGGTAGAGATGCTAGACATAGATGAAAGTAGCTTAGGTAAGGAACAGCAATCAGCGGAGATGATAGATGAAAGCAGGACAGCTATAGAATGTAGTGAAAAAGAAGTGGAGAAGATGAGAGAAAAGATAGGGATAGAAGTAGGTAAGATAAAGAAAGTACTAAGCACCCAAGAGATTAAGATGCAGACAATCATAGATAAATTAGATAGGCAAACTAGGGAAGAATTTAGTCCTGTGATAGAGGAAGTTAATATGAAATTATTAGTGGCAGAGAAGCGTGCGTTAAGTCATAGTCAGAAGAACATAATTAGTAAACAGGTTAAGAGGAGGAGAGAGATAGATAAGAGGAGAAGCAATGGGCAACGGCTAAAGAGAAAATTAAATATTAGTAGTGGAGAAGTGAAGGGAAGACATGTAGGTAGATATTTTAGAAGTAAAATGAAAGAGAAGAGAATTAAGTTGTTAGAGGAAAAAGAAATCAGAATGAAAGAGAGAAAGAAAGCATATGATGTGCAGTGGCGTAATGAATTAGCCAGACTTGGGGAAATGATAGGAGGAAAGCCGAAGTATAATGTTACTGTTGATGAGTGTAGTCCGAAAGAGGTAGAAAGTAATGTTATAAGAAAAGAGGAAAATGGAACCCTAGAAAGAGATAGAATTGAAGATGAAGATGGTAAGAACGGTGAAATGCCAGAGAAAGTAGTGATGTAAATTTATATTACCGATAGTTACTCTTCCGTATGACTTAAATATTAAGTAATGAAGTTTAATATGACTTAAAAGAGGTAGATAAGAAACCTGCTGTGTGTAATTTTAATTCAGTCGTGAAGTTAGGATGGTAAGGGGCGCGTAGTGCCTACGCTTATTGATTTAGATTGACTAATATCATTTAATTTGGAAGACAGAGGTTGTCGTGCTATTGAGCATTTCAGGTAAGTTGAATGTGGGTCCTTAAACTGCAGGTAAGTTGGATGAAGTGAGAATTAAATTTAAAAAGTTGGGAAGATTATTACATAAGTAAGTAATCGAAAGGAAGTAATAATTATTATGGCAACCATAATTATGAATATAATGGTAATGAAGATTTAATTCAAAAGTGAGTGAAGATAAGATGATACAGTGGTAATAAAACGAATGAGTTGAAGAATTAGGTATTGATTTAATAAAGAAGTTTCATTTTGAGGACAGCGAGGTCATCAGTGGATATATTTTGAGAAATTTATAAGTGGTTTAGAATTGTTAATGGTAATGCGTTGTATGAATTAACCAACATCAGGTTGAAATAAGAAAGTAGTAACTAATTAGGACATCTGATACTTGGTGACAGATATGTGTGTGTGTATGTGTGTATTTTCACGTAAATGGACGTGAGTTTGAAGTAGTAGGCCAACGAAGGTAATGCCGTTGAGCAATGTGGTTTTAAAGTTTTGGTAAGATGCCAAATGAAGTTTTTTAAGGAGGAAGTTTTGGTAAGATGCCAAATGAAGTTGTTTTTTGAGGAAGTTTTTGGTAAGATGCCAAATGAAGTAGGTTGGAGGAAGTTTTTGGTAAGATGAAGTAGGTCAGCGAGGTATATTCCGTTGAGCAATAATTATTTTTTTTATGGTATCTACGGGACTACGTGAAGTTAATAAGGGAGTTTTTTTTTAAGTATATATGGATGTATGCACACAAGGTAATAAGAGATTACAAAGGTAAGATTGTCCAAGTTTTTGTTACAGTTACGCACGTTTTAAAGATATTACAAGGCTTGTTATCGAGCTAAACCACTTTGTAGTAAAAAGTTACTGATGATTAATAACGAATTAATTATGTGGTAGATTGTTGTCCTACACACAGGTAAAAGTAAAGATGATAATAATAATTAAAAGGTTGACATAATATTTACTAATATTGAAAGGAATTTATTATAATTCGACGTTTTAGGATTTAAAGATAAATCATTTTTTTTTAGTAGACAGGAAATTAAAGTTTTATTTATGTCATACGGAGTTAGTAAAGAAAAGTTTAATATGTTGAAGACAAGAATAAGTTCGTAAGATAAGTGTATACCTAAGGGGTAATAATGAAGTTTCAATTAAAGGCAGGTGTAATTTACGCGTTTAATTTGATAGAGAAGAAAGTATCTGAACTGTGTTATAACTCAGGACTTGCTTTATGAAGTGATTATGGGAGAATATTTGCTAATTAAGAGTGTCGGTGTTATTGACTATCAACTGGAACACTGTCATTATTTTAGGAAGACAATAGTTAGGAAAGCAAAGTGTGATGTTATTATTCCAAGGAATTAGTCGAAGCATGTAAGATTTTTTAGCTGAAATTTAGTGTGTTATTGGTCAGTAAGAGGTGACCTGTAACAGTAAGAAGAAGTGGGATTATACCACGAATAGGGGAGGTTTTTGTATGTGACGTGTGATGTCACGATGAGTTTTGAGAGATTCTGGTATAGCAAGAGTGAGCTATAGTCCAGGCGGTCAGAACAAGTAGGAAGTGGTGTTTGGAGGACACGGTACTTAATTAAGAGTTTTGAGAGAAAACTAAGGGGGGTTTTTAGGTATTCAGCAAAAAGTCAAATCATAATTAGACTAAGTTCAAAGTATAAGAGCATTAATATTTTGTGGAACGAAATATTTATTCCGAGGAGTTTGTCATGTGTTTTTGTGAAATAGTTTAGTGATATACGTAATTCAGGTATTGAGTAGTATTTTGTCCAAGTCTTAATCATTTTGTTATGGTAAGTAAGGAATGACGTTACGGTAAAGTTATATCTTGACGCTAAGTTAAATTTTATAAAGTGAACGAGAAGTCAGATTTTATGTTTATTGGTGATTTTGAAAATACAAGTTATTGTTTTCGAGAAGTAGTGATGAGGAATTATGGTTTTATGAAAAGTTAAGAAGTCGTGGAGACTTAGGAAGTATTAATTTGGAAGGAGGCGGCCGTGGCCTAAGAAAGAATTAAGCCACGAAGGCAGGTGAGTAGTAACTTGGATATTTAAATGAACTGTTTAATAACTGCTTTGAGGTATTTCGATGTCATTATGTATTTGGGGAAATTTTTACATGTATGACATATGCACTGAAATTGGAATTGCCTTAGGTGTCTTGCTAAGTTATTTTTTCTTCAATTATTGAAATTTTACTGCATTTGAGTAATCCCTTTATAAAGACGAAAGGAATATTGTATTGTTTGCATCCTATTATCGTGTGCTGTAATAGTTATTATGGGTTAATCAGCTGGTATTACAACAATGTACTTCTACGCCAGACTGATATACAAAAACTACGTTCAAATGAGATGAAGCCAAAATTGTATGTCATGCATACGATCACCGAAATATAAACGAGTGCAGCGTTGACATATATGTCAAAAATAAAAGTGAAGGGCATTTTATATGTATATTTTTTACAGCTCGTTTAATACATAAAGAAGAATGAACATTATGAACATTTGGAAGAATGAGAAATGATAGTACAAATATGTAAAGTGAAAAGAGTATGTTCTTGTATATTTTTATGTATTGTTGAAGGGTATTATTTGTATGTTGTCGTTATGGGGGTATTAATATTTAAATTTGTATTCATTTGTGTAGGATGTGTAGTGATATAAATAATGTTACATTTTATTTTAAATTATTTATATCAGGGGCGATTGTAACGATTCGATCCCATAGCTGTTATATTTAAAGGGTTATTCATTTATTATCATGTTATTATTATTATTATTAACTAGTACATCCATGAGATGATTTTTATATCAGATAATTGTAAGCGGTTTTGATTATTATATTCAATTAGATTTTTATTAACAATTACTTGTAAAGAGACGAAGTATTATATATTGCAACAAGACTGGCGATATGGACTAACCCTGTGCGTCACAAACTGAACGACGTAGTAAGAATTTCACCACGGCAAACTGCGTCATTTTCCTGAGATGTTAAGAAACCCACTATGGTGTAACCAACACGCCATTTTCTACGGTATATACGCGTCAATATAGATTGCAAGTTATGAGTCAAGAATGGAGAAGGCTAATAAGAGAGGGAAGCTGTGACACCACGTGACAAGGAAGTCATTAGTATTAGTACCTGCGACTCCGACAAAAGACGCATTGATCTATAGCTATCAATGAAGGAAGGAAGTTGTAACCTTGCTTTCTGGGTCCTAATGGACTGAGCACCGAGAGTCGACACTGAACGATGTCTTGCCGACATCTATATCAATACATAATGGGTTATATCCCTGATCAAGAGTCTTTCTACAGATGGCAACGTACTTAATGAGGATATTTCATAGTAAATGAGATATCACATCATTTTTTTAAACATAAGCGACGTAACATCGAGATCATCGATCATTTCTTAAATATGACGAATCTTCGACTGGGTGAGCCAACAATTCAATAAAACTATCGTCTCTATTATAATTTAACTTCATTTAACTTTCAATTCATTTTAATATTCATTTTCTTTTAAATAATTAATTGCCGCATTGAGTAATTTTAAATTCAATTGTGTGACTATCACTATTCTGTTTTATTAATATTTTGTTTTTGCATTTAATAAATTCATTCTCTTCAACGTAATGCCTATTTCTTTCATTGTAGTTGGTACTTTAAGGCAATCATACTCCTTGATTAAATACGGATTGGTTAGATGACTTTGTCTCACTACGGCCCGGGTAAGTGGTTCTCGACTCTACTGCTGATAGCCGAGGTTAAATCAATAAATTTCGATTCACTATCTTAAATAGGAATCTGGCGCTCAACAACTTATTATATTACACTATCACAGGTAAGGTCACACCACAGTGTATATTATTTATTCATATCATGTTTGTTTTATTGAACCACAATAGTCATCACCACGATGAAGGACTTTTAAAAATGTTACAATAATAATAATAATAATAATAATAATAATAATAATAATAATGTTATTGGTGTTACGTCCCTTTTAAGTACTGTTGCTTTTAGAGACGCACCAGACATTATCAATTGAGCTACTGTTGCAATGGTTAGCGGCTTGTCATTCCTTCATAAGTTTATCAAAACGAAGTTAGTTTTCTGGGAATATCACACACACTGTTAATTTAAGGGCCTTATAATGTGGTTTTCGGAGACCCTTTATAGACTCGCGAATTTTGTGTCTCACATTGAGAAGTGCAACATATGCTTTGGTCGTCCTTCAAGGATAATTTTTATATTTCGCCTATTTTAGCATGTATTTTGAGAAGTTTTTCCCTATATCCACCCTTCTACTGTATGAAATGAACGGTGAAGAGTTTTATAAATGATTGGTGTATTGACTCATGTTTACCATACCTAATTTTACGATGCACCAAGCATCCGAACATGAGTTACAGGCGTACATAAGGATACACAGAAAGACAGACAATACTATTGTCTACAACATATCACCCAGAAATCCAAATATGGGTATATCTACCACACAGTATCAAAGAAAATCATCCTTGCGATGAACCCCTATGTCGACAAAAAAAAAAAGATTAGTTGAAATGTGCTCTCAAACTAAATTCAACTGACGTGTACTTCCTGACATGAAATAGAATTGAAAGCCTTGTAGATGAAACGCAATACACGTCACATAAAAACTGACCCGCTACGTTGTGTTGGGTCCCCATACACAGGAAGACCTCTTTCATAAATTATAAAAGCTTGTGGTGCATGAAAATTCAGGTTCTTTAGTCTCAAATGGCCCAAATTCCTAAAAGCCGCAAAAAATGCTGATTCAATTCAGGAATTTTTGAAAATAATGTTGTTGTTTGGAGATATAATAGACCTTCTGCACTATATGTCGCACGTGAAAATTGCATGAAAAAATCCTAGGTTACCCCTTGACCCCCTTAATTGCATTGATGAATTATACAGTCTACGTTGGTTCCGTGATAACCTTATATTTTCAAACTTGCACAGAAATGTAATAAATGTAATAAATTGCTTCTTACTGAAATAGATGGAAAGTTGGATGCCACCCCTTGAGATAATGTTGTCATGGTTACCGATTTGCATTCCTTCATTAGTTTGTTAAATTAAATTTAATTAGTTTTCTGGGAATGTTTCAGAAACTGTTGGTTTTAGAGCCTTATAATGTAGTTTTCGAGGACCCTCGAGTTTTATTTCTGGCACCGAGGGGCTTTGTCTCGTCGTTGTACGCAATAATATAATACTAATAATAATATAACATAGGGATAGGAATATAATAGACCTGCCATACCACACCCGCAGATGTAAATCGCGTGAAAAAAATCTAGACTACCCCTTGACCCCCTTAAGCGCATTTTACGTATTGATGAAATTTACAGCTAAATTTGGTTCCATAATAACCATCTAACCGTTTGCAAACTTTCACACTAATGTAATTAATGGAATTGTATTGCGTCTTACAGCAATAGATGGATCTATGAGAATCTGTTGCCATGGTTATCGGCTTGCATTCGTTCATAGTTTATTAAATTAAATTAGTTTTCTGGGAATATGTCAAAAACGGTTGGACGTAGGACCTTAAAATGTGCTTTTAAGGCCCCCGAGTTTTGTCTCTCACATTGAGGGGCTGAAAATGAGCTTTGTCTCGTCCTTCTACTCCTATTTCAGCATGTATCTTAAGGGGGTATGCCCCCTTTTATGAGAGGTATAGAGAAGAGTTACATCAATGATTAGTGTCGTGCCTCTGATGGATATCTGTACCAAATTTTACGTTGATACACCCAGCCGTTCTCGAGTTATAAGGGAACAAAGTTGTCCACAGACAATCAAGCAAACAGACAGACAGACCAAAACATTATTTTTGCGCGCATCTATCATAAAACAGTCTGAAACGTGTAAATAACTCAAATTTCCGTAGAAATTCAGAAAAAAAAAGACAAATTTTCTTTTTTATATATGTAGAGGTATACTGCACCGTTCGATGTGACCGTGTTTTATTGCACAAATTTAGGTTTTACTCGCTACCCGTCGGAGATACACGAAAAGTGATAAGAACCTTTTGGATAGAAAATTAAATGCTAAAGCTCGTGTATACCATCAAAAGTTTGCTATTTCTTAGCGTTCTCTTTTTATTTGAAATGGAAATATGAAATTTTGAAACCAATGGGTGTAGTGACGTCACAAAAGTAGGTTTTACTCGCTAACCGTTGGAGATACACGAAAAGTGATCAGGACTTTTCGGATAGAAAATTAAATTTTGATGCTCGTGTGTGCCATCAAAAGTTTGCTATTTCCTACCGTTCTCTTTTTATTTGATATGGAAATATGAAATTTTGAAACCAAAGGGTGTAGTGACGTCACAAAAATGGTCGCCATTTCTTAATAGTGCAAAATATCGAAATTAAAAGTATCCTATATGTAAACCTGGTATTTCGGCTACATCCATGCAAAATTTCATTTAAATCGGACCAGTGGTTCTTGCGTTATTAGGTAACAGACAGACAGAAAGACAGACACACACCATCTCATTTTTAGCCTACTTTCGATTTTTGCAAAAAATGAAAGTAGACTTATGAGATCAACACAGGGCGAAAAAAGTGTGTCTGTCTGTCTGTGTGTACGTGTGTGTGTGTATGTGTATGTGTGTGTGTGAGTCTGTGTGTGTGTGTGCCTGTGTGTGTGTGTGTGTGTGTACTCTGAATGTCTGTCCCCCTCTATCAATTCGAACACGGTGAATGCGAATTGAACGAAATTTGGTACAAAGGTAGCACTAGCAAAGGACACCTCAGTGTCATGTTTTATATCGCCGCCATCTTTACTAAAACTGAATGGTGGCCACTCAAACGTTCAAAACGTAAAATCAAATAACGACTAACCAAATCATCCTATCTCTACCAAATTTGGTAACAACATACCTTCGTATAGGATGCGTCTTGTGACCAAACTACAAGGTCGTCCGCCATACCATTTCAGGATGGCGGCCGTGCGAATTATGCAAACTTTATAATCCATATCATGGGACCCACCAGTTCCGATTATCGAGCCGATAATCGTTTTAACTGTTCTAAAGGAAGAGGCACGTTCGAAATTAAAAGTTTATTTTGTAATACTATAGTGCAGACGTGATTTTAAAAAGCTGAGCCGATTCAGTAATAAGACAAGATGGCAGCGGATATCTTGTGCCTGACTTATAATTCACTAATTTGAGTATTGCATGCAATATAGCGTACTGATACAAAATAAATAAACTTTGTATGAAATGCTTTATATATAAATAATATACTCCAGTGATGAAATCGTTTAGTATAAATCATTATTTGCTAACAAGTTCTATGTCCTATCGCTCAAATGCCTATGGTTCAAACCCGATCAGAGCTAGTTTTTTTGCTTGAAATGTTATATGTTTATTGTTTTGTAATGACTCAGATGTTTTAAAATTAAGCGTTATATTGTGCATATTATGGTGTAAAATATATATTTAATTAAAACATAATTCGCCAGCAGATTTACTCGAGACATCTAGCTGCCAAAAAGGTAACTGCACGCCGACCTACTTATTAACTTCCAGATTTTATTGAAAAGTTTCTTCTTATGGCCGCTAGAATGCACTCGCTCTGTTAGGATTATATTGTTCGATATTTCACCACTAGATGTCACGACTAGTCTACGTGGGGCTCCATTGATTACTATACCATTGGCATTCTATGCGCATCGAATTTGAAGAATGACAAGATGATACTACGATACATTTTTACTTTTTATTTTAAAGGGTTTGTAACAGCCTATTGTGCGTTATTTGAAAATGTTAATTGAAGTAAAGAACAAAACGATTTCACGTAGTATCTGAACTCTACCGTTGGTGCTAGTTCAGGATATTAATTAATACTTTTATTTCAGCCAAATAGCAATCGAAAATATCCACATAGTTGGTATACACACGTCTCTGTAGGGTCATGGAAAGATTTGTTAATTCAATTAGGGTTGTGAAAGTCATACGCAGCCAGACGTGTAAAGACATGCCTCAACTCAAAGTTGGATGTTGCCCGCGTCAGGCCGATTATGTAATAATAATAATAATAATAATAATAATAATAATGTTATTGGTTTTACGTCCCTTTTAACTACTGTTGCTTTTAGAAACGCCGGGGTGCCAGAATTTTGTCCCGAAGGGGATCTTTAACGTGCCAGTAAATCTACTAACACTGCTCCCTCGCATTTGTGCACCCTCAAATGCCAGCTGACTGCGCCAGGATACGAACCTGAAACATACGGTCCAGCAAGCGAGAACGTTACCGCTGAGCCACGCCGCCAGTCGGGTCGATTATGTCTCCAGATCCATAACATTCTTTAGATACTTCTTATCTTTCTTTGTTTCTTTCTTCAATGATGGTAGCAGTTTTTATCTAGGTTGTGGCGTTTGGTAGAGGTAAATCGTTTCTAAGGTCTTCAACAAAGAATAGTTCTATTATACTCTTTGATAATAACAACGAGTTATAACTATACTCATACATTTAGGAGAAAGTAGGCTATATGTTCTTTACTGAACATCTTGTTATATATTAGTATGATATGTCTCATAAAGGGGTGTTTGATTCAAGTGGGGAGTGTAGTTGTAATTAAATATGGTTTGTACTGTAAGTATTATAAACGGCAACCAACATAACCTTACAGCTGATTCACTAACACCAATAAATTTTATCCTACAACTTTTCTGAGTGGTGATTTTTCACTTAATGTATTTAAGCAGTGAATTGTGTTTACAAATAACAATTAGGCCTATCCCAGACTAAAACTTTCTGCCTAAATATTTTATTTTTTGCACTTTCAGAAAACAATTATCATGTAAGCCTACTCCCTGCAACAAAGTTACAGTACCGTATAGTGACATTATTCAAGCCAATGAATACTGCTTATTTCTGAAGTGATGGAGTGGCAAGTCTTGTTGTGATTGTCAGGGAAACTTCGGTGAAAAAGTCAGTGGTGTCAAGAAATGAGGTGATGAGGATAGTGGCGACCCAGGCTACCATGGCATTATGTCAAGATTGTTAGAAAATGTTTTAATCGTTTCAGCATGAAGTATTTGTGAAAAAGTCAGTGGTGCTATAAAGTAATCAATAAAAGTGAAAATATAATAACCTAGGTGTGTACTTAGTTTCTTGTGCATTACTTATCAGGACAATTTTTCAAACATTGGACAGTAAAATTAGGCTAGTTCAATGAAGATATGGAATGCTGCAGTATTGTACATTTAAGTTATTATGAGTTATAATAAAACTATAATGCTATTCAAAATATCGAGCCTTAATACTTAACTGCAATGCTTATACCAAACATCCTTAATATATATCAGGAAGTACTGGTATATTATTGGGAAGTAGGCTACTCCCCTGCGATTCAACTTACATGCTCCTGCAGAAGTGTGGATGTGTTTTCCTTCCCTCACAATAGGCCTTTTTGTTATTGAGCAACTGAGTTTAATTGTGGTTTTAACAGGTCATTTTTATCACAGGTTGTGGTGAATTATATAATACGGTACCGAATGGCAGGTAGGTGGTGTTGTTGGTTATTGAGGCCTTTAGCCCCTAACAGGAATGTAGGCTGATTTTATTTAGTTATGTTGGTGTAGTAATGAATTTGAATCATGAAGGAGTGGGTAGCATAAATATTTTCTATATAATGTTTTTGTTAGTATAGGCCTACCTCATTAAATTTATTTCTTAACTCAAACCTAAGGTATGTATGGCTACCTCTGCATTAGTAAGTCTGTCATCACACTGTAGTGGTGCTTTTACAGTGAGTTAGCTAGCTAGTTAAATTGGAGGCTTGTGGTAAGTAATGAACATATTTTACACTAAGAATGGTGTAAATTTCTATATCATTGTCCAATATTTTTAGCCTACTTTCGATTTTTGCAAAAAATGAAAGTAGACTTATGAGATCAACACAGGGCGAAAAATTGTGTGTCTGTCTGTGTGTATGTGTGTGTGTGAGTCTCTGTGTGTGTGTGTGTGTGTGTGTGTGTGTGTGTGTGTGTGTGTGTGTGTGTGTGTGTGTGTGAGTGAGTGAGTGAGTGAGTGTACTCTGAATGTCTGTCCCCCCCTATCAATTCGAACACGGTGAAACCGAATTGAACGAAATTTGGTACAGAGGTAGCTCTAGCATAGGGCACCTCAGTGTCATACTTTATATCGCCGCCATCTTTACCAAAACTGAATGGCGGCCACTCAAACGTTCAAAACGTAAACTCAAATTACGGCTAAACTAATCATCCGATCTCTACCAAATTTAGTGACAACATACCTTTATATAGGACGCGTCTTTCACCCAAACTTCAAGGTCATCGGCCTTGCCATTTCAGGATGGTGGCCGTGTGAATTATGCAACCATTATAATCAATAGCTTAAGACCCACCAATTCAGATTATCAAGCCTAGGGTGGTTTAAGCTATCCTGAAGGTCGTGATCCGTTATTTATTATAATTTAATATTATAATATTATTCTGTATGACTGGCTTAAAAGAGCTGAGCTGTATCTGCCACACGACATGATGGCAGCTGTCCTCATGAGCCTGTCTTATATTTCAGTAGTTTTAGTATGTTGTATGCGATATACCCTACTGATACAATAATATAAACTTAGTATGAAATGATCTATAATGAAGATGTACTGCAGTGAAGAAATAGTTTATTTCAAGTCATTATTTGCCAACAGGTTGAATCTAATATATCAGTTAAGATCGCCATGATGTTTCGGATATGTTTAGCTCTGGGCTAGCGTGTTAGCCTGTCACGCAGTTGACTGGGGATCGAATACTGCTACAGTTGACTTTTTAGCCTACTTTCGATTTTTGCAAAAAATGAAAGTAGACTTATGGGATCAACACAGGGCGAAAAATTGTGTGTCTGTCTGTGTGTATGTGTGAGTCTGTGTGTGTGTGTGTGTGTGTGTGTGTGTGTGTGTGAGTGAGTGTACTCTGAATGTCTGTCCCCCCCTATCAATTCGAACACGGTGAAACCGAATTGAACGAAATTTGGTACAGAGGTAGCTCTAGCATAGGGCACCTCAGTGTCATACTTTATATCGCCGCCATCTTTACCAAAACTGAATGGCGGCCACTCAAACGTTCAAAACGTAAACTCAAATTACGGCTAAACTAATCATCCGATCTCTACCAAATTTAGTGACAACATACCTTTATATAGGACGCGTCTTTCACCCAAACTTCAAGGTCATCGGCCTTGCCATTTCAGGATGGTGGCCGTGTGAATTATGCAACCATTATAATCAATAGCTTAAGACCCACCAATTCAGATTATCAAGCCTAGGGTGGTTTAAGCTATCCTGAAGGTCGTGATCCGTTATTTATTATAATTTAATATTATAATATTATTCTGTATGACTGGCTTAAAAGAGCTGAGCTGTATCTGCCACACGACATGATGGCAGCTGTCCTCATGAGCCTGTCTTATATTTCAGTAGTTTTAGTATGTTGTATGCGATATACCCTACTGATACAATAATATAAACTTAGTATGAAATGATCTATAATGAAGATGTACTGCAGTGAAGAAATAGTTTATTTCAAGTCATTATTTGCCAACAGGTTGAATCTAATATATCAGTTAAGATCGCCATGATGTTTCGGATATGTTTAGCTCTGGGCTAGCGTGTTAGCCTGTCACGCAGTTGACTGGGGATCGAATACTGCTACAGTTGACTTTTTAGCCTACTTTCGATTTTTGCAAAAAATGAAAGTAGACTTATGGGATCAACACAGGGCGAAAAATTGTGTGTCTGTCTGTGTGTATGTGTGAGTCTGTGTGTGTGTGTGTGTGTGAGTGAGTGTACTCTGAATGTCTGTCCCCCCCTATCAATTCGAACACGGTGAAACCGAATTGAACGAAATTTGGTACAGAGGTAGCTCTAGCATAGGGCACCTCAGTGTCATACTTTATATCGCCGCCATCTTTACCAAAACTGAATGGCGGCCACTCAAACGTTCAAAACGTAAACTCAAATTACGGCTAAACTAATCATCCGATCTCTACCAAATTTGGTGACAACATACCTTATTATAGCACGCGTCTTTCACCCAAACTTCAAGGTCATCGGCCTTGCCATTTCAGGATGGTGGCCGTGTGAATTATGCAACCATTATAATCAATAGCTTAAGACCCACCAATTCAGATTATCAAGCCTAGGGTGGTTTAAGCTATCCTGAAGGTCGTGATCCGTTATTTATTATAATTTAATATTATAATATTATTCTGTATGACTGGCTTAAAAGAGCTGAGCTGTATCTGCCACACGACAAGATGGCAGCTGTCCTCATGAGCCTGTCTTATATTTCAGTAGTTTTAGTATGTTGTATGCGATATACCCTACTGATACAGTAATATAAACTTTGTATGAAATGATCTATAATGAAGATGTACTGCAGTGAAGAAATAGTTTATTTCAAGTCATTATTTGCCAACAGGTTGAATCTAATATATCAGTTAAGATCGCCATGATGTTACGGATATGTTTAGCTCTAGGCTAGCGTGTTAGCCTGTCACGCAGTTGACTGGGGATCGAATACTTCTACAGTTGACTTTTTTTTTTCTTGAATTCTTTTACAAATGATGTGCACAAGCTCTTTTCACAGATACTGAATAAAATGTCATTTAGCTCAATGGGGAGGCTAATGTATACACTCGTTTATTAATAAAATCACAGTTCCAGCATTGCACATAAACAGAAGACATTACGAAAAGGAGAATAGAAGAATTAGATACACGTTGTTATCAACCACAGCCTTCTTAATGTCTCTGTACGGTGCTGTCCTCTTGTGGGTTATGTGGGTAGTATTGTTCCAAATATACCGCTGTGTCAATACCTGGCCTCCTAAAGTATGGCAATTTTGTATTACTGGTAGTTCGACTATTAGCCACGATCGCGCTCCGATTACCTTTAATGATAGAACGTACAAGGCACTGCCGGCAGGAAGTTAGGTCCTCATTTGAGTACGTAATTCAATTGCTTATATGAGGACGAAGCGTCCTGCTGGCAGGACCGTTCTTTTTTCCATTATATAGAGGGAAATGTAACGAATCAGCGCATGCAAGTCTGAAGTTGGTAGCTCTGACCGTTCAGTAATGGCGGCGATTATACGTAATGGTGACTGTGTTTATGTTTTTGCTACCTATTTCGATGCTCCAAACAGCGGAGATGCATGGAGTCGCTCGTTATTTGCTAGTAATTATGATATCAGTAAATGTCATGGTACTGTAGTTTAAATTACGTGTAGTTGTGCAACTGTGCAGTGGAATATTGACAAAAACACAACTAGGCTTTTTTAAATTTATTTATTCTCGAGTGATGGACGCGCCGTCGCTCATACATTTATTTAGTCTCTGTACTATAAGAAAACACGTTTATACTTTATACGTTTATATATTTTAGAGTCAATATGTTGTTAAGAGACAGTTATTGTATTAGTCAATATGAGTCATATTGAATATTTTAGAATATTTACAGACTTTTATTGTTTGCCCAGTACCAGAACTGCAATATTATTACGCTCTGATAACCCAAAGTACTGCCGGAAGGACGCGTCCTGCTGGAAGGCCAGTTCAAACATTTGCCATTAGGGTCCAAAGTCCTGCTGGAAGGACGCACCGCTGTGTACAAAATTACTTCCGGAAGGTCCTTCTAGCAGGACGAGTGACTGTACGCTCTATCATTAAACACTGCCAGTTGGATCGCCTCCCTCCTGGCTACTTTAAACTGCCTACTCGTTGAACACCCAGAGGCGTACTAGATAAATATGAATTCACTGCTAGGTCGCAGCACCAACCTACTGTGATTGGCGCGGATTTTTTAAGGGGAAGGTACCCAAAACGATAGATCCTTAAGTTTGCAGGCTGGCTTAATATAGAGATTAACGGACGTGAATGCATTACAATAAGTTAGTAGTTTTGTTATTCAATCATCATAAAGTATATAATATTGATTTTGACACTTACTGGCTAATTATCAATATAAAAGAAAACAAACACTACATGGTGGTAGAGGTGGTTTTAGGGATGAGGACAAAGAGTTATAAATATACCCATACATTTAGGAGAAAGTAGGCTATATGTTCTTTGCTGAACATCTTGTTTTATTTCCTTACTGCATGGGCTAATAACCTAATTATCTTTTACCCACTATTCAGTGCCATGAGAACCAACACCCTCATTCCCATTGTTTGGATTGGAGCATAGTTATGCAGACCATTTCCAGCCTTGGAGATTAATCTTTGTGGAAGAGTGGAAAAATATTCCCCCTCCTCCCCTCCAAATGGCCAATCACTGATCAAGCTATACTAACCTGAGTGTACCATACATGTATGCGTCAATTACTTTATGTGATGCACTTTACTAATGTATAATAAGATGTTGGAGAGGGTAAAATCTAAGGCCAGAATACAGCCGCTTACTGTTGAAAGAGGCAGTTTTATGCTGCAAACTGAGCATAATATGTGGTCTGTGGAAAGGTTTGAAGTTGCTACTAAAAAGTCCTATTCAATTTGGTAACTGGAAACTGTGTGAGCCATCAAGTACAATAGCACATGGATCATCGTTATGGTACCGGGACTAGCATTTCCCTACATCAACTCTTTGGCCCACTTCATACCAAGTAGGCTACTTGTACCACTTTGACTGTCCATGTCATATTGTGTGAATGTTTGCTAGGATTGCTCGTGAAGATGTAGGGTAGCTATTTTTTTCTAAATCTCTATATAGGCCTACCAGCTAATTCTATTTAGCTCTTTTGTGGCACACCAGCTAATGTGTAACAATAATCAGTGTGATAATGTGGTCATCAGCTTGGTGTACTTATTGGGTGAGAGCCTGGGATATTTTCATGTCAGTTTTAGTGGCCTTAGGCCTTATATTTAGAGCTAGGATAGGAAAAGTGCCCCATTATTTAGAATGAGGTAGGACGATAGGCCTTAATTGTAGACTTCTCTGACCTGTTAGTGAGCACACAGGTTAGGCTTTATTAATTTGATTCGTTTTCAAACAAACGCGGCGTTGTGGTAAACACACAAATTGTATTGAAATGCAGTCTTTGTTTCTTCTATAGCTGTTGATGAGATCTGGCCTAAACTCTCATCCAAATATTT
The DNA here is from genome assembly GCA_946902985.2 of Meconema thalassinum. Lineage (NCBI taxonomy): Eukaryota > Metazoa > Arthropoda > Insecta > Orthoptera > Tettigoniidae > Meconema > Meconema thalassinum. The sequence continues at coordinate 752,565,800 of OX336388.2, read as the reverse complement.
TAAACTGTTCCCTTATGCATTGATAGACCTTAAGTTCATATTATTTGTCACTTACTGGCAGGGCCTACGGTAGGCCTACTTTATTTTCCGTAGTATTGGTCATTCATACGGGACGTGATTCACAATATCCAGAAATGTTATATTTTCATGTTTTCACTTAATTTAAGGTAAACATCGTAGGCCACATCTCTACGACTTATGTTCTACGACTCCATGTGCATCTCGTACGCAATATTTTACAACTTTACTGGACAACTATGTTAAATTACTGTGGAAAATATACTTTTCTATGCTTTCTTGCCTCTGGACATCCATGCATGTACAGTTTTATACGATACAAATAGGAAATAATGACGGTTCAAAGACTGAAGCAAGCTACAAGGGAGCCATGTTGTATTGCTCCAGTTGCTTAGCAACGGAGCGGAAGTGACGTTGACTTCGGCAGCGCAGCGTATACTGTAGGCATGCGATTAGTGTGGCAGTCGTGTCTTGCCGAGGTGCGTACGTTAAATGCGGCAACGGGAATTATGGTGACGTTATTAACAAATGCTACCAAACAGGATCAAGGTGCTATTATTCTTTTCTTGGCTGCCAACGAAAAACGCCGGTGGACATCCATCGGAGAATGATGAATGTGTATGGGGCAGCATGACTGCATGTCAGTTGTCACTTCGGGACAATGTGGCTGAACACGCAAGGACAGGATATTTACCACGAGGGAATATTCTACTTAGTATAAAACAAAGTCCCCGATTCTTGGATGTTACGGGTAAACTCGAGAACATCTGGATGGATTTTGATGGGGTTTTCACCATTCTGTAAAGGATATCTCGAGGATGATTTCTGTAGAAAATAATTAATTTATAATCAAAGGAAGCCGAGTAATAACGATTTCAGTGGAAAAGTAAAAAAAAACTGGCGTCCGAGCGCGTTTTAAGCTTACGCTGAGCAAACCGTTAAAAATATCTAAATACTATGAGTGTGAGAAATGTTCAGCATGAAAGGTTCTACAAAAATGTTCGCGAGAGCATATGTCCATCTTCAATACATCGCCCAGAATAAGTGTTTTTATGTTTTAATTTCTTCTAACCGTGTCCTTTCAACTACTGAGGCGACAGTTTACGAGCTAGCTAAGCGCGAGTCTATCATCCCTGTTACAGCCTAGCTAGCGGGCGAGCCTATTGCCCCAGATGCATCCAGCAGCAAACTGCCGAGTCGTGTTTAGTTAAAAACTTTAGAGAAGAGTGGTTGAGTCTGGAGTTTCCCTGGAAGTGCAACTCGGCTCTTCTTCATTTCGCCTGTGAACGTTTCGTTCCGCAAAATTCACAGTCAAGTTAAAATTGGACGGAAGGGGGATTTATGTTTCATGTACCTCGCCATTCTTAAATTACGTCTGACAAGAATTTGTTGCACATGCATCTCCATGATAATAGTCCAGTCAGTGATTTTAACCCACCATGCCGAGAAGTAAAACAGATATTGGTCGTTGTTCATTGACATTGAAAAAAAAAACTGCTTATCACGTAAAGCATTGATAACTGTTCCCGGACGAAGCCGGGTCGGGTTGCTAGTTATATATAATCTTTATTGCAGCCTGTGGCCATGTTGACGTGCACATTTCGTACACTAATTACTAATTATCGTGATAATTCAATTATTGTCTCTGCTGTATGCCACTATTGAGTTGGTTCGTTTTGGGCATGAAATGATATGGTACATTTCACATACATTCCCACATAGTTCACAAATGCAATTTCCATCTGGATCATGGAACATTTTCCTGGAGCAGATCTTGTGGTGAAACCCGTGTACCGCAAGTCTGGTCACGACATGTCGCATTTCACAGAATGGATGTATCCATCTTCTGTCCAACATCGCATTTGACGTGTAGAATTCCCTGGGTATGTCCTGTTTTTCATTCTATAGATCTTGCAGCAGTTTTCTCTAATTGTCTGAAGTTGGTAGTAGTAGTTGCAGTGCTTTTTTTTCCTTCTAAAAAGATTTCAGGGGGGTACTCTCAGTTGTAGTCAACATTTTGGGCAATTTGCAAAGTCCGGTCATTGTTTGTGTTCGAATCATTAACTTTCAGCTTTTTTGATGCCTGGGTGGATATTAAACAGTTCGTTATTTTCTTCATCCTTCAAAACTAACCACAAGCACAAAATAACAACCTACCCCCAACTCCAAACACTGGCCTGCGTGCTTATAAGAACGGAGTGCCGAGTTGCCGACCAAAATAAACTGATCCGATAGATCGATTTAAATCAAGGATGACTCGAAATCTCCTCGAACTGTTCTGAATAGCGCGCTGACGTCAGCTGATCGATGAACTTTCAAATTGGAAGTTATATTTGCCGAACTAGATACAAATGTATACTATGTACAAATATTATTTTCTTAAACATTTTTCAAATGTTTAAGGGGTGCGCGTAACCCCGCGTTCCCCCTGGATAAAAGCACTGAGTATTAGTAAAATTCGTAGGTCTTCTATTTAAAATGTTTCTCTAGCAAGCTCGTATACAAGTATAGGCTAGTTTGCCTTTGCTACTCCAAGGACTCTTTTGAGAAATCGAGATTTTAATTTTTCTATTTCATCTGTCTGTAGGTAAGAAATTCCCATAAGAGGGAATATTCACAAGTGCCTAAACCGACTATGTCCAAAAATAACCTAATGTAAGTTTGTACTAGCAGTTAGCGGAATTGGTTGCATGAAATCAAACGTACAAGTTTTACTGCAGCCTTTATACCCTTAGCTTATCACCCCTCGTAGATCCGACACAATTTTAAAACACAAACACTAAAAAAGAATTATTTCTTATAAAACAAACAATAGATAACAAGCTAATTAAACCATGCAGCCGAAACATTGTCTTTCACCTCCCAGGGACCGAATGAACGGCTGGAGGTCAAGGAAAGAAAGATAATACGCAAAATCATAGGCCCCAAATTTCATAACAACAAATTAATCCATGTCAGGAACGAAAATCTTTATCAAAAGACTGAAAAACTCTCGGACACAATAAGAAAACAGAGAATTGATTTTAATGGGCACATTCTCCGAATGAATTCAAATAGACTAACCAAAGAGATCTTAGACCACTTTCGTAATAAAAAAACAAAACCTCTTTGGTTTAAGGAAACTGAGAAAGACCTCGTGGAACTCCAAATTATAGACACCATGCTCATGGACAAAACAGCCAAAACCGTCACCAAGGATAAGAAAAAACGGTTCAAAGTGAAACTCAAACAAAAGCGTACGATCCACATCTCTGCCGAAGAAAGGGAAGCAAGATCTCAAAGGATGAGGCAATACTGGGCCAAAAGCAAAGCTCAAAATAATAAAAAGTGATGATTTCATGTACCCCAAAGTTGGGTGAAACAAATAAAGAAGAAAGGAACATAAGCAGCTCAATACTAGTTAGTTCATTAATTCATAACATTCACAAAGCAGATTATTGAAATTATATTATTTATGATTCACATACCTTTCCGGGAGTCATAAGAAGTTGATTTCAATTGTCGCTGCTGCATCGGAAATATTTCTTTTATTACGTAAATAAAGCATTTTTGTTAGTATAGTAATATCGTATGGCCTCGGGTGCCTGGTGCAAGCTTTGTTAATTGACACCCAGAGGGTAGCTTGCATGTCGAATTTCGTCGTTCCTTTGAACGCTAAGAAAGTCAAGGAGGTTAGATATCTAAACTCCTTGACACTACAGCGCTTTTAAGTAGAGAATGGAGTAAATTGTGTTGGCGGAAAATCCCGAGATTAATTTTGCCATTGAACACGGCCTACTGAATTCAAATGGGTTCTTTAACATGCCAACAACGTATGACATGAGTGTCGTGATTTTTGTCGCCTTTCAAAAAAATCACTTTCCATGGCCAGGAGCGAACCTGCAATCTTGGGGTTGGTAGTCCGACACGATAACCACTCACCGTGGCAAGCATTTCTGTTAGTGTTCATTTCTTACAATGACGTCATCACCCGTTGCCAACATATCCGATACAAAATTCACCACACGACACGTGAATAATAAATAAAAGGCAAAACCAGTGGCCTGGATAGAGATTATTGATGCGTGACTATCCCCATTGTGCGTGACAAAACCAGGGGTGTTATATATTAGAGGGCCGTGCTACCTAACCACCATTGGTCTGGACGAAAATATTGGTCTGCCGGATGCCTTAGGCCTATAGTAATGAATGCGTGGGGTTGGCAATACAGTGCATGACGCTTGGCATGACGGTACAGGATGCTAAAATGGCTGAAACAGCTGGACTTTTGCCTATATAAGTCGTGTTTATATTTTTTCTCAGACAGCGGAGGAGTAAACATCTATTACTACATCATCTCCAGATATTTTCCCGACTATTAATTAAGGTAATTTAGTTAATTTCAGTAGTTTAAGAATGTATAGAATTTTATAGAAAGGAGTACCTAGTGTAAAGTTTTACTGCAGAAGCTACGAAGGACAATAATACAAGACTACCTTCCCAGCCTAGAGCGTCCTCACAACTGATATTACCTCGAATTGGAAATGACTAGTGCTGCATTCTAGCGAGTAAACGAACAGTTTGCAACTGGTGGGGTCAGATCTGACCCCACCATACCAGTTGGAGGTTAATACTATTAAAAGCGTGATGAACTTAACTAATTCGGTCAAATGCTGTGGAGTGGTTTTATCTAAACGTACATGGCTACTCCGCAAGGTGAAAAGAACTTGAATGTAGTTCCCTACCAGCAGGTTCTTCGTCGGAAGGACGTTCAGTTTCATGAGATATTTGTTTGACACTATTATCTCCGTAGTCCGTAGGCTCACAGTAGACAGTTGTTATGAGTAGGCTAAATAATAACATGTCAACGTATATTTTGTTTCGTTGGAAAGGGATAATATCGTTGCTAATCAACGGTCCGCCTCGTCAATAACATGTATTCATGGTAACACCTGAATTGTTAAATATTCAGTAAAGAAAATTAGTATGAGGAGTTCGCGACCAGGACAGGGCTTCCGCGGCATCTGTAGACAGACCCACACATTTCTTCGAGGGGAATCATATTTATTACAATAATCATTCCGAGCTGCAAAAATATTATCTGCTGTGTACTAGTTCACAGGATAAAAGAAAATCTTCATATATTTCGTAATGACATTAAAAAACGTACAGAAGCCAATATTAAAAAACAACATTATCGCCTTTCTTGATATGTCGGTAATCTCATCCAACTGCAGAGCAAACATGTCACACATGTGGAGCCTTGCCAACAACGTATTGCACGGTATTGTTAGACAGCTGGACGATACTTACAAGCTTGCAGCAACATAGCCCAGCATTTTCTTGCACAAAATAATTGCTGAAGGTACAACGAAATCTTCAGCAATTGTATGGTTTATGGCACGTTTTGCGACAACCTGAGGTACTTCGTAGGAGGCAAGCGTAGAATTTTCATTCACATTTGCACCAGATCTTTTGGTAATTACATTCTGGCGTGATATCAGTTCAGCTAACTTTATTTTGAAGAATTCAATGGATTTACCTTTGTGCTCCGAGTGTTTGGTATCTACTGTAAATGCCTCCGGAGATTTACAGGTTTCATACTCTCGTTGGCAAGGGTTTCAAAGAATATCACGCATTGAGGCTTAGGACAATCTTCAGGTCAACAATACGTAAAGACAATTTCAAAATATTTTCAGTCGTATTTCCTACTTTTCCCAGTAGGCTTACTCTTTGAATGGCTAGGCTCAAGAGGGGCAGCAGGTGGTCCATTCACTTCCTTATTTATGACCACAGATTCCTCTTCGTAACTATCTGTAGCAGTGGGCCTACTTCATTTTAAAGATCCGCTCTTCAACCAACGATCCATATTCAATGGACTTTTAACAATTAAAAGTTTCTACTTTCAAAACTCATGTAAATATGTAAACACACAAAATGGCTGCGGAGCAGAACACAGAGAAACAGGAGCAGAACGCCCTCTAGCGGGAAACTTGAAAAGCTCAAATTGCGCTGCGCCACATTTGAGTGCGCCACTTATGCTGTGGGTGGCAACGCATAATTATTATTATTTTTAAGGAACTCTATGTACTTTCTTCGTTTTCCATTTTCATTATTGCGTTACTTCTTGACGACTCTTCGCGGACCCCCAGGGGCCCGCGGACCACCTAATGGGAACCTCTGTTGTAGATGAATGTAGTTGAATTGTCCCATATATACCACTAGCAGTAGTGCCCGGCTTTTAGTACTTGCTGGCCTAAATCATTAATATATATGATCACTCATTCCTAATGTAGTTATGTTATTTCCATGTTACCAACTACATGTGTAGACTAAATGCATTTTCACTCACCAAATTATTAATCAGAGGTAGGAAAGTGAAAATCCTTAGCCTGCTTTCAGTCGACCGACCAGTTCAGGTAATAGAATGAATGAAACCCCCATCTAGCAGCGAGGATATGAACAGTGCCGGCTGCCGAAGCCTGTCGCACTCCCCTGGGGGCAATGATTAAATGAATGACGGATGAAATGAAATGATAGTGGAGATTGTTGCTGGAATGAAATTGTGACAGGGAAAACCAGAGTACCCGGAGAAAAGCTTGTCTGCCCCCGCTTTGAAAGTGAGAAAGTGCGTTTATATATTGGAAATAAATATCAGCTTCTATGTAGTAAAAGTTAAATAACCTGTCATTGAACACCTATCGTTTAACGTCTACATACTATATTTAAACATATAAACATTATGCTAAAAATACATCAAACATGATAGCAATTATCATATCCGCAATAAGTAGGCTAATATTGCGGAAACTACGTACCATGTCATGATAAAGAGTAACAGTAACGGAACAAACTTCAACCATCCCAAGTAATAATAACAAAAACAAATTAATCACAGAAAATTTTTCTAAGTTTATGCCCTGTCTTGTGCGAGATTACGCCTAGTAACTCCGTGATGGTTCATCAGCGGGCTCTTGTGGACTACCAAAGGAGTAGAAAACTGTGCGATACCTCAATTCTTATTTAGAACACCTCCGCTACTTTACTGCGAAAGCTAAACGCTAAAACAGTCTTTCAACTCCCTATAAAGGCTTCCAAAATGATTGTATATTGAATTTCAGGGCCAAGCAATTTCAACTCAGCAACGTTTCTAGGTTTACGCCGTGTTTTGTGAGATTTTTTAATTGGCCGTGAAAGGCAAAATACCAACTTTACTGAAATAAATTTGCCCAGTCCTGCAGTAAGATTAATATGAACACTAAATAAACAAATATGACAGTCGTTAGTCTTCGACACATTCGTCTGTGAATTTGGGTTTCTGATCATGGTGAAAAAACGACAAAAAGCAGATAAATATTTGCCAACTGAAATAGTCATTTAACGAAAAACAAATCGATAAAAAGGATGAAAGCATATCGTGCAAAGTAGAAAGCACTGTAACATTGTGAAACAGCGTAAAGATCCAAATACCCACATACAATAACCGGCTCAAAGAGTATAAAATTAGACTCAAAATCGCGTCTCATTTCGGACCCCACAAACTACCTCTATAAATAAAACATTTCATGTAGAGACTAACATAGACTAACATCGCTCGGCGTTGACCGTGTTTTATAGCACACTAGCTGAAGTACCCGTGCTTCGCTACGCGTCATAAATAAATTAAAATATGAAGGTGACAGTTAAAACAGGGCATAGGCGAGGTGCTGCGCAGAGGGAGATTAAGGATGGAACATTTTGTCCAACTACACCGCTCGGCGTTGACCGTGTTTTATAGCACAAATTTAGGTCTTACTCGCTAACGGTTGGAGATACCTTTCGGATAGAAAATGTAATTTTTAACCTCGTACATACCATCAAAAGTTTGCTATTTCTTAGCGTTCACATTTTATTTGAAATGGAAATATGAAAGTTTTAAACCAAAGGGTGTAGTGAAGTCACTAAAATGGTCGCCATCTTTAAATAGTACAAAGTATTGAAATCAAAAGTAACCTATATGTTAACCAGGTAAATCAGCTACTTCCATGTAAAATTCATGTAAATCGGACCAGTGGTACTTGCGTGATTGAGTAATACATAGACGCACATCATCTCATTTTTAGCCTCGCTTCGCTCGCGTCATAGTCGTGTCATATTGTTATTCAATGAAATGCAGGTTTAACCCCATTAACACCCCTTTTGAACCTGAATATCCAAAAATCCCTCCTTGGTAGGCGTTTTCGACACACAACAAACATATCCCCAAAATATCATTCTTCTAACTTTAATCGTTTGGGTTGGCCGATGAGAGTGAACATTCAAAAATCCTTCCTTAGGGGAAGTTTATCTTCCAGAATTTCACCCCTCCCCATAGGCCCCTTAAATTGGATTTATGAAAAAACGGTCGAACACATATTTATTTTATTTATTTATTTATTTATTTATTTATTTATTTATTTATTTATTTATTTATTTATTTATTTATTTATTTAATTATTTATTTATTTATTTTTAAGCTGATTGATTTCCTCCGAGTTTCAAACTCCTCGCCTATGTCGTTTAAGAGATACAGGGTCCGTTAGGAATCTTTTAACCCCCACTTTTCATCCCTTTCACCTCATAATATACACTACATCGAAAAACCATTAGACATGTGTTAGCTTATTTTTAATGATTAGTATATATGCCAAGTATCACATCCCCAAATGAAACCACTCGTGAGATATTGTTATTCAATGAAATGCACGTTTACCCCCCTTAACACCTATTTAGAACCTGAATATTCAAAACTCTTTCCTTAGTGGACGTTTTCGACATACAACGAACATATCCCCAAAATTTCATGTTTCTAACTTTAATAATTTTGGCTGGGCTATGATGAGTGAGTGAGTCAGTCAGGACATTTTATTTCATTTATTTTTGATAATTTCACCCCTCCCCATGAACCCCTTAAATTGGATTTATGAAACAAACGGTCGAACACCTATGTACTTATTTAAAGCTGTTTTCCCCCTGAGTTTGATGAGTGAGTAAGTGAGTCAATCAGTTAGGACACTTTCTTTCCTGTTATTTTCCCCCCAGAATTTCACCTCTCTCCAAGGGCCCCTTAAATTGGATTTAAGAAAAAAACAGTCGAACACCTATTTACTTGTATTTCAAGCTGTTCTTTTCCCGCCGAATTTCAAACTTCTCGCCTATGTCCTTTAAGAGATACACGCTCCGTCAAGAATCCCTCAACCCCCAATTTTCACCCCTATCACCTCATAATATACACCACATCGATAAACCCTTAGACATATGTCTGATTATTTTTAATGGTTAGTTTATATACCGAATATCACATCCCCTAAGAAACAACTCATGACATATCGTTATTCATTGAAATGCACGTTTGCCCCCTTAACAACTCTTTAAAAACCGAATAAACAAAAATCATTCCTTAGTTGACGTTTTCGACATACAGCGAACATATTCCCAAAATTTCATTTTTCCAACTTTAATAGTTTTCGCCGGGCGTGATGAGTGAGTGAGTCAGACAGGACATTTTCTTTCAATTATTTTTACCAGAATTTCACCCCTCCCCATAGGCCCCTTAAATTGGATTGATGAAAAAACGCTTGTACACCTATTAACTTATTTTTAAAGCTGTCTTTTCCCCTGAGTTTGGTGAGTGACCGAGTTAGTCAGTTAGGACACTTTCTCTCCTTTTTCCCCCAGAATTTCACCCCACTCCATTGGCCCCTTAAAGTAATTTATGAAAAAACGGTCGAACACCGATTTACTTATCTTTTTAGCTGATGTTATTTCGCTGCGTTTCAAATTTCTCGCCTATGTCGTTTAAGAGATAGGCCTACACGCTCCGTTAGGAATCCTTCAATCCCTACTTTTCACCCCTTTCACCTCATAATAGAGATTGGTGGAACGGTGTAGATTTGTATACGGAACAGATCCACATACCCACATACCCACATACATACAGACTTTCACTTTTATATATAAGATATTTAGGTTTTACTCGCTAACCGTTGGAGATACACGAAAAGTGATGAGGACCTTTGGGATAGAAAATTACATTTTAAAGCTCAATATTCTATCAAAGGTTTGTTATTTCTCACCGTTCTCTTTTTAATGAAATGGAATATGAAAATAGTCGCCATTTTTAAATAGTGCAAGATATTGAAATCAAACGTAGCCTATATGTAAATCTGGTAAATCAGCTACATCCATGCCAAATTTTATTTAAATTTAGACCAGTGGTTCTTGCGTGATTGAGTAACAGACAGAACGACAGACACACACCATCTCATTTTTAGCCTATTTTCAATTTTGAAAAAATAGGCATATGACATCACCTTTTGTCCGTGTGTGTGTGTGTGCGTGTATGTGTGTGTGTGTGTGTGAGGTGTGTGTGTGTGTCCCCTAATAAAATCTAAACAGCTGGAGCGATTTCAGTGAAACTCGGTAAGTTCATAGCACTATTCGGGCCGACCTCGACCGTGCCCTTCAAATCTTGTTACGTCTCACCAATCCAACATGGCGGCTGTGCGAAATATTTCACTAGCATTCAATATCTCCGAAACTGTTACCGATATCGCCCTGAAATTATGTACGGTGATAAAGGGCACTACTAGAAGACTTTCAAAAACCTGGTGACTACAAAACCAACATGGAGGCAAAGCGAAGTTGAGAATTTTAAATAGACTTTTCTCGCGATTTAACTATCCAAACGTAATGAAACTTGGTACAGCAAATATTTATACACATTGCAATGCACTGGAGTCCAATTCAGTTCAATTGTTTACATAACCTCAAAATGGCGGCTGTGCGAAATATTTCCCTGACATTCTATATCTCCGAAACTATTACAGATATCACCCTGTAATTTTGTACGGTGATAAAGGGTACTGATACAAGGTTACCTATGTATATTTCATAAACCTGTCAAGTACAAAACGAACATGGCGACCAAGCGAATTTGAAATATTTTAATAGACTCTTCTCGTGAGTTAACTCTCTGAGCGCAGTGAAATGTGGCACAGTAAATGATTTTGCAGATTGTAATGCACTGCCATCTAATTTAATTCATTTGTTTACATAACCTCAAGATGGCGGCTGTGCGAAATTTTAAAATTAAGTTTTTATTTCTTGTGTCGTAATCATGCGATCGAAGTGAAAGTTTGAATAATGAACCTAGGCATAAATTGTCCTTGAATGATACATAACTCCATGGCCTATACAGATAACAATCCTAATTGGCGAGGTTCCGAAATATTTAGACGGTTCTCAATATCTATGAATGTTTTACAGCAACCAATCTGATTTTTTTTATGTTCATAGAGACTATGAACATATGTTCACCTATAGGACTTTCAGTAACCTGGTGAGCACAAATCCAACATGGCGGCGAGGCGAAGTATAAATATGTAAATGGACGTTTCTCGCGAATTAACTATCCGAGTGCCGTGAAACGTTGCACGTTAAATGCTTATGCAAATATTGATCCACTGGCATCTAATTTATTTCGATTGTTTGCATAATCACATGATGGCTGCTGTGCGTAATTTTAAAATCTCGTTTTTACTTCTTGTGTTCTAATCATGCGACTGAAGTTTGAATACCACACGTACACAATATTCTTAATGTAATAGTACAAAAATAAAAATCCAACCTAGCGAACATCTGAAATATTTTGACAGTTCTCAATATCTACGAATCTGTTACAGCAATTAAACTGAAATTTTGAATGTTGATAGAGGCAATGAACCTGAGCAGGATATATGAAAATAGGCTGTATAATTATTCACGGAACTACTTGTTATATATTAGTATGATGATGATATAACATCGTGAAACAGCGTAAAGATCCAAATACTCACCTACAATAACCGGCACAAAGAGTATAAAATTATACTCAAAATCACGTCTCGTTTCAGACCCCACAAACTACCTCTATAAATAAAACAGTTCATGTAGAGACTAACATAGACTAACATCGCTCGGCGTTGACCGTGTTTCATAGCACATATTTAGGTTTTACTTGCTAACCGTTGGAGATACACGAAAAGGGATGAGGACCTTTCGGATAGAAAATTAAATTTTGAAGCTCGTGTATGCCATCAAAAGATTGCTATTTTTCAGTGTTCTCCTTTTATTTGAAATGGAAATATTCTGGCTGCGTGGCTCAGGGGTAACGTTCTCGCTTGCTGAGCCCAAGGTTGCAGGTCCGAAACCTGGCGCAATCAGCTGGCATTTGAGGATGCGCAAATGCGAGGGAGCCGTGTCAGTAGATTTACTGGCACGTTAAAGATCCCCTTCGGGGCAAAATTCCGGCACCCCGGCGTCTCTAAAAGCCAGTGTAGTTAAAAGGGACGTAAAACCAATAACATTATTATTATTATTATTATTGAAATGGAAATATGAAAATAGTCGTCATTTTTAAATAGTGCAAAATATCGAAATCAAAGACAGGACGATAGACACACACCATCTCATTTTTGGCCTACTTTTCACATTTTGCAAAAATGAGGAAAAAGTAGACTTATGAGATCGGGCAAATGTGTGTCTGTCTGTCCTTCTGTCTGTCTGTCTGTCTGTCTGGCTGGCTGGCTGGCTGGCTGGCTGTGTGTGTGTGTGTGTGTCCCTATCAGCTCCTAAACGGCTGCAGCAATCGAAACAAAATTTGGTAGGAGTAAAGATCTATACCTGAATATCTCACGGCCATATTTGAAAATGTTGTCAGAGCTACTAATTGCTGAAAAATCGGAATTGTAATTTGAGCTCCATGTTGGATATATAGGAAAGTATGAAGGGGAGCTATTTAAAAATTGGCACACGTATAGATAATAATATTGCAGTTTAATTTCCAGGAGGCCATATATTGCAGTGTTGCCAAAATGATTATAAGCCAGCTGATATATCCAAAGTTTAAATGCATATAACTTCTACACTATCATTTGGATTTCAACCAAATTTCGTATGTGCTATGTGAACATAAACGGATATTACTGAGCGTATTCTTAAGAGCCACCATGGCTGCCAACTCTTGATAAATGCTCTTATTTTTTTAATCCATATATCAGAAAGTATGCAAGCCGGCAGCTTTAAACTATGCACACATATAGTACCTGACATTCTATATTAATTTGGAGTAACTTATATACGTCAGTGCTACCAACATGATTCTAAGCCAGCTGAGAAGTCCAACTTTTAATACATGTAACTTCTATACTATCATTTGGATTTCAACCAAATTTCGTGTGTGCTATGTGTACGATAACAGATATGACTGTGCCGATTCTTAAGGGTAACAAGGGCTGCCAACTGTTTATAAATACTGTCTCTATTTTTGTTACCCTAATATCAATATATCAGAAAGTATGCAAGCCAATAGAACCTAAACTTTGCACAGGTATAGTACCTGGCATTCTAGATTAATTTGGAGTAACTAATATAGGCCTACGCCAGTGCTGCCAACATGATTCTAAGCCTGCTCATAGGTCCAATTTTAAAATGCATGTAACTTCTACAGTATACTAACTAATGGATTTCATTCAAAATTGACACAACAATAGATCATATTATTTCAGATTATTTCTGACCAATATATGTATGTCATTGTTGCCAACATGATTTTACGCTCGTTGTTAGATCCAATGTTTAACTGCATGCAACGTTCATGCTATCAATTGGATTTCAACCAAATTTTGTATTCTGTACCTTAAGAGATGGAACTAAGAATATATTCATTCACCAGGGCTGCCAACTGTAGTTCTCTATTAGGCTACAGTTTGCCAGGTATACAGTATTTCGAACTAATTAGAAATTTCGATATTACCAACTTAATTTCGTCATTATTCTAGATAGATCCATATGGATTAATCATTGGTATGAATGTTAAATTTTAAGAAAAGTAGGCTCTTTAGTCTGTCACCGAACTTCTTGTCATATATTAGTATGATGATGATGATATAACATTGTGAAACAGCGTAAAGATCCAAATACTCACATACAATAACCGGCACAAAGAGTATAAAATTAGACTCAAAATCACGTCTCGTATCAGACCCCACAAACTACCTCCATAAATAAAACAGTTCATGTAGAGACTAACATAGACTAACATCGCTCGGCGTTGACCGTGTTTCATAGCACATATTAAGGTTTAACTTGCTAACCGTTGGAGATACACGAAAAGTGATGAGGACCTTTCGGATAGAAAATTAAATTCTAAAGCTCGTGTATGCAATCAAAAGTTTGCTATTTTTCAGCGTTCTCTTTTTATTTGAAATAGAAATATGAAAATAGTCGCCATTTTTAAATAGTGCAAAATATCGAAATCAAAAGTATCCTATATGTAAACCAGGTAAATCAGCTCCATCCATGCAAAATTTCATTTTAATCGGACCAGTGGTTCTTGCGTGATTAACAGACAGGACGATAGACACACACCATCTCATTTTTAGCCTACTTTTCACATTTTGCAAAAGTGAGGAAAAAGTAGACTTATGAGATCGGGCAAATGTGTGTGTGTCTCTCTGTCTGTCTCTCCTTCTGTCTGTCTGTGTGTCCCCCCCCTATCAACTCCTAAATGGCTGGAGCAATCGAAATAAAATTTGGTAGGAGTGAAGATCTATACCTGAGGATCTCACGGCCATATTTGAAAATAATGTCAATGCTACCAACTGCTGAAAAATCGCAATTGAAATTTGAGCTCCATGTTGAATATCTTGGAAGGTATAAATGGGAGCTATTTCAAAATTGGCACACGTAAAGATAATAATATTGCAGTTTAATTTCCAGGATGCCATACATGGCAGTGTTGCCAAAATGATTATAAGCCTGCTGATAAGTCCAATTTTAAAATGCATGTAACTTCTATACTAACTGATGGATTTCATTCAAAATTGACACAACAATAGATCACAGTATTTCAGATTATTTCTGAGCAATACATGTGTGTCATTGTTGCCAACATGATTTTACGCGCGCTGTTAGATCCAATGTTTAACTGCATGTAACGTCCATGCTATCCATTGGACTTCAACCAAATGTTGTATTCTGTACCTTAAGAGATGGAACTAAGAATATATTCAGTCACCAGGGCTGCCAACTGTAGTTCTCTATTAGGCTACATTATGCCAGGTATACAGTATTTCGAACTAATTAGAAATGTCGATATTACCAACTTAATTTCGCCATTATTCTAGATAGATCCATATAGATTAATCATTGGCATGAATCTTTCATTTTAAGAAAAGTAGGCTCTTTAGTCCATCACGGAACTTCTTGTTTGTAATCTCATTGATATACTTTCTTTGGCCACATTGTTTAATTCCATTGAAAAAGGAGGCAAGGCTCCTTCGAAACGTCTGGTGGTATTTTTAGCCCACCTTTCGCATTTTGCAAGTATGAGGAAAAGGTAGACCTATGAGATCGGGCAAGTGTGTGTGTGTCTGTCTGTCTGTGCTTCTGTCTGTCTGGCTGTGTGTGTGTGCCCCCCCCCCCTATCAACTCCTAAACGGCTGCAGCAATCGAAACAAAATTTGGTAGGAGTAAAGATCTATACCTGAATATCTCACGGCCGTATTTGAAAATGTCAGTGCTACCAACTGCTAAAAAATCGCAATTGAAATTTGAGCTCCATGTCGGATATCTTGGAAGGTATGAATGGGAGCTATTTCAACATTGGCACACGTATAGATAATAATATTGCAGTTCAATTTCCAGGAGGCCATACATGGCAGTGTTGCCAAAATGATTATAAGCCTGCTGATAAGTCCAAATTTTAAATGCATATAACTTCTACACTATCAATTGGATTTCAACCAAATTTCGTATGTGCTATGTGTACATAAACAGATATGGCTGAGTGTATTCTTAAGAGCCATCAGGGCTGCCAACTGTTAATAAATGCTCTCAATTTTTTTAAATCCAAATACCCATATATCAAAGTATGCAAGCCGACAGCTTTAAACTATCCTCACGTATAGTACCTGACATTCAAAATTAATTTGGAGTACCTTATATACGTCAGTGCTACCAACATGATTCTAAGCCTGCTGAGAGGTCCAACTTTAAATACATGTAACTTCTATACTATCATTTGGATTTCAACCAAATTTCGTGTGTTCTATGTGTACCATAACAGATATGACTATGCCAATTCTTAAGAGTAACCAGGACTGCCAACTGTTAATAAATACTGACTCTATTTTTGTTAACCTAATATCAATATATCAGAAAGTATGCAAGTCAATAACTCTAAACCTTGCACACGTATAGTACCTGACATTCTAGATTAATTTGGAGTAACTAATATAGGCCTACGCCAGTGCTACCAACATGATTCTTAGCCTGCTGATAGGTCTAATTTTAAAATGCATGTAACTTCTAATCTAACTAATGGATTTCATTCAAAATTGCCACAACAATATATCGTATTAATTCAGATTATTTCTGACCAATACATGTATGCCATTGTTGCCAACATGATCTTACACGCGCTGTTAGATCCTATGTTTAACTGCATGTAACGTCCATGCTATCCATTAGACTTCAAACAAATTTTGTATTTTGTACCTTAAGAGATGGAACTAAGAATATATTCAGTCACCAGGGCTGCCAACTGTAGTTCTCTATTAGGCTACATTATGCCAGGTATACAGTATTTCGAACTAATTAGAAATTTTGATATTACCAACTTAAGTTCGTCATTATTCTAGATAGATCCATATAGATTCATCATTGGCAAGAATCTTAAATTTTAAGAAAAGTAGGCTCTTTAGTTCGTCACGGAACTTCTTGTTATATATTAGTATGATAGGGAGGGACTACATAATTTATTGATTCTGAAATTCCACGTCGACACACCATTTTTAAAAGGGTGTATACCTTTTTCTGGTGGACTCTGTATTTGTGAAACGCGTTTATTTATTTTTTAATATATTATAACGCAGAATGGTTTAAAATGTTGTTGATATAGATGCGCGCACAAAAAGTTCTTTTTATTTGTAATTGATTACAATTACCGTACCTGAACGTATTTTTAAAACAATATGTTCAGTAAAGAACATACAGCCTACTTTCTCCTAAATGCATGGGTATTGTTATAACTCTTCGTCCTTTTCAAGGAGTATGAATGTTTTTTGTTGTAGCTTGTTGAAACACAACGATCTATACGGTTATTAAACATGAATATGAGTTGCCCTTTGCTAGTGCTACCTCTGTACCAAATTTCGTTAAATGCGGTTTCACCGTGTTTGAATTGATAGGGGGAATCGATTTGCACACATACATGACCGCCATATGCAAACGGTTCGGCTGATGACCTTGTAGTTTAGTCAATAGACGCTCGCTATATAAATAGATGTTGTTGCAAAATTTGGCAGAGATCGGATCATTAGGATAGTCCTAATTTGATTTAAGCTTTGAACATTTGGGTGGCCGCCATTACGTTCCCGTCAAGATGGCGGCGATATAAAACATGACACTGAGGTGCCGTTTGCTAGTTCTACCTCTGTACCAAATTTCGTTCAATTCGGTTTCACCGTGTTCGAATTGATAAGGGAGGGGGACAGTCATTCATAGTACACACATCACACACACACACACACAGACTGGCCCTGTGTAGACCTCATAAGTCTACTTTCATTCTTTGCAAAAATCGAAAGTGGACTAAAAACAATACTTCCTATGATAATGTACTTTTCCAAACATTTAATTTTATCCAAATTTCTTACGTTAAGGGAGTCCTCAAATTCGCAGTGTAGAGTCTATCTACACTCAAAAGCTGAAATATGAGACCCGCTTCGCATCACATTGAAAGCGATTGCATCAGCAATCCCTTGTAATGGGCAGATCGTACACGGTGAAGCCTCTCGGGTTTAAATATTACTCCCGACAGTGGAGTTAATGCGTAATCGAAACACAATAAAATCAATGTTATAGCTTTATAAAGCCGTATCCTCGTCTGTGACAGCACATTTAAATATTAAAACCTCCATTGCCTGTCTTTCTAGGTCACACGGTAGAGAGATTTAGCTATGTTGCATTTCTGAGAGGACAGAGAATCTAATGGACAGCCGCACCAATCAGAGATTGTCCGTGAATTGACCTCCTAACTAATTCAAAAAAGGGGAAAAAAGGGATATTTTCTGTATCTTCTTCTCCTTCTAGCCCCTATCCGTTCCTGATGTCGGCAACCATCTTGGCTGTGCTTTCTCTGTTCTGAGCCGTTTGGAATAACTCTTCCGATGTCTTGAGAGTCCAGTCTCTGAGTTTTTTAGCCTGGAGATTCTCTCCTGCCAACACTTCTCTTTCCGGGTATTTTTCCTTGCAGAATTTCTTGCAGTAGACTGTATCTGCTTCTGTTGCGCATAATATGACCCAGGTATTACATCTCTCTCGTTTTTTCAGCGGCCAGTACTTCTTTATCCTTTCCCATTCTTCGAAGGAACTCTGTCCATGATACTCCTAGCATCCGTCGATAGAGCCACATCTCAAAGGCCTCTAATTTTTTATTGAGTGTAATATATTTCTGTATAGTAGCCCAATAAATTCCGTCCCCGTGGTGTTGGGGTAGCGCGCCTGCCTCTCATCCGGAGGCCCCGGGTTCGATTCCCGGCTCCGTTACGGATTTTAGAAACTGACGTGAGGGCTGGAACTGGGTGCACTCAGCCTCGTGAGGACAATTGAGGAGCTGTCTGACAGTGAGGCTGCGCCCCGGTCATGTAAACCAAGATTAACGGCCGAGGGGACCCGATGCGTTGACCACGCGTCGCCCCAATATCTGCAGGCCAAATGGCTGTGCAGCGGTCGCTTGGTAGGCCTAGGCCCTGCATGGGCTGTAGAGCCACGGGGTTAGCTAGCTAGTTAGTTAGCTCAATAATTATTTAAATTACGTATTGTTTACCACGTGATTTGATTGACAACTATATAATTTAATTTTTTTAAACTACATCGACATTGAAGTAAAAAGCAATAACATTTACCATGTTACGAAAATGTACGATATATTTACCGTAATCATTAATAGATGAAAAGTAAAAATCCACAGCCTGCTTCCAGTCGGCCGACCGGGTCAGGGAATGGAATGAATGAAGCCTCCATCTAGCGGCGAGGTTATGAACTGTGCTGACTGCCTACGCCTGTCGCACTCCTCTGGGGCAATGATTAAATGAAAAACAGATAAAATGAAATGATAGTGGAGAGTGTTGCTGGAATGAAATGTTGACAGGCAAGACCGGAGTACCCGGAGAAAAACCTCTCAGCCTCCGTTTTGTCCAGCACAGATCTCACATGGAGTGACCAGGATTTGAACCACGGACCCAGCGGTGAGAGGCCGGCGTGCTGCCGCCTAAGCCACAGAGGCTCAATCATTAACAGATAACCCTTATAATTACTACGCCTATCAATACAATTTATGGAACATCAATTCAATTATTATACATGTTTTGGTCTACGGGAGATAATTTTCAGCAAATCTTAGGTATTTTAAGTAAAATATAAATAATTATTTATACCTAAAATTGTAAATTAAAATGGTATAATAATTTATTACATTATGCAACGAGACTATAATGGCAATAATTAAGACAAGAGTGTGTTTTTAAAACGAGTGAAATGAGTTTTATAATTTCCATACGAGTATCTAAATTACTATTATAAGCGAGCTGCATACGACTGTTTATGTTCGACGATAATTATAATTTTATTACATGTTCTAGCGTAAAAATTCTTAAATATCTTCCGAGATTCTGTCAGCTGACATAAGTAAGGAGCGCATGAGGTGGATTCCCACTAAGGATCAAAGTCCTTTTAAGGTTTGTTCTTCTTTTCTTGGGCATTGTATGGACTCAGCATTTGCTCCCTATCCAATAACAAATTCAAAAGCTTTGAAACATTTTTATCCTGAACTAGCACCAACAGATAGCGCACAGGTACTGTGGGATCATTTTGTTATTTTGTTCAAATAACAGATAGCAGGTTTTTATAATCGCTTTAAAATTAAAATGTATCGCATTATCAACTAGTTATTCTTCCAATTCGATGCGTATTTAATGTCAACGGAAAGCAATTCATTGGATTCTCAAATAGAACAGTCGTGACATCTGGCGGAAAGGTTTCGCATAAGAAATCCTTTCACTGAATAAAGCTGGGATATTGATTGATTTCCGTGGATCTAGTGTCATTCACCTGCTCCCTCCATGACGTTCTGGTGTGTTTAAGTCATCAACAGCATTCACTAATATTGTCGGCGAAATCGTACGAATGCAACGCCCTGTGTAGGAATTGGAGTTGAGGATATTAAGGTACAGTGCTATTTATTTTGCAATATTGCCCAGTTTGTTCATACAAACATTAGGGACGGTGCACAATTTCCATGTCGGTAATGTCTAGAAGGATGGTGATGAAAATTTCTGGACGTAATTCCTAAATTTCTTGCATATTTCATAGTATTTTCCTGTTACCATAACGGTTCGTCCTGATTTGGTTTTTGGTTTTGTGTTTGGCATTGTAACTTACTGGTTGATCGGATATCGTTTGCATAGTCAATTTTCAAATCATGCAATTCTTGTCCGACATGTTGGATTTTGAGTGCATGTGCGAAGCTATCCTTTCCT
Source organism: Meconema thalassinum (assembly GCA_946902985.2). Lineage (NCBI taxonomy): Eukaryota > Metazoa > Arthropoda > Insecta > Orthoptera > Tettigoniidae > Meconema > Meconema thalassinum. The sequence continues at coordinate 752,545,203 of OX336388.2, read as the reverse complement.
AATTGGTCAATGAATTAAATCTTGAGCTCTGATTGGTTGGAGAAACTGCATCATAATGAAAAGTAGTACTTTAATGACTGTCATTATGATTCTTTTAATAACGTATGGCCTTGGGTGCCGGGTGCAAGCGTTGTTAATTAACACCCAGAGGGCAGTTTGCAAGTCGAATTTAATGCCCCTTGGAGCGTTATGAATGTCAAGGAGGTTAGATATCTAAGATCCTTGACGCTATACCGCTTTCTAGTAGAGAAATGAGGAACTTTGTGTTGGCGGAAAACCCCGAGATTAATTTTGCCATTATGAAAACGGCCTACTGAATTCAAATGGGTTCTTTAACATGCCAACAACATATGACATGAGTATCGTGATTTTTGTCGCCTTTCAAAAAAAAAAACACTTACCATGGCCAGGAGCGAACCTGCAAACTTTGGGTTGGTAGTCCGACCGTATAACAACACACCCACCGGGGCAAGCGGTCATTTTGATACAGTTTTCAGATATATAATATTTACATTTCGACATCGTTGGACATAAAATAAATAAGTAAATAGACATTAGAACATTAAAATTGCCGCGAGCACAACAGTTTACTTGGTCTACTTACAAAAATGAAGTTTCTCTCGATGAATGCTAAATTTCGACATTATTACTGCGTCATTAAGCCAGAAGCAACTTATGAAAGTGAAATTATTTTAACTTAACATCCAATCAACAACTGATAATACAGAAGGTTAATATAAGAATTCTTCAGGCAATTATTAATTTAAAAAAAACACGAAATATGGCCAGTGGAGGCTTTTGCCTACTTCAGTACCAATATGTTATATCTGCGGAAGAACGGGCCGCACGATCATTGATACGATGCGAAAACGAAGAATTAAAATTTTTGGACGCATTTCCCGTTTACCGCATACTAGACTCCTAAAACAAATTTTTGATTTTTGGAACAGTAAAACAAAGAAATACAAATGGATATAGATGAATTGAAAAATACTAAGCATCAACTTGAACATAGAAGAGAGAAACGAATTCTGAATAACAAATACACAAGACTAAAACTCAAAATTTCAAAGCGTAAGCAATATGTTATATCTGCGGAAGAATGGGCCGCACGATCATCCAGGATGAAGAAGTTTTGGGAAAGAAGGAAGTTGTCAAGTGCTAAAAGTTGAATTTATTTGATTTCTGAAGACTTTGTTGTATAAGTTTTGATTTTAGTGCTCCAATGTGGGCGTCAATAAATCTCTATATTGCGCCCGTTGACGCATGTTTGCACAGCTAACAAAGACCAAGAACCATGCTAAAAAAGTAAGTGAACAAACCCTGCGAGCGGCGGGAAGAAGCTGAAGCAATGTCGCTTATAATAACATTTTTATGCACTTTAGACATTCCATAAATCAACAATAATTTATTCAACGTAATTCTGTTATTTAAAATCGGGTATACAACGTTGATGAGCGAAACCGTCCATTTACGCGGCTAACTCATGTCCTGAGTAAACGCCATATTTTGTTGAAGCCAGTACCGGTACCTACTTGTCGTTTGTTGGAGCAACACCTATGTGCATGTGAAGCACGAGTAAGGACACGTTCCGAGAACGGAACCCATGTGCTATGGAAAATCCGAGTGTATTTGTCGAATGGACAGCCATCAGGGCATAATCCACAAATCAAATAATTGTAGACAATTAGTAAAATTTAATCAGTGAAATAATTTGATCCACGAAGTGAAAATTATGGAAGCGTGCTACGCAAACTTTAAGACCACATGGTCGCATCCAAGTGTATTATAAAACTGTGAATTGATAAACTGTGAAAATCCAGAAGTATATTTTTATGTATTGCCGGATGGGCAGTTATTTTGATTTATATTTTTGTGTAAATATTAGTGAAAGTTGCGAGTGAACATCGCAAAAGCGATAATTTAACGCCAGTAGAGGAGTGGAAAAATGGGCAATTTATTACCGCAAGTGCAAGTTTTCTTTAAACATGTGTAATCTTATCACAAACGGCAACATTATGATCCTACTGAAACATCAAATCTTGGAATATAACCCCTACCACGCGATGCAAATGGATAACTAAATCATGCGTGGGGAATTGGCAGCGGAAGGTGATCGGAAACAATGAGGAAATTATTTAAGACCATAGAGGAGACCGCTTACAACATCTCATGGCGGGTCTCGAACCGACGGTCGCTGCATCTGTAAGTCAGATCATGTACTGCTCGGTTCCAAGCTCTGTGAACTTGCGGGATGAAGAGCAGAGGCAGGGTAGGAGCAGGCGAGAATTGAGAAGCCTGTCGACAGCCCGCCGTGTTACCTGACATTCTCGTCTATTCCAATACTGTTAACATGGGTCTTTTCTGAAACCAGTGTGGCGTTGGGATTGAGTGACTGAGTCACCGACTAATGTATTTGCTTCTGTTACTACGTAAGGACCGAGAAACCACATCACTCGTCACTAACACTACTAATAGTCTGCGATGCACATTCCTCTCAGGTCCACGCAGCTTAGACTCGAGCAGTATCAGTAGCGTAATTATAACGAGTTGGAAACAGTAGATTTAATTTTAGTATGGTTTCATTTTACAGTGCACAACGCAGGTAGCTATTCTAAGACCACGTGTGGAAAGTTACAGTTTTGTTAAAAACTTATAATAGCCAAGAAGGCAGTATTTTCAATGTCCATTTCGTATCATTTCAAAACAGTTATTATCAACTTTTATTTTGTCAAACATGTTGGGACGAACGATTTGAAGAAGAGGGCTACAGCTGATTACATCATGGGGGAGCTCTACGAACTAGGCAGAAAAGCTAAAAGCAAGTTTAGAAATGCAAAAATTATAATGAGTGTCATTGTTCGGCGGGGAGATATTCCGTTAAGGAGAGTTAAGACTGTAAATGACCGCATGGACTGGGTATGTGCACAACTGGGATTAGTGTACGTAGAAGCTGACTGCTGGATTGGTGGCCGTGACTTCGCCCGAGACGGGCTGCATCTAAATCGACGGGGCGCTTTCAACCTAGGGAGCCTACATGACAGGGTGATCGGTTCGTGCCGGCCATTGTGAGGAGGAGCAGGTCCAGAGGTTGCCAGCCGATGGGAACAGAAGGAGCTATTTCGAGATATTTGCTGCGGAGGTAAGACTCTAAGATTACTGCAGGTTAATTGTCAGAGTTTAGGAAATAAATTAATTGAATTTTGGAATCTTGTAGAGACGTATTCTCCGGACATTGTCATTGCAACTGAATCTTGGTTATATGAGGACATAAATAGTAGCGAAATAATTCAAGGGACCTACGAAATGTACAGAAGTGATCGGGGGAAGCGAGGTGGTTGGCTATTTATTTGTGTGCGCAAAAATATAGCTAGTTTCTTAAAGTGGGCTGATATGGATCATGAAATGTTATGTGTACAAATTTTGGATAAAGGAAATAAATTCCCTCTTCAAGTGATAGGGGCGTATAGAGCACCGAAAGATAACTTTTCTCTCCTCGAAACACTGTATGATAAAACTTGTACGGGTAATGCTATGAAAAAGAGCATAATAATTGCTGGAGATTTAAACCTCCCCAAAGTAGACTGGTCTGGTGGGTCAACTAGCTGTGGTCAAGCTCAGAGCGCTGCAAATAAATTCTTAAGGGAGGGGGAATTTTCCCAAGTAGTTGACTTCCCAACTAGGGACAATAATACCTTAGATGTTTATCTCGTAAGGCCTGTAGAGCTGTATATTAACTGTCTGAAAGTACCAGGAATTAGTGACCATTCTGGGGTTGAATTAAATATTAGATATGGTGACATTACAAAATTAGACTCTGATGTAGCAAAAAAGATCATATTCCAGTATCGCAGAGCGGATCAGGGCAAGTTTCAGGGGTATTTGAATTAGCTATTTGTAGGATGGGTATCGGAAGGAAATCACATTAATATCCTGTGGACTAACTTTTTGAAAATTTTAAATAGCGCTGTTGATAAATTTGTCCCATTTAAATTGATGAAACAAAACCCAGATCCTAGGTATTACACTCGAGAAATTAGGAGTCTAAAACGGAAAATTAGGAAATTATACAATAAATTACATGATAGTGACAAGTATATGTTGAAATTTAAGTCCTTATCAAGAGAGCTCGTCTTAAAGAAGAGGGCTGCTCATGACAGTTATATGCAAGGTTTACTTGGTTCGGGAGGTGATGGGTGGAAAAAAAATTACAGTTATGTTAGGAGAAGAAAGGGAAATTCAAATAATTTGTCGATGATAATGTCCGGTGACGGTAAATTAATTACTGAGAAACAGGCCATTGCTAATGAATTAAATGTATTTTACGGTAGTGTGTTCAATGAATCCAATAGCTGTGTGTTGGACCTTAACGACGAATCAGGGGCTCCCCTGTTACAAATAAACCAGTCAGCAATTGTAAAGCTAATACAAAAACTACGTTTCAATGTATCAAAGGGTCCTGATAATATTGTTAGTGAAGTACTTAAACTAGGAGGTAGGGCCGTGGCACGATACTTGGAGGTGATGTTTAATGTGTCCATAAACAATGCGCAAATCCCAGATGACTGGTAAAGAGCTACGGTAGTCCCAATATTTAAGGGAGGGAGCAGACTTGAATTGGGCAACTACAGGCCGGTTAGCCTTACGTCCATCGTTTGTAAACAGATGGAGCATTTCATTTGCGACTACTTGAGGGAACAGTGGGAAACATTATCATGGTTTAATGATAGGCAACATGGATTTCGGAAAGGTTACTCATGCAAGAGTCAGATGCTATCACTTTTTCAAGACATTAGCGAATCGTTAGACCATGGAGTTTCAGTCGACACCGTGGTTATAGATTTTGCGAAGGCATTTGATGTCGTGCCGCATGACATGCTACTCCATAAATTAGCTTCGACGAAGATTGATAGAAGAGTAATTTTATGGATCCAAGAATTATTGACGGGTCGTTCCCAGAAAGTGAAAGTCGAAGGCATATTCTCGGATGAAATTACCGTAACGTCGGGTATCCCTCAGGGCAACGTAATCGGAACTTTGATATTTTTGGCGTTTATAAATGACTCACCAAATGGGATTCGCAGTGACTGTCGATTGTTTGCGGATGATTGTGTAATATATCGAAAGATACATGACTCACAAGACAATGCAGTGCTTCAAGAGGACCTGAACCTGGTCTATAAGTGGGCGATTGTAAATAAAATGAAAATAAACACACGAAAATGTAGTCTCTTAAAAATAGGAAAAGTGCGAAGGCAGGATTTTCAGTATAACATTGGCTCGGAAATACTTGTAGAAGAAGATTCTTGCCGATATTTGGGCGTTCACCAAAGGAATGATATGAAATGGAGTAGCCTTGTAGGATGTGTAGTTTCAAAAGCTTATAAATCCCTGCACTTTGTAATGAGGGTATTAAAAGGAAGTAGTACCTCTGCTAAAGAATTAGGCTATTTGTCACTTGTAAGACCTATTCTGGAATATGGCTCGGCGGTTTGGGATCCATATCAATAGGGCTCATCAATGAGTTGGGAATGGTACAAAGAAAGGCCGCTAGATTTGTGCTCAGTGACTTTAATCCCAGGAGCAGTGTGAGCCGTTTGTTAAAGAAACTTGGGTGGGAATCACTGGAGGCTAGGAGGATGAAATCTAGACTCTGCGCTATGTACAACACGTATACAAATCAACCAGCATGTGGTGAGCTTAGCAAACGATTGGGAAAGCCCACTTACATGGGTAGGAGTGATCATCCTTTCAAAGTTAAGGGCCGACCACAGAGAACAAATTATGGTAAAGGATCTAAGACTGCGGCAGGTAGGGAACCTGCCGCAGTCTTAGAGCCTTTTCCCAAACATATAGGTGTGTTTAAGAAAAGACTGACTGTTTGTGTAAATACTCCAGTTTAATTGTTGTATAATTGTTATTGAATTGTTATGTATAATTATTTATTTGTTATGTATATCCAATTTGCCACCGGGGGACACACCCCCCATTGCAAATAAATGAATGAATGATGACAAAGAAACTAGTTTTGGCAGATGTTAAAACAAGGTCAAGGTTACATTGGTACAAGCCAAACCACTACACAGCACACTATATCTTAGGCAGTGTATTATTTATTTAGAAGGCTGTGAAATTCCTATTATTATAAGCGAAACGCTGAGTTCCATTATTCACATTTGTTTGACAGATCAATACTTGAAAACAGGTTTATTTCTTTACGAGAAGCCAGACAGGCGATGAAATCAACAGTATTTTGTTACCAGAGAACATAGGTTCGACCTCATTCAGGGAAGAGGCAATTTATTAAATGCACAATCTCACACTTTAGCTTGTATCGGAAGCCTTCATGTTAATTCATAGCGTTGTTAGAATGTGTCTTCTACACACATAACCTTTATTACCAGTATTTAAAACGTGTATAATTCAGGGATCCACACTTATTGTAATTAACATTATTATGGTATTAGTGAAGTGAGTCGTGATGGTGGATTTAGACCTCCGACATGTTATTGTGGTTATTCAGGTGGTAACGAGCTACTGCAGTCGTACCTAACCGATGTTGCCAGGATTGATGAATCCGTAATTGTAAGAGTGAGACACAAGGTGTCTAATAATAATGAAGTATTAGTGAAGACACAGGGTGTCTAATAATAATAATGATGAAGTGTTGGTGGTGACACAGGTTGTCTAATAATAATAATGAAGTATTGGTGGAGACACAGGGTGTCTATTAAACCATTCAGTTATTATGCATTAGTTGTATACACACTTTACCTGAGTACACTGAACGCTATTTAAAGGTCCATAAACTGAGCACCTATACTGTGAGGAATAAATAATTGTGTGAAGCTTTAATAATCAGGATAGGATTTTATGAAAATAAACTAATCTCATAATTCCCCTGAACTTAAATAAAGATGATAAATACTAAAAATAAAATATTTTCTGGACCAAATGTTGACACTTAGTTATTGTTAAGTTATTTTAGATACATTTTGATACATTTTTACATTAATAGTCGACAACCAATTGGTGATGTGATAACTGTAGCACACACATCCGATTGGTAGCAATATGAGTCGATGTAATTGTTTAATTACCATCGCATTTGCAGACTTTCCTATTTTTCTACTTTCTTAACACTTTGAAACTATGACTATTTGTTACAAACAGTAACAAACCGAGTACGCAGGCAGTGCCAATTGCACAACCATAGGAGTGCTGAATTATTGTATGCCTTTTTTGTTTATTAGCATAGCTCTTTTTTTTTAATTCAGCAACGTTGTGCACATACCTTGATTTTCTTTGTAATAAACGCGTCTCGTTTATTAATTAATGATATTTAGGACTAGCTAAACTCGTAAATTTAGAGATAAATGTTAGAGATGGCACCATCATAGTATAGGACAAATTTTCCCCTTGCTATTAAATGTAAATTGTTCCTAGTATTTGTAAACAAGTAAATGTCTTGCTTTGCAGTAGTTTCTTTGTTGTTTGATCCTCCCGTAGTCATTTTCGATGTAATTGCTTAGGGCTGATCTTACGTGCCATACTCTTAGTTTTTTCGTTCTTAGTCAAATTTTGTATTAGGACCATGAGATCTTGATTAGGACTTTTTATATTTTCTTTCAGGGCAGAATAGTATCGGACTAGCCGTTTGAAACTCTCATTCTAGGCTAGGGATCTACTCTGAATAAAATGTATTCGTAATTTTAACATAAGACTGACCTCTCTTTTCTTGTTTAGTTTTGTAAACGATGCATTCCTCTGAGCTGGTTAAAGATCGAACCGCCCCCAGGGGCTCACATCTAGTGGGACGTGGGTTAGCGACCACGGGGCCCCAGCTGAGTCCGAATTGCTTCCACTTACTTGTGCCGGGCTCCTCTCTGTCTTCTTTTCTGTCGACCTCACTTGGTCAACTATTGTTCTCTTCCGACCCCGACGGTATTAGGGTATCCGAGGCCTAGGGAGTCTCTTCATTTCCCGCCTTAATTGGCCCTTGTCTCATCTTTCCTGATACCCTCCTTCTGTGAGGGGTCAGCCTTCTTTTTCTTTTCCTTTTACCTCCTGCCTTGTGCTCAAGGCCCTTAAGGAGGCAGGGTGTTTGTAGCCCCACCACTTCTGTGCACCGTAGATAATGCTACACCCTCAGGGGCTCACGGCTGGTGAATTCGGGAGTTGGCGACTCCGAGGGATTCCTGAGCTGGGTCCGTTTTCCCCTTTTGTTCCTTACCTTTGGGGCGGACCCTCTCCTCTCTCCCCTCTCCTCTCCTCTCCTCTTTTCATTATATTTCCTTTCTCTTTAAGATTCCCGCACTGTTTTTGTTAATTGGTTCACCGTGTATCTAAATTCCCTTTTAGCGTTTTTTAAAGGTATTTTTAATCTACGTTGCATTTTGTAAGTTTTTTCGATCTAAATTACATCTCGCGATTGTTTTCAACTTCTATTGCATTTTGTAAAGATTGACAATCTAAATTGCTTTTTGGTAAGTCTTTCAATGCAGGTAGCCGGGCCTTTTAGTGAGAATTTTGAATTTCAATTGCATTTTGTAAGTATTTTCAACCAAAACCGCATTTCGCACGAATTTTGAATCTGAATTGCATTTTGTTTGGTGGGCATTTTGCCCATATTTTGCTTCTTAATTGCTTTTTTTGGGTATTGTTAATCTAAATTACATTTTGTCAAGTATTTTCAATCTAAATTGCATTTTGTAAGTATTGTCAATCCACATGAGTCGTTTGAATCTACCGTACATTTTGTAAGCATTTTCAACTTCAATTGCATTTTGTAAGTATTTTGAATTTCAATTGCACTTTGTGAATAATTTGGATTGGAACCTGGGATATTTCAATCTGAATTGCATCGTGTATTTTCAATTTCAATTGCATTTTGTAAGCATTTTGAACCTCAAGTGCATTTTGTACGTCATTTCGATCTCATTTGCATTTTGTAATTTTTTTGAATTTCAATTGCATTTTGTAGGTATTTCGAAGCTACATTGCATTTTGTACGTATTTTGAACCTAGCCTTCATTTTGTGGGTATTTTTCAATCTATTCCTTTTGTAAATCTTTTCGTTCTACATTCCCTTTTGTAAGAACATTTTGTGAGTTGTTTCAATCTGAGTTCCTTTTTGTAAGTATTTTCCGTCCCACTAAATTTTCGTTCTGATTTCCGTTTCATTATCAATTTCGCTATCACCCAGATCATTAGGGGCCGATAACCTAGATGTTAGGCCCCTTAAAACAACAATTATCATCATCATCATCATCATCATCATCATCATCATAAAGATCGAACCTCACTAATTCCCGATACCCCCGAGTGCAGACTTTGTGCAACACCAGCCTATGAATGTGTCGTCCCCTATACTTGTGTGTTAACTGGAAGAGGGTCTCAGAAGAGTCATTTGAAACCGGTGGCTCCCCGAAACCTTCGGCCAGCGGGCACATTATATAAAAATCAATGTTACGTGATAGTTCGTCTGTTTGTGTATCTCCAATGCGTTCATATACCATTCATCCGATGGCGATGAGTTGTTGTGTGCATTCCAGGAAGATTTCTAGCTACAAATTATTTATGTAAAACATTAGGGCGAGGGACTTAACAGGAAGCCTTAAATCCCACAGTACCCCAATTGCACAATCTGTATACTTATTACACCGCAATGCAAGGTGTGAGAATGGCTTGCTGATTCATCGCGAGGTGACATGCTGTCTCAGCACAATTCTAAAGCATGTGTCTGAACCAATGAAGCCTGTTAGATAGTATATCATTCACTTCACACCAATCATCTTTTATTTTTATTTTTACCAACTGGCGTGGGTCAGTGGTAAAGTGCAGTTCTTAATACGATCATGGCGCGCGAATCATTTCAAGTACCTTATGCGTTCATATTCCATCACTGATTGCGATGAAACTTTTGTGAGTTGTTGTACACACTCCCACCATTGTTTCTGAATATGAAATACATTTTACATTAGATGGCGCACGAGTAGTTTCAACAAACGCTCACATGGTCAGCTGTAAGTGGCGTGCTCACGCGTCTGAAAGCCTTCGGATTAATTTGCATACGCACCAGACAGAAAAACAAAGAATATTGTTTATCCAAAGGCATTTCAGTAAACGAAATTATAATTCAAACATTACTTTTTATTCTTTCTTTCTTTCTTTCTTTCTTTCTTTCTCTCTTCCTTTCTTTCTATCTTTCTTTCTTGGGCTGCGTGGCTCAGCGGCAACGATCTCGCCTGCTGTGACCAAGGTTGGCATTTCAGGGTGCGCAAATGTGCGAGGACGGTGTAAATAGATTTATTGGCACCTTAAAGATCCACTTCGGGCCAAAATTCTGTCACCCCGGCGTCTCTAAAACGCCGCAGTTGTAAATAGGAACGTAAAATCAATACCATTATTATATTCCTTTCTTTCTAGCTATTTCTCTTTGATTAAAATTGCAATGCATGCCGGGTATAGCTAGTAAATAAATAAATAAATAAATAAATAAATAAATTACTTAATTAATTAATTAAATGGATAACCATACAAATACACTTGATTTAAAATAAAACTGACAACATCTTTGTGTTTCTCAATAAATAACATTCTAAAATATAGTTGAATAAAATTAAATTTGGTATAGGCCCTACATCTATGGAATATTTCAAAATGTCTTCATATTGCAACTGAATTTGTCATGAAAATTATGTTGGTGACGCCAAACTATGAGTTTTGCGTTTCATAATAATTAGGACCCAGTGTGGCTAAAATTAGGGTATACTGTTTTGCCAACACATTCTTCGATGTAGTACATAAGAATCCACTGCAGACAGCGACATCATTAAAATGCTGAGGGTTACAACCTTCTCCTAAACTACAGATTTTTGCGGTCCTTTCAAGTAACCATGTTTAATTGATGTTGTTGCTATTGATTAATTTAGGGACTTCCGACATCATGGTCATGTAGCCCCGAGTACTTGGTTGTGTGTAGAATTTGTCTGAAAACCAGTGTTACTGCAATGGCTGTATTAGTGTGTGTATTTCTGACTTATATGAGGATCGGGAAGGAGGAAGCCGTGGCCTTTATTTAGGAACCATCCCGGCATTCGCCTGGAGTAGAAGTGGGGAAAACACGGAAAACCACTTCCAGGATGGCTGAGGTGGGAATCAAACCCACCCCTTCTCAGTTTTGAACTCACGAGATTGAGTGTACCCAGTTCCAGCCCTCAAACCAGAATTAAATTTCTTGGCAGAGCCGGGGATCAAAACCGAGTCTACGTGATGACGGCGAAGAGTGCTAGCCACTACGCTACGAGGCGATCCTGTTTAACCTATAATAATTGCTCTGTATTCTGGTTGGGGTTCAAGGCCCTACTGTCCCGTTCACAAAAGTATTAACTATGTGCTCGCAAGCAAGCAGCTACAGTACAGTACAAAATAATAATAATAATAATAATAATATCGTATGGCCACGGGTGCCAGGTGGAAGCTTTGTTATTTGGCACCAAGAGGGCAGCTTGTCGAATTAAGTCGTTCCTTTGAACGCTATAGGGCTTTCTAGTAGATAAAGGAGGAACTTTTCTGTTGGCGGAAAATCCCGAGATTAATTTTGCCATTAGGAACACGGCCTACTGAATTCCAATGGGTTCTTTAACATGCCAACAACGTAAGACATGCATGCCGTGACTTACCACGGCCAGGAGCGAACCTGCTAGCGTGGGGTTAGACGTCCGACAAGATAACCGTGGCAAGCAGTACAATGTAATGAAAGCTGAGGAAGTGTTGTGTCGGTCATCCAGGAGCTCTCCAACCCGGAAATTAATTTTGTGGTGGAACGACCCTCTCCCCTTCCATTCCCTACCCTTCCCTGCATCATCAGTCACCCTGGTGCTGATAATATCCAGTCTTGATTAATAGCAAAGGTCTGACGATCAATGACAGGCGTTAGGTGTCACGGAGAAGAGTCATTCCTTTATTTCCAGTGGCTGGTACATTAATAAATACATCATTGACCTTTATGTCCTAGTATCCATCATGCTCCCTCTGGTTGTTAGAGGGGAGGAGGCATTCAGGTGACTATTGCTATCATCACCTGCTCGTTGCACAGAATTCAGAGGGATCAGGTAATTTAATCATAGGCAGCCTTTCTGTCGGTCAACAGCTTGCCACTGTTGGTGAGTGGTCAACGTGTCTGTCTACTAACCCCAAGCTTGCAGGCTCGCTCCTGGCTGTGGTAAGTGATTTTTGAAAGGCGGCAAAAATTACGACACCATGTCATACGATGTTGGGCTGTCAAAGAACCCATTTGAATTCAGTAGGCCGTGTTCACAATGGCAAAATTAATCTCGGGAGTTACCGCCAACACTAAGTTCCTCATTTCTCTACTAGAAAGCGGTATAGTGTCAAGGAGCTTAGATATCTAACCTCCTTCAAGTGCTTCAAGGAACAACGAAATTCGACATGCAAGCTACCCTTTGGGTTTCCAATAACAATGCTTTAACCCGGCCTTCGAGGCCATACGATATTATTATTAGTCGGTCAACACAAATTATGCCCAAATACTATTTTGTGTATATACACGCGTGGTATTGTGTGACAAATATCACATGTAATATTTATTTCAGGTTAGTGTTTAAATGCTTGTTTTCCCTCCTTATGTAGCCTACTGTAATTTGGCACAATCTTTCATTAATAGAACTAAGCATCATTGAATAATAATGATAATAATAAATGTGGAGGCGTTTTGCAGATGGAAAGGACGCGGACCATGAGACCTTGTCGAGCTCACTCGCACATTCCAAACTGGATGGATAACCGACTACAAAATGACTAAACGTTTCGTGTAAAGGTTGTTATAAATTTAATAAACAGAAACAGGCATGACAAAAGGGAAACGAGGGGTGCATGAAATGGTAGAATGAGAGATGATGGGTCTGTAAATAAAGGTATACATGTTAGCAAAGGTAAAACATTAAAATATTAAAACCACACACAATCAAAGAACTATCAAAAGAGAAGAGTAGAGAAGCCTAACCCACATTAGATTTGAGATCGTATCGAAATGACTAGATTTACATCAAAGGGAAATACTAAATAAAATAATAAAGAAATAATACATTCGTCCCACCACAGGCTGATTACCGAAAGCAACCAGAATAAATATTCTACATAGTATATGAAGTCGTACAAACCTAGAACAAACCCACCTTTAAAATAAACCAAAGTATGCCTCACAAAACTACCACCATAGTAAAAGATAACGATCGGTCAAAGCATCATCCTCATACTACAGCAGTACACAACAACGAACATAAAATGAAAAGATTAGTCAGACATATACAACCCTTGAGAAAAATAGACCTACAACCTCCCAAACTAAACAAAAACTGACTTCATGTACTTTCTGAATAAATCTTCTTTTCGGACGAAGGTATGAGATTCGGTTATCTTACCGAAATCATAGTCCCGGGTACTTGCCATAAATACCCATATCACCAGCCACAAGAATAACCGATATACCTCATTTAATAAACGTGAAGAGTTCACGTGTTCGAAAGCAACAACAAGCTAAACAAAACACTTTAATGACCCTCAACTTTCAGTCAAGCTCCCACTTAAACAAATACGTTAACCCACCCTTAAACATATGTCTAGAACCGTTGCACAGTGGTCCGGATTTGAAAAAAAGCGGACAAAAATAATTTCCGCAAAATGAAATGAAATACTTTTGTATAAAACTTTAAATTAGATGTTACTATTAGGTAAATTTGTCTTAGTACATAAAATTACTTACTTATTCATCCTCTGATTCGGATGAGTCGACTTCTTCTTCTTCCCCTTCCTGCGCCGTCTCGTCCTCTGGTATTGACAATAAATTACACACCTCTTCATTTATTCTTCGGTAGACTTCCCGTGCTTGAGATTACTGGATCAGAGCTTAGCAATAGTCTATGGAACAAGTCAAAATTATTGGAAATTCTTGAGTATTTTCTGGTATGGTCTTCTCTATATTTTCTTACGTCTTGGTTTCTAGACTCTTAAGACCTCTTCTGAAAGTACTCCAATCGGCAAAATAGCTGCTTCTATAATGAAAGATCCATGGATAAGTATTTTATGGAGTGTTAGAGGCATGTAACACCACGGATATAGCCGTACATATAAGCTTGCTGTTTCGCAGCAGTAGGAATTGAAATCTGAACTATTAATTTCATGACCAGAGGAAATTGCTTTTAAAATTATTCCAAAACGAGTTACTAACTCACAGTCTACCCCTGTTATTTCGGATGCTACTTGAGGTTGATCAAAAAACCTTCGGGTAGTGTTGCCATCACTGGTTGTTCCATATCCAGGCTTCGGAATATCAACTAGAAGACCTAATCTCGTTCTGAATGAGTCTTGCAAATTTTTTTCTTTCTTTCGAATAAGTCTCGATTACCATCTTTCACGCTCACTTTCCACTTTTAAAACCCAGGCGGTACGAAATATGCAGGAGACGTTCAAAAAATCGAAAGTGGGCGTGTGGAACCGAAATTCCAAACTCAAGTTGTAAATTGTCGACGAGCTTTTGTGCCACTTATGTAGATTTTTCATTTCTGAAATTTTCGCACCATTCGTTTGCCCCTTGTTGGTGTAGTTGTGGTAGCTTCTTTTTAGCTTGGCTGATGAATCGTCTCCCTCTGCCCTGAAATTCATAACGGTCGCATAGGCAAGCTCTGATGAAGTGGCACTCTCCCTTAGGTCTTTAATTTTCCTTATTTTGCTTCTCTCCGTTAGCTCTTGAAATTCTTTTGGAGGACGACCTCGATATACTGATTTTGCGGAGCCAGGAATGCTCGGAATTGATATCACAATTTCTGTTTTCAACCAGTCTGAATATTTCTTCAAAAAAAGCATGTTCTAAGAAGTTACACACTCTCCACCGGTCAACATACGGCAAAAAGAAAAGGTTCTTACATTAGTATTGAACCCGAGGGGGTCATGCTGACTGGTATCGTACGTGGATCTCAGAGACTGTGATCTCAGAATGAAGGTTCCACCAGGGAACGAACCCGAGATCTGTGGAGGGTGTTTCGTTGTAAGAACCCCTAGAAGAAATTATATATTTAATTACTGGTGTGATATCAGTTGTTACTGACATTATTTAGTGAAATAATGCAGGAAAATAGTGGAAGATAGCATTATTTGGACTACATGAAGTAGGCTATGCTGGACTTGAAACACAGGAGTTTCAGAGTTTGACGTTTTGCAAATAGCCCCAGAATTGTGGGAGGAGACCATTGGCGCCATGTCAATCTTGCTGACCCAGTTAAGTCGTCTGCAAGGGGTCGGGAGGTTGAATAATGACCAGGTTCTTCCCCGTTTGAGAATAGATTTGAGAATGGAATGGGAAGATCCCAAGGAAAATCATTGATTACTCATGATTAGAGCAATGCAATGACATGAGAGTTGCGCACAGGTGAATCTTTAGCCAGGAGGCTAATTTTAGAGCCATTAAACGGCGAAATCAAGGCATGTTTAATGCAGTGCGTAATGATACAGGATTATGGATGTTCGCGGCTGGATTTGAGGAGGTCGACAGGGATTCCCACAGAAACAGCGTCCCCACGCCATGGATAAGATAATTAATATTAATTAAGTGGCCGATCGATCCTCGAACACACATACATTTGTGTGACCAGCGAAGAAAAAGGAACAATATGGATATTATTCCAAGTCCAGAATCACCCCAAGAGAGGAGCTGATTTATCGAGGGAATTCTTGCCCTACTTTTTGTGTGAAACAGATATAAGAGGGTGGACCCAGTCGAAGCGTACAGTTTCTTGACAGTTTTTGGACCCAGTCAGAGGGAGAGTTGTTTTGAAGCATTCGCAGTTGTAAAGGACACGGAGCGCCCAGGCGCGCACACAAAAACATTTCACTGGTAATCAGCATGTTAGCTGTGCAATGTAACACACCTGTGAGGATATATTCATGCATGGTCATGAACTAAGAATGAAGTCGGTAATCAACAAACTTGATTATGCGAAATGCATATTACCGAAGTTAATAGAGGAGGCTCGGACTTCAATTTGTGAAGCCGTGCAGTAAGACTGTTATATAATGTTTATTAAGTGCCGTGTGATATAATAGGCAGGACTATGGAAAGTAATAATTCATGTAAATACAATGTATAATGTTGAGCGCAGTAAAGTATAGTGATTGGTTATACGTATCTGGAGTATACCAGTAAGTAGCGTTCATGACGATATGTAAGCATCTCACTGCAGTAGTAGGAAGATTATCAAGGGATGATCGAGAGACTGTTGGTGAATCCGTGAGCAGATGTTCGAGAGGTTCAATCAGGAAGGGGTAGGACCGAAGAAAGGGCCGTCCACACCTGCACTTTCGATACATGTCAACCAATCAGGAATATAAAGTGTAACGTGTGTTTGTGCAGCGTTGTTATGTAAAATATCTCTTAAAGTAATAATATAACCAGTGTTATATAGTGTTATGTGTTTTGGAAGCATTAGCTTCATTATAAAAATGGAAAAGTGTCGTGTGTTTATGAATCAGATGCCATATAATATGTGTATTTGCAAGATGGCAATGTGTCACTAAGTAAGCCGATGGCAGGTGACACTGGAATATGGTGGTTGGAGCCACCTGGATAAGCCGACGTAAGTACCCCACAAATCATGTTGTTATAGAAGGATAGCCACTGCATGTAATGTGATTTCGGAAGTATAAAATATGCCAGTAAGAATCAATATTAGGAGGCTTACCCTCATATGTTTATTGTTTGATTTCAGTAAAGTTAAGATGTTGAATACATCAGAGAGTGGATTAATCGTTACCACTATTAATGCTACTAATAAAACGGCAATTCAGTTATGTGAAACTTAACGTGACGAACGCGAATGTTCGATCATTGAAGCAGTTACGTTGTGTCGGAAGAATAATTTATGTCAGTAATAATAATAATTATAATAATGATAAACGGTATAATTGAATACATCAGGATGAAAGGTTTTAAGCAAGAAATATTTACGCTAATTGGATTATTTATCTAGCCAATCAGTAGATTACATTAAGGGAAGAGAAAAGAGTTAATATTAAATATATTGTATTGATGGGAATGTAATTATGCACGGGAATGTAGGAACTTGACAGTGAATTGAATTTGTGGCTTGATTAAGCTTGTAGAGTAACAGTTAGAGTTCTCATTATTATAGGACGAGATCGTAGACAGGTAAGGGGCCAGGTAATCTAATCGACGTGTGAAATCTCGTACAGCATGGGCGTACAGAGATAATAATTTATGCCAGAACGTATTTAGTGTGTACCCTATCTCCGATGTTGGATATGAAATGTTCCGGGTGCGAATCCTGTGATAGGTGAGAGGCAAACGATGGACACCTCTGCACTCTATCTGATTCCCCGAGAACTTATTGTTGAGTGATTCGGCTCGTTGAAGCGAATCGTATGGCTGCAGCTGTTGACTGACCGTAATATTTTATATAAGATACCGGCTAACCACTAGACCTGTGTTCTATGAATCTCGTGCCTTCATATTGTGATACGGACCTGTTGAGGCCGTTATTAATGTCCTAAGGATAGGATTAAATATTCAAGCTCACCCAGAACCATTGCATAATATTCAGTTCAGATCATATGGGATCACGTGGATCATTGTGACCACAATGTTATATTCAAAGTCGTAACACTGCTTGGGGAGGTACAGTCCAGGAAGGGGAGACAAGGGACGATTTACAGCCGTGAACGACCCTACTCTGTTCCATTGTATGCAGGCAGCTCCAAGGGGCTGGGGTTGCTAAACAAACTGTGAAGGTTCGCGTTTTGAGCGGACAGATTTAAGACCTTGCTTGTATTGAAAGGAAGAATTGTTATAGAGTGTAATGAATGTGTGTGGTTTAAAAACACATTGCTAATCATAGATTACCCTGATGATATAAAAATTTAGCAATCTAACGAATGGTTGGAAGTTGTATTTGTTACTGTCACTGACACCTAGTTGATGAAGTTAGTTACTCGATGCCACAGGCTACGGTCGCAAGGGTAGCGTAATAGTATACTATCCGACACAACGATAACAGAAGTTATTTAGTGAAATCACAATGACATGCAGTGTAGCTATAAAAAGGGGGGAGTGGAGGGGTAGACTTACGTAATTGTGGTATTACAAGTAGATTTTAGTGCAAACCATGAGTTGGCTAATGCATGAAAGCATTTGGTGGGAGAGAGAGATGTAACACAGATAGTACACATGATGTAAATTAAGATGTCGTGTAGGATACAAGTAACTTAGTGAATATAAAGAAGTCACATCAGGTGACATGAATGTAATAGTTCAGTTTTTGTGAAACATTATATGTGCATCAGTGCACTTGAGTAAAGTTTAAAGTTCACATAATGGTAAAAGATTGAATAGTGATATGGATTTAATTTGTTCAACTATGTGAATAATTTGTGGATTGTGGGAGTAACTTTGTTTGTTTGTGTATTGTTTATGGGATTTGTGTTCTCATTAATTTGTTTGAAGCCATGAATTTTACTGAATTAAAGTCTTTAGAGTAGAGTTGTGCCTTATCATTGTAGAGTTGATACCTTTTAGCCTCAAATCCAAAATATGCAACTGCTCAATGGGGGAACGGTACACGCCTGAGTCCTGACGCTAGCTGGAGGCAGAAGCATAATTTCCATCGAGATTACTCACATGGGTACAGTATACACTGTTTTTTCTACACTGTCGTCAACATTTAATTGGGATTTGTTAACGAGATATGTTACCACAAACTTTCCTTGACGCGCGCGAGACTGATTTTTGTTCTCTCGAATCTTGTTAATAAGATCACTGCGATTAACAACGAAAATTCATTTTTCACTCTTCACAACACACACAACTACTACTAATCAATTACTTCTCGTGATTGAAGATTATTTTGGTTTCATGGCCTCGAGATATCCCTTGCGTAGCATAAACAAATGTCTCAACAGGCCCTTATCTCGCGCGAGTGTTTATCCTCAGAGCGCGCAGTAATGTTCTCCCCCTTCTCAATAACGCATCTGGCGGGTTCTGGCGATGAAACCTTTAAGGATACATTCTCCAGTCTTCATTTTAAAACTTGCATAAGTTTCATGGTATGCATATGTATACATTTTTTTGTAGGTCAAGCAAAATTTATTTTTCTTGAAGAAAATAAAGCACTATAAAAATAAGTATAACAGTTCTTATAAGTGATCTGAAATCGAAAATCATGCCATAATCAAATATATCAGACCACAAACTCCATTCAGATACAGTATTATAGTCCCCGAGTTTCGTTTTGAAGTTAGAATGATATTTCAAAATTTACTTAATGGAGCGCGGAATTCAGTAACGAAGAGTTGTATCATTTTTTGTAGTATTATATCTGAGAAACACAGAAGCAATTTCCAAAGAAAAAGTGAAATTAATGTACACTGATTAACATACTTCACTTGGGAGTTGGTTTGGCCTTTCTAATGTAAAGTTGAAAAATCTATTTTTGTCCGCTTTTTTACGGTTCCGGACCACTGTGCGTTGTTAGGGACCTACGCCTACCCGGTGTAGGTATAACAAATAAAACAAATTGAATGAAACGCTCAAGACTTCTCATAAGAAAACTTTATATTCTGGTAACCACCATTACAACATTTCACGGCCTTATGTATCAAAGCTCTCAACAACAAGAAACACAAAAGTCATGGAGTAAAGAGTAATCGTCCGTGATATCCTCCCACCTTTGATGCAAATCAAACACAATGTTCATAAACAGAGACGGGAAGGCATTTCAACTCTTCTTCCACTCCTGGTGAAGTTGCGACTTCTGAGACTTACTGCCTCAGGAACTGCACCACTAAGTAAGGGCACCTCCTCACTCCCACCTCCAACCTCCAAAGGATATAGGTGCCTCGTAGGGTGGAGGAGATCTCCTGAGGATGTATTTACCCTAAAGGGGCGTGGTGGCTCAGCGGTCTAGCTGTATGCCTCTCACCAAGGCGGTCCGGGTTCGATTCCCGGTCATTGCATGTGAGATTTTCGAAGTGAAATGCCATGTCCTGTGGTTCGGATTCCACGTAAAAAGGAGGTCCCGTGGCTCATGATCTCGAGATTAACGGTCACGTTAAACTACAAGCTTCCTTTTTTTCTTTACCCTAACTACTCGGGTCACTTTGTCTTTACCTGGAAGTGTCTCTGTCACTCTCCCCAGGGGCAGGTCAATCTTTCTCTTGACATCACTACCAATGATGACTACATCTTCTACCTTCCACTGACGGTCAGACTCCTTTCCCGATGAACCGCATAGAAGGCTACCCAGATACTCCAGTCGGAATCTCCTCTTTAGCTCCCCCCTTAGCAGTTGAAGATATTGAAACCTTCTGGTGAGATTAACTTGACACGCCAGTAGTACTCCGGGACGTCCGCTAGATTCAAGCTTTCCTTGCACAATACGTTCCCAGAATGTCTAAATCAGGCGTGCCAACCACGGGAATGTTCTGAAGAAACATTGATGGAGTCAGAGATACAAATTCATCACAGTCTTCTGAAATGTAGGTGAGGGGCCTCGAGTTGATTAACGATTCACCATCAGCAATCACAGTCAATAGTTCCTCATATGTCAAGACACCTTTGCCTAAAACACGCCTTAATAATTTCTTGACCATTTGCATAATACGTTCCCAGAATCCACCCCACCAAGGGGCTGAAGGAGGACTAAATGTCCACTTGATTCTATTAACTGATACTTCCGCACCCAATTTTTCCAGTCAATGAAGCCAAACAAAGTTTGTCCCGTTGTCACTATTAATCACACGAGGCCTCCTTCGTCGGGCTATGAAACGCCTAAGAGCTAACAGAAACCCTGCAGTGGACAAAGTCATGACTAATTCAAAATGGACCGCTCTCACTACGGCACATGTAAAAATCACAAACCAAGCCTTGTTCTTGCATATTAAGTATAGCGGACCAGCAAGGTCCACTCCCACTACCTCAAATACACCTGAATCTCTCACACGATCTTCTGGAAAGGCTGGCGTTTCCGAAATTGTCTTTTCCATTTCGAATCTCCTGCACTGGGTACACTTCCTGATGACTTTGCGAATGGTTCTTCTTCCCTTTGGTATCCAGTAGTGCTCCCTGAGTATAGCGAGTAAAATCTGAACACCAGCATGAGAGGTTCTCAAATGATGATCTCTGATTATCATCTCAGTCAAAGGGTGCTTTGATGGCAATAAAACCGGCGCACGGAAATCATATTCATCCTTTCTGTTGGTAATGTTTGTCTTAATCCTGAAGAGACCCATCTGTTCTTTAAAAGGGCAGAATATTTTCTGGTTGTCCCTTTCAGTAAACTTCTCTTCCTGAACTAATTTCAGCAGTCGTTTCTCTGCCATTGAAATTCCAAGACAATCTAATTCTGAAGCAACATTTTTCACTACGTCCTTCCTGGCATTGTTGACGAACCGTAACATTCTGACGATTCTTGAGTACTTGGAAAAATACCTCAAATACCAGTGTTTTTCCTGGGAGACAAGCATAGTATTGGTAACATGACCTTTTCTTCCTTCTTCATCGACCTCCTCTTCATTAACTTTTACAATGCGCGTTGGCCAGTTCTTTTCTTCCAACTTTAACCAAGCGGGTCCCTCCGACCAACGAGAAGAAATCAGCTGCAACGTAGAGCAACCTCCCGAAGGTAGATCGGCTGGGTTGTCCGTCCCTGGTAGATGAAACCAACGCTTTGGGTTTGTTAATGTTCTAATTTATTTCACTCGGTTAGTGACGAACACTCCCCAAGCTTCCTCTCTTCGTATCCAACATAAAACAGAGGACAAGTCACTCCAGTAGTACTCCGGGACGTCCGTTAGATTCAAGCTTTCCTTCACTGTAAAGGCAAGACGTGAGCCTATAGTACAAGCTAATAGCTCCAGTCTCGGAATCGTCACCTTCTTGAGTGGTGCTACCCTGTATTTTGCTGCGACCAGTTGCACTTCAAATTCTTTCCCATTGAATGATATCAAGAAAATAACAACCGCATAAGCCACTTGACTGGCATCAAAAAATACATGCATACTCCATGAGGATCTGTCCTCACAATTAGAAAATCTTCTAGGCACTTTAATCTCAGCAATAGAGGACAGTTCATGTAACCATTTATTGAATTTGCTTTGGGCGTCTTCACTCAGTGGACTATCCCAACTCATTTTCTCTCTCCAACTTTCTTGAAGCAAACCCTTTGGCACAATGGAAACCGGACAAGTAAATCCAATTGGATCAAAGATACTTTGAGCTACCGACAAAACTGTCTTCCTTGTGAGAACATCAGATTCGTTTAATTTTGCTACTTTACAAGCCAAAGTATCAGCTACTGGGTCCCACCACAACCCCAAAATGGGTGTCACTTCAGGAACCTCGTACTCCAGACTCAATCTGGTGTGCTCCCATCCTCGGAGGTCAAATTTTCCTTGCGACAGTAACTCCCTAGACTCATACACAAATTGTTTGAGTTCTTCCTCCGTGTTCAAGGAAGTGACGCAATTGTCTATATATAGTGAGGTTCTTAGTTTATCTGCTGTCTCGGTGAAGCATGTACTGTTTGTCAGATGACTGACCAATACGGCTCCAAGTAGAAATGGACTGCAGTTCACTCCGAAAACGACCCGTTTGTGGCGGTATATATTAAAAGTCCCCTCAGTGAAGTTCTCCCACCACAGGAATTTCAGAAAGTTTCGATCATTCTCAGAGACTGAAATTTGAAGAAAAGCCTTCTTAATGTCTGCGATCACACCTATCCTGTTTAAACGGAACCGGTTCAAAATAGAAGGAATTACTTCCAACAAATTAGGACCCTTTTCCAGACAGTCATTGAGTGAAAGTCCTCCTTTCGATTTACACGAAGCATCAAACACCGGCCTCACCACTGTACTCGATCCTTCCTTGAAAGCTCCTCGGTGTGGTAAATAATAACCAACTTCCTGAGAGCCCTCCTGACCAACTTCTTCGATTATCCCTTCCTGTTCCCAGTCCTGAAGCACCTGCTGGTACTTCTCAAATTTGTCTTCCTTGATCAAACGGTATGTTACAGAAACCAGTCATTTTAACGCAACTTCCTTGTTGCCTGACAATAACTGCTGATCTTTCCACGGAAGTGCGACTTCATACCTTCCTTCCTCATTGATCTTAACATTTTCTTGGAAATGTTTCAATGTTGCAATTTCAATTTCCTTCTTCGATAGTGTTTCAGCAGGATCACCAATTCCAATGGTTTCCAGGTTCCACAGTTCACCCAAAGAAGCAGTTCTCACAAACAGAGAGTTCACCATGGACACGGCGCTATCGTTTTCAGTTGTCATCCAAAGCTGACCCATCACTGTCCAACCAAATGTAGTCCTAACTGCAACCAATCCAGACTTCATTCAATTTGATTATGTCTCCAGTCAATAAACTACCCACAGTGTCTGCGCCGATTAGTGGTCCAAACTACGATGGCTCTGGGCCAAAATCAGAGAGCCAGATTTTCTTTTCTCTGATCTCATCCATCCAAGGGCCACGGTTTAACCGTGGAATTACACCACAAATTTCCTCTTGTCCCAACACCTTTATTTTTCGAGAAATTGAATGATGTAGGTCGTCTGTATCTATCTCATATAGGTTATGATCATTGGCACGGATTGAAGCACCCACAAAAGCCTGTGTTCAATTTTTTCAGTCTTTGAGGGAATATACCCCATTTCCACAGCAATCTTCTCTAATAGATAGGATCTCTGCGAGCCTGTGTCTAACAACGCCCGTACAGTTTTTTTCTCTCCCTTGATGAACCAACCTAACTGCAAGAGTTTGCAGCAGTACTTCCTAAACATCACTAGTTTGTGTATTAAGGGTTGTAGTTGGGACACAAGGCAATTTTGAGCCCATTTCCTGGTGCTTCTCCTCACCTTTATAATCCGCCCTATTTACATCTAATTTTGGGCACAATATAGCTTCATGTTTACTACTGCACACAAGACATTTCAGTTTCGAAATACAATTTGCAGCGCTATGTCCAACCTTCAGACACAAAAAAACAAGCCTTGTTTTCAGACAGCCTTTTACGTTTGTCCCCTAAGTTAATTTCTTGAGCAGGATAACACCCCTTACTGTTATGTGTTTTTTTTTTTACAGAAGACACACGCTAAACTGTTTCCTTCACCTTTACCAGCAAATAGAACACTAGCAGTTGCTAAACTACTCTCTTTCCATTCTTTAACTTTAGCACTCCTTGATTAACTAGAAACTCCAAAACCAGCTTGAGCAAATGTAATCCTCTCTTCACTCTCTACTTCGCCCATCAGAAAACCAAGTACTGCAGTCAGTTTGTTGGCATGTCTATTGTCTTGATCCCTCATAGCCGTTGACGAACTCCTCATCCAGACACGTAACACTTCCTCAGGCAAGCAAGATTTTACTAGAGGGAAAAGCATTGACCCGTACTTATCTCGGGTAACACCTATAGATTCTAGAGCTCTCAATTGTGCTTCCAACTTGTCATATAGACTAGCAAGTTGAGTCTTGTTCCTTGTTTGAGAAACATTTTTCACTACAAGACTTATGAGTTCCCTTACATAGAACTCAGTCAATAAATCCTCCCTTCAAAATCAACCCTGAAGAGATTCCACTGCTTTAGGGTAATTTTCAGCAGTAGGGGGACAGCTGGCAACAAATTCTCTAGCGCGACTATCAACTGTCGTGGATTGGATCAAGTATTGGAATTTGTCTTCGTCCTCAATTTCAGACTCCTCATGAATGCGCCGAAATTGTCCCCAAAATTCCAACCAATTTATAATCTCCCCATCGAATTTCATGAGTTCTATTTTAGGTAGATTCAACTGCCTTTTGATTTTATTCCCATCTGATAGGACCGATCTTGCTGACACCACTGCCAATATATTGGAATTAGCCTGCAACCGTAGAGCATACTTCTGTCTTGCATCATCCAATCTGTCTCTAAATCTGTCTACATATTCGTACTCACGGTCAAACTCGACCCCTTCCTTTTCCAGCAACATGCTTAAAACTTTCTCGTCCAACGGTGCCAGTTCCGTTCCCAACCTCTCCAATTTGGTTAGCAAGGCCGTAAGGTGTCGTCGTCCACGCCGTCTTGAATTTCTTGATTTAAGTTTTGCAAAAACGCATTGTACGTCTTCGTAAAAGTCGCTCTTACCGGCTTCCGCGCTTTCATTAACTTCTCCATTTCCAATACGAACACAGAACAGGAATGCGAACGAACAGGTACACGCGGTCTTTAAATCAACACAATCTTCAAGTTGTTTGAATTAATACGTCATCCTGGCAAAGTCGCCAATATTTTGTTAGGGACCTACGCCTACCCGGTGTAGGTATAACCAATAAAACAAATTGAATTAAACGCTCAAGACTTCTCATAAGAAAACTTTATATTCTGGTAACCACCATTACAACATTTCACGGCCTTATGTATCAAAGCTCTCAACAACAAGAAACACAAAAGTCATGGAGTAAAGAGTAATCGTCCGTGACAACCGTGATTATAAAATGAAAAGCATTTCCGACGCATACATATTTCATGTCTGCCCAGTCCTTAAGGAAAAATAAAAACCTAGTCGGCCATCCTTAAGGTTGCACAATGACGGACATATCATAAAACACAACAACCCAAAATACATTTCAAAAAATTGACGTGTATTCCGACTATTCAGACATAAGACATAAAGCCGTCCAAAGCAATGAACACACACCCTCCTTCCTCAAGGCACAAATCGCGAACTAACCCTAAAATACCAACCCCTAAAGACTTTATAAAATCGCATACTCTTACAAGGAATTAGAAGTTAGTAATAAATACCTCCCATAATTACAATCACGTTTCATGACGAACAAACGTAGATCACTTATAGAAAAATAACACCAAGAAAACGAAACCAAGAACAACAACGGCAAATAATCCTAAATTGATTACACCCCAAATAACAACAGGTTTCCTCTCCACGCTATGTATACATTAAAAGGGGAGGAAAATAAACAATGACAATATAACCTAAAACAATGACAATCTCCAATCTAACTTAAAAATACAGAAGGATCTTGGGACATTTTATCACTAAAAGATTGGAGTACATGACGTTATTTACTCATTTTCATGCTTTGATGATACCTTCAAAATAGAATATGACACTTAGCTTTCAGGAGATGTTCTGGACTGTCCTCGATGATATTACAGTTTATAATAAAGCCATATTCATGCCTTTTTAGCTGTAGGATCAAATACCAGAATCCCATCATGTCTTCACAATATTTTCCAACACCGTAGATAAATTTATGATTGATAAAATGAAACATTTTAACAGACCCGAAAGTAGTACCAGTTATGTCTCCCGACCTTCTTTTTTTCTCTCTCTGTCATCGCAATTCTCTCGACATAACAATCACTGAAGTCGAGTTCCTTAGGTTCAGAGCACATTCTCCATAGCGGGAGCGTTTTATTTATCCCAGATCAGATGTCGTTTCAAATATTAACCTGCAGATGGCAGTCTATACACTATCTCGTATCTTGTCGATCCGTTTATAAAATAGTAACGGATCAATAATAATAATAACACCCCTGCGAGAACTCTCGCGTAATTGGTTGTGTGCATCCCATGTGTACAGACTACCAGCCCGTCTCTAGTGTTACACGGGCTGGACGCGACACAGTTCTGGCAGGGGCTGTCGTCTTGTTTATTTCTTTAAAAGCACTTTATAAATAAATATATTTCGGTTGACTTTTCAAGAAATGCAAGATTTTTCCTGTACTATTGAGACGATTTGGAAGATGTTGGTACAAACCACACCTTTTAACTCCCTCTGGTTTAGGAGCTTGAGTTTTGTGAAACATACACCTTACTTTAGCGTATTTATATAAAAAGATAATAATACTAATGTTATTGGTTTTTCCTCCCATTTAACTACTGTGGCTTTTACAGAAGCCGGAGTGCCAGAATTTTGCCCCAAAGGGGATCTTTACCATGCCAGAAAATCTACTGAAATGGCTCCCTCGCATTTGCGCACTCTCAAATGCCAGATGACTGCGCCAGGATTCAATCCTGCAACGTTGGGAACAGCATGCGAGAACGCTATTGCTCAGCCACGCATGCTTCAATGTCGGCAACACTGAAAAATGGCTTCTAATATGTCTACATAAATATTGGGTGATTTTCTCATACAGACCTCCGTTGTTCATATTGGCAATTTATTCTTCAGTCGGCCAATCCCTAGAATGGTTGGTTAATATTAATATAATTCATAATGTTGAATTTTGGGCTAATGCCGTGTTTATTATACTAAAATTCGACGCGTTTCGAAAGAAACCATGCCTTTCTTCATCAGGAATAATCTGGAATACGACAATGATTGCTAAGAGAAAGCAACAAAGAACATATAGAAGGTGCCCAAAGATGGACGCCATTATAGCCCCATGTTAGGGACAACGGAAAGCAGCAGTGAATTACTTTCTCAGGGTTCTGATAATAGGTAGCCAGGATTCACTGAGATTGTAGCCGGTGTCTCGGTTGAAATTATCTGGGTGTTTACGTATTTCAACCGCCTCCCTGATGATTCTGGGACGATATTGCTTTATACGGGCAAGAACATCCACTCCTTGGAACATGACATCATGGCCAGGTGTTAATGCATGATCGGCAACAGCTGATTTATCAGGTTGAATGAGTCTGATACATCTATTATGTTCCTTAATGCGAGTGCATATTGTTCTCGAAGTCTGCCCGATGTAAACCTTGCCACAAGTACAGGGAACTCTGTAGATACCCGGTTGTTGCAATTTAGGCAAACTGTCCTTAGTTGGTCGCAGGAGTTGCCTAATCTTAACAGAAGTTCCAAATACAGTCCGTATGTTGTACCGACGTAGGATCTTAGCAATACGATCCGTCGTGTTATGTATGTAAGGTAGGTAAGCAGTTCCTCTTACATCTCTTTTCTCAACTGACGTCCTATTATTATTTGTTGGTTTCAGAACCGTAGAGATCAAAGCCTTGCTATAACCGTTGCTCTCAAAGGTGGTTCGCAAGGTATTAATTTCTTCTTGTAAAGAAGACACTTCACAAATCCTCCTAGCCCGGGTAGTTAGAGTTGTAAGGATACCATGTTTCTGGGCAGGGTGATGGTGAGAACTTGCGTGGAGATATCTATTGGTGTGTGTTGGCTTACGAAAAACGCTGTGTCCTAAAGATCCATCCTCTTTCTTGGTGACGAGAACATCTAAAAGCGGTATTTTGCCGTCAGATTCCTTTTCCATGGTGAAACAAATAGAAGGGTGCTGGAGATTGGTTGGTTGGTTGGTTCCTTAGTTTAGGGGCTGCGACAACGCGGTCATGTAGCCCCGTGTACTTTGGGTGTGTGTAGAATCTGTCTGATAACCGGTGTTAATTGTGATGACTGTATTAGTGTGTGTATCTGTTTTTTAATTCAAGTAGAGACTGCAACTTTGAATTTTCAAATAGTTCCTACTTTTGCCGCCAAACGCCACCGTCAACGACTACTAGGCCTAGTTCAGAACTAGCTACTAGACGCCACCGCAGTCGGCTCTTGGCAACGAACGTAGCAACCTAAGAGCGTTGTTTACATTCTTAACCTATCCAATTTAGTTTCACACAGGTGTAATTAGTGGAAAGATCTTTAACATGCCATAAATCTATGACATGGGACCGCCGGCTTTACTTCCCCTCCGAAGGAAGGCATACTGAGGGATTTTTAACGCTCTTAAAAAATCCGACGGCTTCGGCCGGGTTTGAACCCGCTATCTTGGGCATAGAAGCTCAGCATGCTACCAACTACGCCACCGAAGCCGCCGTGCTGGAGATTAAGGTGATCCAGGAAATGGCTAAGATTTTCCTCACCTTCCGTCCAAACAACGAACGTGTCATCCACATAACGCCACCAGATCTTCGGTTTGAAAGGAGCCGACGACAAAGCTTTCTCTTCAAAGTTCTCCATGAAGAAATTAGCCACAACAGGAGAGAGAGGACTACCCATGGCCACACCATCAGTCTGCTCATAAAAATTCCCATTCCATAGAAAGTAGGAGGAGGTCATGCAGTGATGAAAAAGCCTTGTGATGTCTTCAAGAAAAAAGCCATTAATGAGAGACATAACACCATCAATAGGTACTCTCGTAAACAGAGACACCACGTCGAGACTCACTAGGATATCACCCGGCTGAAGTGTTATGGCTTTCAACTTTTCCACGAAGTGTGTGGAATCCTTAATGTACGAAGGCGTGTTACCCAGAAGCGGCTGAAGTAGTCAACCTAAGTATTTGGAAAGAGCATATGTAGGAGAACCAATCGTACTAACAATAGGTCTAAGACGAACATCTTCTTTATGTATTTTAGGAAGACCATAGAGTCTCGGAGGAATAGCATCCCCTGGAAGGAGAGTCTTCGCTGCATCCACTGGAATAGATGATTGCTTGATCAATTTGACGGTGACATTTGAGTAGCGAGTAGTAGGATCACGACTATTAATCCTATATACAGGATCTGATAACAAAGACGAGATCTTGGAATCATAATCAACCTTATCCAACACCACTGTCGCGTTACCCTTGTCAGCGGGGAGAACAATAATATCAGAATTGTCCCTTAGATCTTTAAGTGCCCGGCTTTCGCCTTGTTTTAAGTTGGTGTTAGGTGGCTTAGCGTTCTTGAGAACTCTGGAACATTCTTGTCTGGCTTCCTCGGCCTGTTCAGGTGTGAGGTGATGTACCGAGGATTCTACAGATGTAATAAGTTCTTCAATAGGAATTCTTCTAGGCGCTACAGCAAAATTGAGACCTTTAACGAGAACTGCCTGTTGGGTATCATTAAGGGGCATGCTGGACAAATTTACGACAACCTTGTTAGCATCAAGTCTAATGGCTTGAGATTTCTGCATCTGACATAACCTATCATATTTGGAAATATGTCTTGCCCTCACCTGATCTAGAACGCTGTTAGCTTGCACTGAAGAAATACGATCAAAGATCTTCCATAATTCCTCACTTACGAAGTTTGAGAGGCGTAGATGTAGCTGTAGTAATTCCATCGAAATAAAATCCAACTGCTTACGTGTATGCTGTAACTTCTCTATCAATAACGCCTTGCTTGCACGACGATAGATTCTCGTTGCCTTAGGTGTTCTGAAGGTATGCTTCAACATAACAAAATTCGGTAGAATATCATGATCCCGGCATCTTAGGAGAAAAGTGAGTGAAGAGATAAGACACACCTTCTTGCGTCGTAACCTACTAAATCTAGACATCAGTCGGAAAATATCCTCCACATAGAGGTTTCTAATATTGTCATTTAGACTTTCACGGCCCGTGTTACTATACATAATGTTGAATTTTGGGCTAATGCCGTGTTTATTATACCACCCATCTCATTTTTAGCCTCGCTTCGCTCGCGTCATAGTCGTATCATATTGTTATTCAATGAAATGCAGGTTTAACCCCGTTAACACCCCTTTAGAACCTGCATATCCAAAAATCCCTCCTTAGTAGACGTTTTCGACACACAACAAACATATCCCCAAAATATCATTCTTCTAACTTTAATAGTTTTGGTTGGTCGATGAGAGTGAACATCCAAAAATCCTTCCTTAGTGGACGTTTTTCTCCCAGAATTTCACCCCTCCCCATAGGCCCCTTTAATTGCATTTATGAAAAAAAAACGGTCGAACATATATTTATTTCATTTATTTATTTATTTATTTATTTATTTATTTATTTTTAAGCTGATTGATTTCCTCCGAGCTTCAAACTCCTCGCCTATGTCGTTTAAGAGATACACGCTCCGTTAGGAATCTTTCAACCTCCACTTTTCATCCCTTTCACCTCATAATAACTGGGTGAGTTAGCCGTGGTCGTTACGGCATGACTAATGGCAGTCGCTCACATCCGGGAGGCGAGGAGTTTCGAATCCCCCCGCCGGCAACCTTGAAGATGGTCTTCTGTGGTTTCCCATCTTCCTTCCAGGCAAATGCCGGGGTTGGTCCCTAACTATAGGCCACAGCCGCTACCTTCCAACTCCTCGCCCTTCCCTTCCAACTTTCCTCCCCAACGGTACTTGTAGCTCACCCATTGGGTGTCCGTCTCGAAGCAGCTACAAAACTGGCGAGCCGAACGTGTCCTCGGACACTCCCGGCACTAAAAGCCATACGCTTAAAAAAGCTCATAATATACACTACATCGAAAAACCATTAGATATGTGTCAGCTTATTTTTAATGATTAGTATACTGTATATGCCAAGGATTAGTATATATGCCAAGTATCACATCCCCAAATGAAACCACTCGTGAGATATTGTTATTCAATGAAATGCACGTTTACCCCCTTAACACCTCTTTAGAACCTGAATATCCAAAACTCTTTCCTTAGTGGACGTTTTCGACATACAACGAACATATCCCCAAAATTTCATGTTTCTAACTTCAATAATTTTGGCTGGGCGATGATGAGTGAGTGAGTCAGTCAGGACATTTTCTTTCATTTATTTTTGATAATTTCACCCCTCCCCATGAACCCCTTAAATTGGATTTATGAAACAAATGGCCGAACATCTATTTACTTATTTAAAGCTGTTTTCCCCCTGAGTTTGATGAGTGAATAAGTGAGTCAATCAGTTAGGACACTTTCTCTCCTGTTTTTTCCCCAGAAATTCACCCTTCTCCAAGGGCCCCTTAAATTGGATTTATGAAAAAACGGTCGAACACCTATTTACTTGTATTTTAAGCTGTTTTTTTTTCGCCGAATTTCAAACTTCTCGCCTATGTCGTTTCAGAGATACACGCTCCGTTAAGAATCACTCAACCCCCAATTTTCACCCCTTTCACCTCACAATATACACCACATCTATAAACCCTTAGACATATGTCTGATTATTTTTAATGATTAGTTTATATACCGGTACCGAATATTACATCCCCAAAGAAACAACTCCTGAGATATCGTTATTCAATGAAATGCACGTTTACCCTCTTAACACCTCTTTAAAACCCGAATAAACAAAAATCATTCCTTAGTTGACGTTTTTGACATTCAGCGAACATATTCCCAAAATTTCATGTTTCCAACTTTAATAGTTTTCGCTGGGCGTGATGAGTGAGTGAGTCAGACAGGACATTTTATTTCAATTATTTTTACCAGAATGTCACCCCTCCCCATGGGCCCCTTAAATTGGATTGATGAAAAAACGCTTGAACACCTAGTAAACTTATTTTTAAGCTGTCTTTTCCCCCTGAGTTTGATGAGTGAGTGAGTGTCAGTCAGTCAGGACACCTTCTCTCCTTCCCCCCCCCCCCCCAGAATTTCACCCCACCCCATTGGACCCTTAAATTAATTTATGAAAGAACGGTCGAACACCGATTTACTTACTTTTTAAGCTGATTTCTTTTTTCACTGAGTTTCAAATTTCTCGCCTATGTCGTTTAAGATAATAATAATAATAATGTTATTGGTTTTACGTCCCTTTTAACTACCCTGGCTTTTAGAGACGCCGGGGTTCCGGAATTTTTCCCCGAAGGGGATCTTTAACGTGCCAGTAAATGTACTGACACGGCTCCCTCGCATTTGCGCACCCTCAAATGCCAGCTGACTGCGCCAGGTTTCGAACCTGCAACCTTGGGCTCAGCAAGCGAGAACGTTACCCCTGAGCCACGCAGCCAGACTGTCGTTTAAGAGATAGGCCTACACGCTCCGTTAGGAATCCTTCAACCCCCACTTTTCACCCCTTTCACCTCATAATACACCACATCGAAAAACCCTCAGACAAGTGTCTTCTTATTTTTAATGATGAGTTTATATGCCGAGTATCACATCCCCCAATGAAACCAATCGGGAGATATTGCTATTCAATGAAATGCAGGTTTAACCCCCTTAAGACCCCTTTAGAACCTGAATATCCGAAAACCCTCCCTTAGTGTACGGTTTTGACATACAACGAACTTATCCCCGAAATGCCATGTTTCCCATTTCAATATTTTTGGCTGTGCGATGATGAGTGAGTGAATGTGTCAGGACATTTTCTTTCAATTTTTCTTTTCTTCAGAATTTCACCCCTCCCGATGAACCCCTTCAATTAGATTGATCAAAAAAACTGTCGTAAAGCTATTTACTTACTTTAAAGCTGTTTTCCCCCTGAGTTTGATGAGTGAGTCAGTCAGTCAATCAGTTAGGGCACTTCCTTTCCTGTTCCCCCCCCCCCCCCGAATTTCACCCCTCCCCATGGGCCCTTTAAATTGGATTTATGAAATAACGGTCAAACACATATTTACTTATTTTTTATGCTGATTTTTTCCCGCTGAGTTTCAAACTCCTCGCCTATGTCGTTTAAGAGATACACGTTCCGTTAGGAATCTTTCAATCCCCACTTTTCACCTCTTTCACCTCATAATATACACCACATCGAAAAACCCCCCAGACACGTGTCTTCTTATTTTTTAATGATGAGTTTATATGCCCTGTATCACATCCCCCAATGAAACCAATCGGGAGATGTTGTTATTCAATGAAATGCAGGTTAAACCCCCTTAAGACCCCTTAAGAACCTGAATATCCGAAAATCCTCCCTTAGGCCTAGTAGATGGTTTTGACATACAATGAACATATCCCCAACTGTCATGTTTCTAACTTCAATAATTTTGGCTGTGCGATGATGAGTGAATGAGTGAGTGAGTGACTCAGGATATTTTCTTTCAATTTTCTTTTTTCAGAATTTCACTCCTCCCCATGAACCCCTTAAATTTGATTTATGAAAAAAAAAACTGTCGAACTTACTTT
The DNA here is from genome assembly GCA_946902985.2 of Meconema thalassinum. Taxonomy (NCBI): domain Eukaryota; kingdom Metazoa; phylum Arthropoda; class Insecta; order Orthoptera; family Tettigoniidae; genus Meconema; species Meconema thalassinum. The sequence continues at coordinate 752,511,363 of OX336388.2, read as the reverse complement.
GAAGCATTCCCCCCCCCCCCTGAGTTTGATGAGTGAGCCAGTCAGTCAATCAGTTAGGACACTTACTTTCCTGTCCCCCTCCCCGGATTTCACCCCTCCCCATGGGCCCCTTAAATTGGATTTATGAAAAAACGGTCAAACACATATTTACTTCTTTTTTATGTTGATATTTTTCGCTGAGTTTCAAACTCCTCGCCTATGTCGTTTAAGAGATACACGCTCCATTAGGAGTCATTCAATACTCACTTTTCACCCCTTTCACCTCATAATATATACCACATCAAAAAACCCTCAGACACGTGTCTTCTTATTTTTAATGATGAGATTATATGCCGAGTATCACATCCCCCAATGGAACCAATCGGGAGATATTGCTATTTAATGAAATGCAACTCTACCCCCTTAATACCCCTTTAGAACCTGAATATCCAAAAATCCTCTCTTAGTGGGCATTTGCGGCCCTTGAGGAAGCTGCATACCAAATTTAATTTCAATCCGTTCGGTGGTTTCTGAGATTTCGTGATGAAGGAATGAGTGAGTGAGTGTGTGAGTGGTATTTGACAAATATATAGTAGATAGTGTCAAGACTTTGTTATGCTAAACCCGGTTGACAGTGCTGTGTGAGCGGTTGAGTAACTAACGGGATTTCAAGTAAAGATCCTCTTTTTCTATACCGGTAGTGCAGAGCACAATTGGCATCCAGTCGGCCGTGTCTCGACTTGAGTTGTTGCCATGGAAACTATCTGCCTTGCCATTCCTTCATGAGTATATTTTATGATTTGATTAGCGTGTGTTTGAGTGCAAAAGGGCCGAAATCAGAAGAATGAGAAAGACTATCGAAAATTCATGTAGCCAGCGGTTCCTTCTGGGTCCTAAACTATGTGTATGCAAAATTTGGTTGAGATTGGTGGAACGGTGTAGATTTGTATACGGAACTAACCAACCCACCCACATACATACATACAGACTTTCACTTTTATATATAAGATTAACACTTATTTATAGTTACTGCATTATCTTTGACCGCAAAAGTTTAAGAAACAAAAACCACATTCCCCCCCACTTTTCAATATATCGTGTGTTAATTTAATCATTTAAAACATATCGTAACCTTTCATCGTCACGATGCAATCACAATGAGACACCACAGGACTGGAGGAATGCGATGTTAAACATTAAATTCCGCACTTCTTACCATTAAAACTCAGTAATATTAACACTTTCTACTTTCTTGTTATTTATTTTCTTAAAATATCCGATTATAAAGAGAACTAGTGTGTTGAAATCGAGTTAAATAAATTACATAATATACTATAATTAAGTACAAGTTTTTCGGGCTTGTAGGCCGTGGTCTAGACAGGATATTTCCCGACGTTTCACCGGAAACTGCGTCCGGCAATATCAAGGGTCCCGCTCCTTTCATTGGTCAGCAGTGGAATGAGGAAGAGGCTGCACACGTCAAACTGAAGAACCTTCCTGCTACAGCCCGGCAGTCGCCCTGGAAACAGCTGACCCTCCCAAGCTCGGTCGCCGAAGCCGGAGCACGCACCGCACCCCGCAACATGTACGTGAGACCAGACGATCCAGCCGGAATGCGAAGGGAACGCTCGGCTCAGCATGCTAATTTGAAGATACAAAACTACCTTCCAGCCGTTAGTTCATCGCCAAGATCCACCCAACCAACAGTCATATTAAAACAACAATACCCCAGTACAAACAGTTACCCATTATTTCAAGCCTCTTCCTCATTCCACTGCTGACCAAGGAAAGGAGCGGAACCCTTGATAATGCCGGACGCAGTTTCCGGTGAAACGTCGGGAGATATCCTGTCTGGACCAAGGCCTACTAGCCCGAAAAACTTGTACTTAATTATGAACGCCGGCCGTGAAAGCCTAAGCTGTTATACATAATATACATTCAGCACCCAGCTGTTAATCATGTGTTTGTCCATAAGTGGTGCTACCAAGTGGCTAACAGGTGAATTGGTGCTGCCCCTTATCAACTGTTTTTTTAAGCCGTTCTTCCGGTTTTGCCTAAGTGTCCATACAGTAATGATATCTATACTGTGGTACTCTGTTCATCATAGACCTTAAATCCAATAGATGGCTGCTGACGTCACGTTGTTAGGACCAACATCTCGGCCAGCTGACTGAAGGGAACTGCGGATGGTGATGATAGAATTATCCAATATGAAGCTCCTTTTGTATTCCTTGACGTTGCTTAGCCTTCGTCATTAGCCATGTGTAGTCGGTCTTGAGCCATTACCCTTCAGTCAGCTGATCGATATGTTGGTTTCACGTCACAGTACAGGCGCAAGAATTAACTAGGGTAACTGTGCCTAAGGTCAGCCATCCCCCAGTAGTCAGCCATGTCGTGATATATTTCCCTTTAACACATTTGTTTGGAACCTAACTGTCAATTAATAAGCGTCCCAGTACTCAGCCACCCTTGATTCAAATATTCTGACTAATGCTGCCCCCTACTGGGACTATTTGAAACTTCCAAGAAGAGACTTAGTTAGCTGCCTACCAGCATCATGGCAGTTGAAGACCATGTGCAGTTTTTGAACTAACTGCAGCCCATAGATTGAGAGGTCAGTATTATGCTTTCTTTTATCACAAATCAATCAATTATGGCTGTAATAAAATAACAAAGGATGAATTTGAAGTTTTCTCATGAAGCCGTTGTGTTTCTGTATTTCCTAACCTACAATTTTGGGAGGCTGACTATCGGGACAATGGTAGGATCAAAATCCAGTGCTCGGCCTAGGAGGCTGTGTACTGGTGTTTGGGCTCATTCAAGATATTGTTCCATGATGTTCATTGGTTGGAAATCGGAACTGGCCCTTTTCTATAGTGTGAAGGATATGTGCATGCCACTCAATAATACCAGTAGTCAGCTGCATATTAAAATAATGGCTGACTACTGGTGTGATGTTAGCCATTAGTCAGCCATGATATTTCCATTCGGCTAATTTCCTTTTTATTACCGTATATCATGATCTATTTCTGCATTAAATAACTGTACTTTTTCTTACAGGATCTGTAGCACGTGCCTTTTATAAATATGACAGGGACAAGGGGACTATTCATCTGTATCCTGAAGATGCTCTCACACAAGCACTTCAGGAAATCCGAGAAAATTAAATGCTAATTAGAGAAGCGAGCAGGAAGTTTGGTGGGCCAAGAGGGACTCTACAAGACCGTCTTCATAATAGAGTTGCAGAGGGACCACGTAAAATGGGGCCTTGCACAATTCTGACTGAATTAGAGGAATTGAAGATAGTGAAATGGTCTGAGGGTTGGTTTTTGGGGAGGTCGACAGTGGGTGGATGAAGAGTGACATCTTCTTTGAATACATTATTAATTGTGTAGATAAGTGGTTAGTTGACAATCTAATCCCGAAATCCATTTTGTTACTTGTTGATGGCCACCGAACACATCTCACGATGGAATTAAGTAGGGAATGTTCAGAGAGAAACATCATTCTCTACTGTTTACCACCGAATCATGCAGCCAGCAGATGTTAGTGTCTTTAAACCACTCAAATCGGAATGGAAAAAGACAACTCGAGAGTGGCAGAATGATCCTAAGAATGTCAATACCCTTCTGACGAAGTCAAACTTCTGCCCACTTCTATTCACGATCCTAAAGCACGAAAGTCTCCCCACTTCAATTCAAAATGGATTCAGGAAATGTGGACTGTATCCATTTAATCCTAGTGCTGTGGATTACTCGAAATGAATTCAGAATCAATTGGAAAGCTTGTCTGACACAAACCCAGCCCCAGAAAATGTACTAAAACGTGAACATTTCAACATAGCTCTGAAAGTTATTCAGGCGTTGAGGAATGAATTAACTTCAAAAGGACAAGATGTTGATGTCATTCTTGAAACTGTTAACACAGTAATGGAAGGATATTCAGCTGAGAGGCCGGCCACAGTGTTAGACAGTCAAATTGAAATTGATGGAGAGTTGCTTGATTTTGATATTGAACCGGGGGTATATGAAGTCCAGGGCACTTCTCTCATCAATTCTTTCACTGTCCCAGATCGCCCCCTGTCTACCCCTGGCCCATCAAGTTCAGTAACTTTGTCAGGTAATAACTTGCCTGTCGCATCTCAAGAAACACACACTTCATTTCTCGCCCTTTCTGAGGAAGTTTCAACTTCTATTACAGCAGAAAATTCTGATTGTGGGACCCCTGATTCATCACCTTGTTTTCAGGTGTCACCTTTCTCGTCATCAGGAACCACACCTACCTCTTTAACTGCTAAAAGATCCCTATTCGATAAGCATTTGTATTTTCCATCTCCTATTCCAAAGTCCACAAAAGCGAAGCAGAAGAAGGCATTAGAAAGCGGGGAGAATGCACCAAAGACACCTCCCAAGGCAATTTCATCAATTGCATGGAGAGAATGGTATTCAAGGAACGGCAAAAAAAAAGAGAAAGAAGAAACTTTGCTCAAGAAAAGAGAGGATAGGAAGAAAATGGCAGACGAAAGAAGATTAAATGAAACAAAAAAGAAAAGGAACACAGTTAAGTGAGGGAAACTGTCAAACACAAAATAGAGACGTTAGTGATGCTGGTGTTATTAAGTGTACAGAATGTCAAGAACTGGTTAGTGACGTTGAAGATGACGATCTAAAAAATGTTGGTTGCGACAACTGCCCAAACTGGTTCCATTTAAAATGCAGTCATTTCACCCAGTATATGATTCACCATTCCAGTGTAAAAATTGTTAAAACATAGGCTAAGCACAATAGGATAAGTTTTTTTTTGTAACCATTCCATGCCTGAAATTTTCAGGTGTGACTGTTTTATTGTACTATTGTAGAAATTTGTCAGTTCTTTTTTCCAAGATTAAAAATACAATCAAAACACTTACATTTTCAAATTACTAAACTTGAATCTCCAGAACAAACACTGGCTGACTACTAGGACTAGAAAGGCTGACTACTGAAAATTAATGGCTGAGTACTAGAAAAAGTGTCAAGTATATTTATAGCAGTTGGGAACAGTATTCATTTTGAAATGATGCTGAAAAAAGTACATAACAGAGAAAATAATTAATCATTCTACCACCCAGTTACAAATCTACCTTAATGTGCTTAGGCAATGGCGTTCTGTAGTAGGAATAACCCACAAGTTTTGTTACCTGGCTGACTACTGGCGCATTTACCCTATTAGGGCAAAGACTCCGCAGCTTGAAGAATTATTGTCCCTCATATCGATTGCTGCGACGGCTTCCAGGATTACTTCACGTTCACTATACTGTTTGTCCTCAACATCCTCCCTACCCTAGTCGATTTTCAGAGGATTCACCAGTTATATCGATCGGCTGACTGTCGAACCATCGGCTGAAGCAGGATGGTTGTCCTCTCTCGGTCGTCTTTCCCGTGCAATAATTCGTCGACTCGCGCTCTCTTCCATATATGACAGAGCCGACGCCTTCTTATAAGTTTATGTCTCCAACTCGCAGTTATGGATGTGTACTGGATGGGCACTTCTCGTGGTAACTCCGCAGTTGCTGGAGGTATTCCTTTTTCCATATTTGCTGGAAGTCTTCAGACAGTTTAATCTTATTACTAAATTATTTTTTAGGTCTTTTCTTTCGTCGGGCTCACGTCCATTTGAAAGGGTCGTGAGTTTCTCTTTGTTACAAAATGGGAGGGTATAGTAAGATATTCGAGCTTACTCTCAAAACAAGTGACTACGTCTCGCTCTTACTAAGCAATTTTAATTCACGCAGAAAACAAAGAATATCTACAGACGTAATCTGCAGTTAGTTATAATTTCTGACAGTAGATGCTATCTGCTGCTACTTGTTGTCCTCAACATGCTTCACGGTCTCTTATAGCAGTAGCATACAGTCCTGAACCTTCCACCTCTGTCTAGTTGAGTTTAGACGGGGTCAAACTGAACTGTTTTAAAGAATGAACAATCCATATTCATTCTGTTTCTTCACAGGCCTTGGGTGCTGATTCGCCGAGAATACTCGCAACTCCAAACAAACAAAACAAAAAAGACGGAAGGAAAATATAGAAAAAACAAGTTGCCTAGTTCCGTGAAGAACTAAATAGCCTATTTGCATCCTACTTACGTAAACTCTATCAACATACAAAATTTCAGATTGATTGCTGTAATAGATTCGTAGATATTGAGAACCGTTTAAAAATTTCGGATGGTCACCATGTTGCATTTATATATATATATATAGGCCATAGAGTTATGTACTATTGCAGGAATGTTATTTCGTAGTTGTATTATTCAAACATCAATCGCATGGTTAGGACACAAGAAATAAAAATAAAATAAAAAACAGAATTTAAAATTTCGCACAGTCGCCATCTTGTGGTTATGAAAACAATTGAAATAAATTAGATATCAGTGGCTTAAACGTTGTATAAGTATTTACCGTACCAAGTTTCACTGTGATCGGATGGTTAAATCGCGAGAAACGTCCATTTCAATATTTACAATTCAGGTAGCCACCATGTTGGAATTGTGCCCACCAGGTTATTGAAAGTCCCATAGGTGAAATTATGTTAAAAGCCTCTATCAACATACAAAATTTCAGTTTTATTGCTGTTACAGATTAGTGGATATTGATAACCGTCAAAGATTTCGGATGGTTGATTTTATGTACTGTATGTAAATAATACAGTTATGCACTATTAGATGACGATTATTGCGTAGGTGTTGACTTTGATCGCATGATTAGGACACAAGAAATAAAATCTTAAATTCAAAATTACGCAACAGCCGCGATTTTGAGGTTATGTAAACAACTGAACTAAATTAGATGTCAGTGCATTACAATGAGTATAAACATTTGGTGTACCATGTTTCACTGCGCTCGGATGGTTAAATCACGAGAAAAGTTTATTTAATTGTTTCAACTTCGCTTGGCCGCCATGTTCGTTTTGTACTTACCAAGACTTTGAAAGTCACATAGGTGAACTTCTAGCAGTGCCCTTTATCACCGTACAAACTTCCAGGGTGAAATCAGTGGTAGTTTCGGAGATATAGAGTGCGGTGAAATATTTTGCACGGCCGCCATGTTGGGTTGGTGAGACGAAATAAAATTTGAAGGGCACGGTCGGGGTTGGACGATATAGTACTATGACTTTTCCGAGTTTCATTGAAATCGCTCCAGCTGATAAGATTTTATTGGGGGTAACACACACACACACACACACACACGGACAAAAGGTGATCTCATAAGCCTATTTTTTTTCATAAATGAAAATAAGCTAAAAATAAACGGGGCTTTGCTGGGTAATGCCCTGGCTGGTGCGGTGCGCTGGCCTTGCCCTGGTGGGGGCTTCTTGTTGTGAGCGTAGTCGATTCTCTGGGCCAGGTCTCACCAACTTTATCAAATACGTAGGCCTACGTCTTAGCATTCTCACTCATCGTTTAAACTCCACACTAAGTATGTCTCCTTTTTTCTTGGCACACGAGCTCCCTTGTTGAGCTGAATGCCTTCCCCACTACCTTTTTTTTTTTTTTTAGCGTATGGCTTTTTATTGCCGGGAGTGTCCGAGGACATGTTCGGCTCGCCAGTTTTGTAGCTGCTTCGAGACGGACACCCAATGGGTGAGCTACAAGTACCGTTGGGGAGGGAAGGAGGGAAGTTGGAATGTAAGGACGAGGAGTTGGAAGGTAGCGGCTGTGGCCTATAGTTAGGGACCAACCCCGGCATTTGCCTGGAAGGAAGATGGGAAACCACAGAAGACCATCTTCAAGGTTGCCGGCGGGGGGATTCGAACCTCCTCGCCTCCCGGATGTGTGCGACTGTCATCAGTCATTCCGTAATCACCATGGCTAACTCACCCGGTACTACCTCGGTGATGGGGAATGAAATAACTCTCTTCACATTACATATATATAATTATATTGTTTATTAACAATCATCAAATCATGAATCATCATTACAATGTTTCTTTCTTTTCTTTTTCTTTCTTTCTTTCTTTCTTTCTTTCTTTCTTTCTTTCTTTCTTGACAAAGGGTTTTTATATTTTCTCTTTTTCTTTCTACTGCCTTCTAAATACTGCCACATCACTCTCCTTCCTTTCTTCGATCACCTCACATTTAATATTTATTCTAACAGAAAGGAATGCATCTACCATCAAGGATACTTGAGCTCTTTTAGAATATTGTTCCAATGTTTCTTTGGGCACCTATATGGATATTTCTTCCGTTTAACCATTTTAATGGTAATACATACTTATCGATTTGACCAATCTGGTGATTTAAAACTTATCGTACATGTAGAGATTTTACAGGATCACCGAGGATCAATCAGTGGCTGAGAGAGTAGCATGATGAGTAGGGCACGGAAGTTCATGCCCTACAATTCCAGAAATTATGCATGCACATATTTTTTTAACTTGAAAATATGCCTATAAATAAGCACCATTAAATTGAAAAAATTAATGTCGCTTGGCAGTAGAAAAGACGAGTTAGTATTAAATTAATAAACTTACGTTAGTCTTTTAAGGTTGAATCACAAGTGTTCCCGTTGCCAATGTTGACGGGTGAATTGCAGTTCACAACCATCACTTTGCACAAATTTTCATTTGAAAAACTTCGTCTCTTGTCTCGGAAAACTCTTTTGTAACGTGAAAATATTCTCTCCACGTCAGAGGAGGTTATTGGGACATATTTAAACGATGTTAACTGCCCTACAGAGAGATGGTTTGTTGGTTCCCCAGTCAAGGGGTTGCGACAACGCGGTCATGTAGCCCCGTGTACTTTGGGTGTGTGTAGAATCTGTCGGATAACCAGTGTTAATTGTGATCACTGTATTAGTGTGTGTTATCTGTTTTCAATTCACGTAAGGATTGCAGACATTGCATTTTTTTCAAGTAGTTCCTACTTTTTCCGCCAAACGCCACCGTCAACGACTACTAGTTCAGAACTTGTTACCAGATGCCATCGCATTTGGCTCCCAGCGACGAACGTCGGAACCTAAGAGCGTTTGTCAAATGTTTAACCTAATCTACAACTTAGCTTCACACAGGTGTAATTAGTGGAAGGTTCTTTAACATGCTATAAATCTATGACATAGGACCGCCGGCTTTCCTTACCCTCCGAAGGAAGGCATACTGAGGGATTTTTAACGCTCTTAAAAAATCCGACGACTTCGGCCGGGTTTGAACCCGCGATCTTGGGCATAGAAGCTCAGCATGCTACCAACTACGCCACCGAAGTCGCCCTACAGAGAGAGGAGAGTATCTTGGCGTGACAGACGGTTTTTCTTCGAGAATATATCGATTTTAGCAGATCTGTTTATAACCAGTTTTTTCTTCAAATTACATAATTCACTTTCTCTTGCACTCTTTGTCCTATACTAATAGCAACAGAACTTAGATTGCTTACTGTTTTTTTTTTTTTCAAAAACAGTAAGTGATTTATTTGAGGGAGATCCTACAGCTTCCAGTGACATTATGCCTCTTGGTAAGAAAGAATAATGGACAGATATGAAAACAAATTCTCTTCCAATTTTATGCCTCACAGAATATTTTGAACTGTTTCTATTATTATTATTATTCTCGATTCAGAAAACATCAAATAAAACACAGATAAACATACTATGACTACAGACATTATATAATATTTGACCAAAACTTGGCCACTTCCACTGCATTCTGTGATGCTTCATAAAGTTCATCTTCTGTGCAGGAGGTCGGGCACAGTTTACACTGAAACATATGTTTCACAGCCTGATCTTCTCCACTGTCACACTGAATGTCATCTTCCTCTTGTTTACAGCTATTTCTCGTCGAATAGAGGGTGGTGATATTCCTGCGAGCTGGTAAAGGCACTCTGTCGGTGTTGATCTTAAGCATCCAGTAGCCCCACTTTGCAAGATTGATCTTAGATCTACCCACTCCTGATCTTAATCTATTGAAGGATTTCCATGTTAACCAATCTTGATCATGACCAGGAGGTAAAGTTTCGGCTATCCTTTTCCAGCCCAGGAGAGGAGATTCCTTAGCTTTCCATAATTCTAGCCTGGCTTTTACACTTGTAGTCTTCAATTCTTGGGATGATCTTAGGAATCTCTTCCTAGACCTCAGCCTCTGAGCATGTAGTTCATGTCCATGTAAAGGATTGGTTGCTTCCTGAACATCTTTCTTCCTTTCCTTGTTTACAGCTATTTCTCGTCGAATAGAGGGTGGTGCTATTCTTGCGAGCTGGTAAAGGCACTCTGTCGGTGTTGATCTTAAGCATCCAGTTATAGTTCTACACGTTTCATTGAGAGCTACGTCTACCTGTTTAGCATGAGTTGAGTTATATCAAACCGGGCAGGCGTACTGTGCAGCGTAATAACACAATGCCATTGCAGATGTTCGAATAGTGTCAGGTTGACTACCCCCTTTGTGATCCGGCCAGTTTCCTCAAAAGATTATTCCTGGTGTGAACTTATGACTCGGTGTTCAAACAGTGTTTCTTGTTGATAAGAGCTCTGTTCAGTGTCACTCCTAGAAATTTTGGGGTGTAGCAGTGTTCCAGTTCCACGCCAGACCATATTACCTTCCGTTTCTCAAGTGAAAGGCACACACTTGTGTCTTGGAGCGATTTGGTTTCAGTTGATTTGCGATATAATATTTAGACAGATCCATAAGGGCAGTCGTGAGGTTGTTATCCACTGATTCAAAATCCTTACACTGTGTAGCAAGAGCGAGATGCCAGCGTACAAGAAACTCCTGGTGTTGGGAGCTATCGGCTGGTCATTTGTATACACGTTGAACAGAAATGGAGCGAGATTACTTCCTTGAGGTTGGCCATTCTTCTGTAGTCTCCATCGGCTGCGTTGCCCCTTGCAAGTCCACAAAATATCTCCGATTCTGCAGGAGAGGAGCTATGAACCTGGTTAGGCTGGAGTTCTTAGTCAGCGTGAAGACCTTAGCAAATAGAAGCTGATTATTAACAGTGTCGTAGGCTGCCGATAAATAGACAAATGCCACTCCAGTTACCTTAGCAGCATTATTCGAGTCGAATTAATTAAGAACCTCTTTGGCAAATTCTATGTGCTGAGAATAGTACAATGCTGCATCCAGCCACGTTCCCCAACGGGTTAACACAGATAGTGTGGCAGATGCCCAGTTGACTGTGTTTTAGATTTGGATTATTTAATTCATGATAACTTATATTGTGTACTTTGCCATAAGCTTAACTATCAAATAAATAATCTATAGTCTGTCACAAAACTGTATTAATTATGCAATTTCTTTTGTTTGTAGGTAAGTGCCGATAACGATTCCTTGTTGCTGTCAATCGACTGCTGTGAAGATCTTGTACTGTAAGTAGTCAAAGTGATATGTGCTACATGAAAACTGCATGAGGACCGCCGGAGAAAAAAGACAATAGTTCAGATTTATGGATTCTAGGATGCCATCTGATGGCTGAACGTAAGGTAAAATAACCGAAACAGGTGTAAATGACAGGTCACACGATTTAAGGGTGTAAATTATTACTGGTACTGGGAAATAATTTGACAAGTCCAGGTGAACCAGGGATAGAAGTTAAAGAATATCGTCATCTCGCGTGAAATTAATTTGATTTCTTTGCTTAATTTACACCATGAACTCGTGTGAAATTTACTTTTATGGTTCTTGTCTATAGTCGTAGTCCAAGATTAGACTATGAGTGTAATTCTCCGTCATTTATAAAGTAGTAAATGGTGTTTTGTTTTTAGAAAAGTTCCCTGTTACATAAAACCAAAATCATGATGTAATTGAGGAGGCTTTGATATGCGAAGGCATGATTTTCAATATAATATTGGCTCGGCAATACTTGTAGAAGAAGACTCCTGAAAATACTTAGGCATCCATGAAAGCGTACCAATCACTTCATTTTATAATGAGGGTATTGAAAGGCAGTATCTCCACCGCAAAAGAATTAAGATATTTGACCCCGGTGAGGCTAATTTTCGATTATGGGTCAGCGGTTTGGGACCCATCTCAGGTAGGGCTCATCAATGAGCTGGAGATGGTACAAAGGAAGGCTGCTAGGTTTGTGATCAACGATTTTAATCCTAGAAATAGTGTAACTCAAATGATTGAAAAAAAAAGGGCGGGAACCTTTGAAAGATAGGACGATATCCTACGCTATGCTTAACACTTACACTAATCGGCCAGCATGAGGAGAACTAAGCTAACGTCTGGGAAATCCCACCTACCTGAGCAGGGAAGATCATCCACATAAAGTCAAGGTCCGACCACAGAGTACAAATTATGGGAAATATTATTTTATTAACCGTGGTATTGATAATTGGAACTCATTGCCTGCCTCAGTCTTAGAGCCTTTCGCCAAACATATTGGTGTGTTTAAGAGAAGACAGAAATGTTCTGTAAATACTACGATGGAATTATATAGTTCCCAAATCGTGTTTGATATTGTTGGTAACTTTCTTGTAATTGTACAATTTGCCACCGGGGAATTACCGCTATTTGCAAATAAAGTAAATGAATGAATGAATATCACAACTGTACCGAGTCTGACTAAAATCAGGCAAAATAAAGGTAAAAGCATTGAGAAGAAATAGCTTACAAAATGACAAATTAAGGCTTTAAGTTTACAAATGACTATGCACAAGGGATTTAAACCGCTCCCAAACTATGTCATTCCTTCCAAACCAATTTGTAATTTTATGAAATTTTCAATAAATTTAAGTTTTTGAAAAATACAAGAGAAGTTTTCGTTAATTCTTAGGTTTTTGGTGTGCTTATTCCGAAAATGACCTCCATTCGTTTTCATCACGTCAGAGTTTTTTGTAATATCGATATCGATATTTTCGCTAAAATTGAGAGCAAAAAAGGATTTCCCTTGAGTTTAAACTTTTTACAAGAAATTATGGTGCAGTTTCTAGAAGAATCTAACATAACATAGACGATTGACCAACAGGAACAAATTTATTTATTTAGCGTATGATGCTTCATTTGACAATCGTTTGAAATGTATTTTACATATAATTGCTATTAGAAAAAACATATATACATATACAGGAACAAATAAACGTTCGAAACAAAATTTAAACTGAGCAAATAACAAAACAAAACAAACAATGTGTGTATTTAAATCCGTAGTCTTTTTCCTCTGAAACTTCTTGTTTTGCTAATATGTTCAATCTTAGGTAAATGTTCATAAAAATCCAAGTAAAATTGTATATTTCGAGAAAATATGACGTGCTAGAACGTTTCAATTACTGTTTTCGTAATCAGCACCTAAAATACATTACGTTCAGATATCACTTCCCTTGTATTTCTTTCGACGCTGGGCTCTGTTATGAGCTGTTGTAATCCTCTTTGGTCGGAACAAGATCTAGAATTTCACTTCTCTGAGAAATTGTTGAGAACGTACAGTACATATGAAGAGCGTACAAGGAAAACACAATATGCGCCATTTTTACCGTTTTGAGGAGAACATAGTTTAAAATTTCATAAAATTATAAATTGGTTTCGATACGGTAGTAAGAATTTGTTTGAGGGTGTAAAAGTGCTCTCCTAAAAATAATGAAAATGGCTCTTATCGTGTTTTCCTCCTACAGTCTCCAAGTCCACGACAATTTCACAGAGAAGTAAAATTTTAGATTTTGTTCCAACCAAAGAGGATTACAACAGCACATAAAATATCGTCAAATTACAAATGGGTTTCAATAGTAAGGATTTGTTTGACAACGTTTTAAATTGCTCTCCTAAAACAGTCGAAATGGCGCTTATCGTGTTGTCCTCCTACGGTCTTCATATGATGTAAATGGCTGTACGGCCCAAGTGATACGAACAATTCGGAAATTTTGCTAGGTGAGTAAAAATGTGTAATTCGTCTGTTTTACTGTATTTCAAAATGATGTATGTGAAGAACCTTAACATTTTTTCTTAAGTTGTATGTTATAATAAAGACTATTGAATGTGTTAATTGTTTATTTATTTCATATTGATATTATTCTTACAAGTTGGTAAGAAACTTGATCATCAGTCATTTTGATGAAAGTAAGATGTATGGTGACTCCTCTAGATTCCAGTACTCCATGACAATATGCAAAACGTCAATACTCTGGAACACACGATGAAATAAATTAGATCTTATCAATAGATATCATCAAACCATAGGTTTGTAATATTGCCACTTGAGTAAGCACAGCGTTCTCGCATTCACTGAAGTAGGGTGCTAGTAGCTAATGATAATGAGGAAATTTGTTACTTAAAAATGCTCAGATCCCATGCTACAGGCATACACAGATTAATACATCTACTTAGTTTAAGAACATGTAACCAGTTCGGCATAAGCATATTCGGAATTTTAGCCACACCCAACTGTCCATCATCACAATATCTTCTTCGTTTTGTCACTTCTTTTAGAGTTTCTCAGTCCTAGTTCTTCGAAGAATGAGGGCATTTTCCCCAGTCTTTTATTTTCCTTATTCATTTTTTGTCCTTTTCTTCTTCCAGTACGTTAGTTGTGAGTCGGTAGTTAGCTTTAGTTTTAGTTCTTTTATCATCTCATCACTTGCCATTCCCACACAAACTATAAGGGTTGATAACCAACGTCAAATATCTCTTAATTCATCATTGTACGTTATTTAACTTTGCCCGAGCATTTTATCAAACAGAAACGCTCGTTAACTTACCACTAACAAGTAACTACGTTAAGTGGCCAAATCTGACCTCTCAACTCCCTAAAGCATTGTTAAAATGGAGGGAAACAGCCGAACTCTACCTTGGGCATCCCACAATGGCGGTTTGTTTCCGAGTTTCCTACGAACTTTCATCCATATGAATATAACATATGTTTATGATAATGAAATTAGAAAATATCATACATGTTTAATGGCAAGAACGAGAATACGGAAATAAAAATAAAAAGCATATCCGAAATACAGAAGACCTTATTCATGGCAAAAGCTTAAAATGACATGAACAAAGTATTTACGAGAACTGGCTGTTGTATTTAAGAGCCCGCTGATGAGCCAGTTTGGGGTTCCTAGGGGAAACCCCACACAAAACACGGCATAAACCTAGAATAATTGCTGAGTTTTAATTATCATCATTATTACCACACATGTTTTATGCAGATTCTTCCAAACAGCTCACTGAAATATCTTAATAGCTCCATTATTGGCCTTATAGGCTAATGCCTCAGTTTGTAAATAGTAAATTTATTAAGAAAGAATAAAATGTAAAAAGAAAACCGTATATTATTTCAGGTTGAATGTTTTGTTTAATCCATGACATAACCCGTAGCTAATTTAATATCAGTATCGTCTTTATTATAATTACTTAATATTTTAGTTATACACAAAATAATGAAAACAAATACAACTTGAGCTCAAGATTATATAAAGATAAAGTGAAAAGTCCGATGAAAAGGAAACGGGTAAGTCCACATTTTGATGGTTCGATACAATGAGAATCATCACGTGGCCCCACTTAGTGTGATGCGATAGGTTGGGGAACTGGCCTACTGTTTGGTTTTGTACAAAACAGTGCGACTTTTGTAGCTACTTTGTGTTTTATTAAGGGCGTGGTGGTGCAGAGGGCAAGCTGCTTGCCTCTCACGAAAGCGGACTGAATTCGATTCCCGGCCAATGCATGTGAGATTTTCTAAGTGAAATATCACGTCCTATGGTTCGAATTATACGTAAAAATGAACGTTCCGTGGCTCATGATCGTAAGATTAACGATCACGTTTATCTTTTTTTTGTGTGTGAGTGTTTGCTGGAAATGAAGTTCCAAGTTTAACCACGGAGCACCATAGTGCTGTACGGAGGTTTTTGTTTACAAGAAAGTGTAACGGCCCCTACAGCTGTTACAATCAATACTCCTTAAAACCACCTCGTCGTCCTTATTTATTTGACAGACGACATACACTTCATTCATTTAAATCTATTGGGCGCCAGTCATCGTAAAAATAACACATTACAATTATTGTATTTAGCCACGGCAGCTCCCTTCCTCGTGCTGAGATCTATTATCAGGGGGTAGGGCAATGAACTTGCTATCTGAGATACTCATTGAATTCCAACTACATACAATCAATAGGAACCGTATTTTTAGCCTACTTTCGATTTTTGTTAGCCTACTTTCGATTTTTGCAAAAAATGAAAGTAGACTTATGAGATCAACACAGGGCGAAAAAAGTGTGTCTGTCTGTGTGTGTGTATGTGTGTGTGTGAGTCTGTGTGTGTGTATGTGTGTGTGTGAGTCTGTGTGTGTGTGAGTGTGTGTACTCTGAATGTCTGTCCCCCCCTATCAATTCGAACACGGTGAATGCGAATTGAACGAAATTTGGTACAAAGGTAGCACTAGCAAAGGACACCTCAGTGTCATGTTTTATATCGCCGCCATCTTTACTAAAACTGAATGGCGGCCACTCAAACGTTCAAAACGTAAAATCAAATAACGACTAACCAAATCATCCAATCTCTACCAAATTTGGTAACAACATACCTTCGTATAGGATGCGTCTTGTGACCAAACTACAAGGTCGTCCGCCATACCATTTCAGGATGGCGGCCGTGCGAATTATGCAAACTTTATAATCCATATCATGGGACCCACCAGTTCCGATTATCGAGCCGAGAATCGTTTTAACTGTTCTAAAGGAAGAGGCACGTACGAAATTAAAAGTTTATTTTGTAATACTATAGTGCAGACGTGATTTTAAAAAGCTCAGCTGATTCATTAATAAGACAAGATGGCAGCGGATATCTTGTGCCTGACTTATATTTCACTAATTTGAGTATTGAATGCAATATAGCGTACTGATAAAAAATAAATAAACTTTGTATGAAATGCTTTATATATAAATAATATACTCCAGTGATGAAATCGTTTAGTATAAATCATTATTTGCTAACAAGTTCTATGTAAGTCATTTTAAATAGAACGATATTCGTTGTCACAATTAGCTCAGTGGTAGAGCGATAGCCTGTCGCTCAGATTCCTATGGTTCAAACCCGATCAGAGCTAGTTATTTTGCTTGAAATGTTATATGTTTATTGTTTTGTAATGACTCAGATGTTTTAAAATTAAGCGTTATATTGTGCAAATTATGGTGTAAAATATATATTTAATTAAAACATAATTCGCCAGCAGATTTACTCGAGACATCTAGCTGCCAAAAAGGTAACTTCCAGATTTTATTGAAAAGTTTCTTCTTCTGGCCGCTAGAATGCACTCGCTCTGTTAGGATTATATTGTTCGATATTTCACCACTAGATGTCCCGACTAGTCTACGTGGGGATCCATTGATTACTATACCATTATCATTCTATGCGCATCGAATTTGAAGAATGACAAGTTGATACTACGATACATTTTAACTTTTTATTTTAAAGGGTTTGTAACAGCCTATTTTGCGTTACTTGAAAATGTTATTAAGCGTTATATTGTCCACATTATGGTGTAAAATATATATTTAATTAAAACATAATTCGCCAGCAGATTTACTCGAGACATCTAGCTGCCAAAAAGGTAACTTCCAGATTTTATTGAAAAGTTTCTTATTCTGACCGCTAGAATGCACTCGCTCTGTTAGGATTATATTATCGAAAATATCCACATAGTTTGTATACACACGTCTCTGTAGGGTCATGGAAAGATTTGTTAATTCAATTAGGGTTGTGAAAGCCATGCACAACCAGACGTGTAAAGACATGCCTCAACTCAAAGTTGGATGTTGCCCACGGCAGGTCGTAATAATAATAATAATAATGTTATTGGTTTTACATCCCTTTTAACTACTGCTGCTTTTAGAGACACCGGGGTGCCGGAATTTTGGCCCGAAGGGGATCTTTAACGTGCCAGTAAATGTACTGACACGGCTCCCTCGCATTTGTGCACCCTCAAATGCCAGCTGACTGCGCCAGGATACGAACCTGCAACCTAGGGCCCAGCAAGCGAGAACGTTACCGCTGAGCCACGCCGCCAGTCCGGTCTATTATGTCTCCAGATCCATAACATTCTTGATATACTTCTTATCTTTCTTTCTTTCTTTCTTTCTTTCTTCAATGATGGTAGCAGTTTTTATCTAGGTCGTGGCGTTTGGTAGAGGTAAATCGTTTCTAAGGTCTTCAACAAAGAATAGTTCTATTATACTCTTTGATAATAACAACGAGTTATAACTATACTCATACATTTAGGAGAAAGTAGGCTATATGTTCTTTACTGAACATCTTGTTTGAAAATGGATATGCGCATTTGCTAATGCATATTTGGGGTTATTGGATTTGTTGCATATTCTGAACATAACAGCATATTTTAGCATATATATTTGAAATTTAGTATAATTTAAGACATCTTGTACAAAATTGGTTTTGACTGACTGTTGGACATGCCTTGTAAGCAACTTTCTGAGCAATAGATAACAGTATTTTACGCAAGCATGCTGCCTGGCTATTTCAAGAAGGGAATGGGGTGGGAAATTCCGTTCACCATCTTGGCAGCCAGTAGCCCGGGGCTAGTTTTCAGTTAAAGTGTTACTTAAGTATTCATAACTAAGAAACACTTAAGTTAATTATACGTCAAATCAATACTAACAGAAACACACTTAAATGCCTACAATTTATAGATTATTTGAAGTGTACATGTTTCGAAACAACAATAGTTTCTTCTTCAGCACAATTAAGATTTTAAAAAATACTTATTCTAAGGAAAAAACTTAAATTAAAAATGGATAACCTTACAATACGTTTTAAAAGAATAATTTTGAAAAAAACATTTAGAAATCCTTAAAATTATCTATGAAAATTTAGGCAATTATATGGTTAATCTTCTGAAAAATATCTATGAAACAATATTGTAAATATTCCTCTTCTGAAAAAATTATGGTTCGCTGAACATAAACAGTGTCTTAAAAATAAACTATTCAAGCTTTAACGTACTGTACCACGGAGTTGAAATAACACAAGTAGTCATATCTCTGGAACTGATTCAATCTTAGACCCTATTAAGAGCATCAAGTCTGGTTGGTTGGTTGGTTCCTTAGTTTAGGGGCTGCGACAACGCGGTCATGTAGCCCCGTGTACTTTGGGTGTGTGTAGAATCTGTCTGATAACCGGTGTTAATTGTGATGACTGTATTAGTGTGTGTATCTGTTTTTTAATTCAAGTAGAGACTGCAACTTTGAATTTTCAAATAGTTCCTACTTTTGCCGCCAAACGCCACCGTCAACGACTACTAGGCCTAGTTCAGAACTAGCTACTAGACGCCACCGCAGTCGGCTCTTGGCAACGAACGTAGCAACCTAAGAGCGTTGTTTACATTCTTAACCTATCCAATTTAGTTTCACACAGGTGTAATTAGTGGAAAGATCTTTAACATGCCATAAATCTATGACATGGGACCGCCGGCTTTACTTCCCCTCCGAAGGAAGGCATACTGAGGGATTTTTAACGCTCTTAAAAAATCCGACGGCTTCGGCCGGGTTTGAACCCGCTATCTTGGGCATAGAAGCTCAGCATGCTACCAACTACGCCACCGAAGCCGCCAAAAGCATCAAGTCTATATTACGATGTTCATTCAGTTTTTATATGCCTTCTGTTCCGCATGCCAACTATTTCAATACGTGGTGGGATCTCAATCTAGTAAATTCAAACAAAATTTTAGTTGTTTAATAGTGTTGGAGCTTGAAAAAAACAATTTTTAAAACCATCTTAAACCTCACATGTCATTCTCCTCTCCCTCCTTGTTGATAAATGTTATGGTTTAATGGTGTTTACTAACCTCGAAAATATTAAATCAGAGCATCAGATTGTCATCTACGTCGCTATGCCTTCAGTTCCGCATGCCAACTATTTTGGGATATTAATGTATTAATATTAAATATTAAACTCCAAATATTTATAGGTCTTTCAATATTAAACATGTGATCCTTAATTAGTTGAAAGATGAAAAACATATGAATGGAAATTATCCTAGATGCCGTGCTGGCAAAGAAACTTAAAAGAGAATCGGTCTTTAAGTCTTCCCATTGTCCGTCTTGGCGTTACTACTGTAGCACATTTGTCCGTTATGGCGCTACTATCTTCTCATGTATAATCGCTTCTTTTACATTTCTTACGAACAAGCTAAAGATTGTGTTGAATATAGCGTGTTTATTCAATAAACCTTAGAATATTGAATAAACATCGTGAAATGTTAGTATACATTAGAAACATTATACACCATATCATTTTTATGCTTTCAAATAGTTGAATGCCAACCAAGTAGTGTTTACTTGTGTGAATATTTAATTTAAACTTGAAAAATCATTAGGATCTTGTTGCAATGAATCATAGAAAAGAGCTCAAAGAAAATATTATTGAAAAAACTATATTTTGAAAAGAAGTAGCATGGCTTATTAAGTGTTCATGTCCATTACTCTTTATCCAGGAATGAGCAGCAGAAAGTATTTAATTAAATCAGTGGGCGTTGTGTAAGTGACTTTTTTAAAAACTGATGGCGTTGTCGTCTATTGTCAAATATGCTCGAAGGAAGTGAAATGTGAAAAGAAATTTCAACTTGTACAACATGAGAAAACGACCGCACATATTACGGCCAAGGAGGGAAAGAAGAGTGAATAAGATTGGCTTATTGTTGAGTGCATATTTTTCAATTTTAATGCATATTTTCTACATTTTAGTGCATAAGTGAATGCATATTTTAATCGTTTTAGTGCAAAAATGTCCATTTCCTACCCAAAAGCCTTTTTTTTTTTTCATAAGATGAAAATAACCTAAAACGAATTACAGGTTCCAGCACTTCAATGATGCCTTCAGCTTAAAAATGGTTGAATAAACGCTAAATGTAAATGATTTGTTGCGTACTATTAAGATTCCAACCAGGCATAAAAAGCTCTAAAATAATAGATTCAGCCAACTGAAGGTTACGGATAGTACGTAATAAAACATTAACTAATAAGGTTTTTGTATACTACTGTATGTTTCTTGATTCATTATTTTCTCGTCTGTTGATATGGGTGTTAAGTCCTTAACTTAATAAATCCATAATTTACATTATTAATCACTCAGCAATACTCGAAGATGATTCAGATGGAAACTTAGCTCATCCTAAAATGAAGGAGACTCGCGAAGAGCGCGGGCACGAAATTAATGTGAAGTAATGTGAGGTTCCTGTGCAGTGTAATGTACATACATTGTATTTCAGTATAGATGGTTCCTTGCTAAGGCTGAATCAGGCTGTAACGTAAAATATAACCGGGTATTTGCCGTGATAGTGAAGTCAAAAATAAAATTAAAAAAGATACGAGCCTTACAGTAGTCGCATACGATGTGTAACATCTGACATGTTATCCTACTCGTATACTACACAGCTTGGACATTCTTAAAATGTTAATTTACACTCCATTTTCATACTGGTACTATGATGAATGTATAGATTGAATTGGAGATATGCTACTGTCACATTTGTGGCGCAGCGGTCAAGCTGTTAGTCTCTCACCAAGATAGACCGGGTTTGATTCCCGGATTAATACATGTGAGATTTTCGAATTGAAATGCCATGTCCTGTGGTTCGCATTCCACGTAAAAGGGAGGTACCGTGGATCATGATCGTGAAATTAACGGACACGCAAAACTACAAGCTTCCTTCCTTCCTTTTAGATTAATAATTCATAATAACAAAGTGACACACAACGTCGACAGTTCTCTCAAATACTGTGAGCACATTCCTCAGTAACTATAACATTCATTATTCTCAAGGCTCTCATACAGTTCGTCGTAAACAATCAAAACATGGCTTCCTACAATCATGAAATGACCTAGTCTCACTTATGATGAAAATACAGCTTTTATTCCACTCATATAACAACATTTTGTTATGCATTTAATATTTGACTACTCACCCACAGCTTGACAATAATGCCGCTTACTTAAATGTCATTTGTCGTCTTTGTCCTACCCCATGTGATATTCAACCTTGAACGTGAAGCTTCATAAACTGCTCAATGACAAATGAAAGTCGGTAAAACATTTGCCACTGTGCTCGTCAAACCAGTGCCTGCTAAATGCACTGCCTACTGTATTGCCATAACATTCTCGCGCTACAGAGCACACACTGCCTTGTTTCCAATACACACATTTTCAATTGTACATCCAGCTGGCAGTGCGTCTTCACTTCCGTCCGATCCACTTCCGCCCGATTCACTTCCATACCCAATTTTCAAAATCACTCCCACAAAACTATCCAGCAACCGAGCGGAAAGATGTTACACATCAAAAATAATAATATAATAATAATAATCCTTACTGGTCCCATATGGAGGTCCAAAGAACTCAGTAAGAGAAGAAAGTTACGGATTTTCAATAGCAATGTCAAGTCGGTACTGCTATATGCATGTGAAACTTGGAAAGTGACCAAATCCTTGACACGAAAGATCCAAATATTTGTAAGTAAATGTCTTAGGAACATCTTAGGAATACACTGGCCAGATATGGTGTCAAATGAGGAATCGTGGATGAGGACAGATCAACTGCCGGTCGAACAGCAGATCAAGAGCAGAAAGAGGCAATGGATTGGCCACACACTGCGTAGATCTGATGACAACATTGCTAAACAAGCCGTGGAGTGGAATCCTCAGGGCGAAATGAGAAGAGGAAGACCTAGAATGACATGGAGAAGATCAGTTGAGGAAGAGAGCGAGCAGCTTGGATACTCGTGGGGAAAGATAAAAACCACAGCACGCAACAGAACCAGATGGCGAACCCTTGTTTCGGCCCTTTGCTCCTCAACAGGAGTGTAAGGAATTAAGTCAAGTTACTAGTAGGCAAAATATCCATTCCCACCACACAACAGGGCTCTTTGATTCCCCATATCACGTCCCTACTTTACTAGTAGCATGACGAATAGAAGGACCTAGTGTGAGGACTCCGTCATTTTAGCCTGGTAGTTTCTGGTCCCGCCGCTACAAGCACTGCAAGCGAGTATGTCCAACACGTGCTGTGTTTCCGTCGAGCCGGTTCATAGAAAGTGCGCGAGAAGTTACTGTGTGAGATATTTGTGTGAATTAAATTGAATTTTCTTTGCTTTCAGTTCTTAAATTCAGTTCATTGTGTCTTGTGTACATCAGCGTTTTGTGTTTTGTGTACTTCAAACATATTTCTTATGTGGCTTGGTTCATTTAATAGTTCAACATGCCTTATTGTTTTGTACCTGGCTGTAAGTCAGGGTATGGTCGAGTAGTTGACGATATACGATTTTTTTCACCACCGAAGGATACAAATCAATTTGAAAAATGGGCCAGAGCTATTCCACGAAAGGATACGAAGTTAACGCGTAGTAGTAGAATTTGTCAAATTCATTTCTCTGGTGATTTGATAGTAAAATCAGATAATTTTATAGTGAATGGTGAAGAAGTGAAAATCTCTCGTATGAGGTGGAAGTTACGTCCTGGAGCAGTGCCTCATATTTTCCCTAATTTACCGAAGTACCTGTCAAGTGAGAATAAGTCCCGTAAAGCTCCTAACAGGAAAAAGAATCTCGATACCACCAGGAAGAGAAGAAAGAAGATTGAAGATGGGAGTGAAGCAACGAATGAGGCATTAAAAGGTCAGTCTAATGTTGATAAGAATTTGGGTCATTCTAGTGTACTTACCGATGCTGAAAAGACTATAATATTGTTCAAAAGGCGCCTAAAGAATGCTAACCGTAATTTAATTCGCGTTAGATCCTGCCTCAACTCAGCAAAATCGAGAATTAATTTGCTGGAGAAGCAGGTTCGACATTCACAGGCATTTAATTACAAAGATAACAAACACCTTAGCAAGAAGGAAAAGATGATAATAGACACTATGCTCAAGAAATGCCAGGTAAAATCTCCCAATGGTATGAGGTACAGCAATGAATTCATTTTAGAGAGTTTATTGTTGAGAATAAAATCACCGAAAGGATTTCGTCATTGTCGGCGACATAATCTCTTGCCTCTGCCCTCAGAAAGTCACTTGAGAAAACTTTGTAAAGGACTTAAGTGCCCTTATGGAGTTAATACGCATAGTATAAATGCTATTTCAGACTATTTTAAGGAAGAAAAGAATGATAATTCACGTTACGGTGTTGTAATTTTCGATGAAGTGAAGCTAAGAGAAGAAATCCAGTTTAATAGTTTTTCTCATAAAGTAGATGGATTAGTTGATTTAGGTGAACACACACCTGACCTCCAGAAGAACGTACTTGCAAATCACGCTCTAGTGTTTATGTTCGTACCATTCATGCATAATTGGGTGCAGCCAGTTGCTGTTTATGCAAGCAGAAATGCTACTCCAGGGGACATTCTCGCAAAAATTTTAATACAGGTGATTTTGCAGTTAGAAGAGGCTGGGGCGAGGGTGGTTGGCTTTACTTGTGATGGTAGTCAGACAAATAAAAAGGCCTGGAGATCGTTAGGAGTTAGTGGCAAGACAAGCTCTCTACAACCTCACATCCTTAATCCTGCAGATGTTACGAGAAAGATCTGGGCTTTCTCAGACTTCGTTCATGTATTGAAATGCATAAGAAACCACTTTCATGATAAAGTAGAACTTCTCTATAATGACAAAATTATTAATTTCAATTTTTATAGGGAACTGTTCAAAGAAGATCTCTCAGGGTATGCTGGGCTTAGAGCATGCCCCAAGCTGACAGTTGCTCATTTAGACCCATCATCTTTCCAGAGAATGAACGCTAGGCTTGCATTCCAACTTTTCAGTGACAGTGTTGCCAAAGGTATTAAATTTTATCGAGAAATGGGACTGGCAGGATTACAAGGTAGTGAGGACACTGAGACATTTACCAGTGATATAAATGTTGTTGCTGATGCACTCAATGCATTCATTCCGTCTCAGGCTCTTCGTAAAGGTTCACCTTCTCATACAGCTATTGTTAATTTTCTTCAGACCGTGAGATCTACCAATAATACCTTTGCCTCCAATAGAACCTTGGAATCACTAGTAGTAACCCTACAGAGTACTTTGGAGATGTGTGAATGGCTTTGGGAGAAAGGTTATAAGTATGTGTTGACAGGAAAGCTCACCCAAGATCCCTTGGAACGGCACTTCGGAATTATGCGGTCTTTCAGTTCAGATGATCATCCATCGACAATAGATTTCCTTCATTTGCATCTACTTCAATGTATATACGTCCCTATAAAACAGGCTTTAAATGTTGGTGGAAATTGTGAACCTAAACGGGAGCAGATCTTGACCTCGTATGTTAATCAGATGCGTATATTAGCCCGGAATGCGGAAGTGCATAACAAGACAGTGAAGGAATCAGTGGAAACTTCCATTAAGGAAAAAATTGTGGTTCGAGATGCAGTAAATATCGAAGACTGGGAAAGCTCTGTACCTGAATTTGACAGCGCAGTTCGAAACTCTTCGATTGATAAGTGTTTAGTGTACCATTTGGCTGGCTATGTTGTTAAGCACTCTTCTAAATTTATTAAGTGTTCGCCTTGTGCTCATTCTCTACGTGACAATAATCTAAATAAATTTTCAGTTCTTACCGAAATAAAGGACTACGGCTCAATGAACAATGAAGTGTTTCTAACACGTCCTTCGAGAAGTGTATGTGACATCCTTTTCCAGGCCGAGAAAGTAATTACCGGAAAATTAAACTCAAAATCGATGTGGAGCGAAATATTTTTTGATTGCATCGATTCCATAGAAACAATTTCAGTTGATCCTTCAGGAGCTGGCTGTTGTCTTCAGCATGTCATGAATGTTATCCCCAGACTTGTTTATCATTATATAAAGTGCCGATTTTTCTTCAGAACGAAGGAAATCCGCCGAGATTTGCAATGTCGAACATCCGCCAAGTCTTCACGCAAGCTTTCGAAAGTTCAGTAGCCGACAAAATGAATTGGTAAGTGGGGTGTTACTTTAAATAGTTTATGAGTGCTTGTTTTAATATGCTGGGGATTATGTTCTTTTTTAAATCTGTGTCTGTATACTCCAGGAATCTGTGCTTATCGTAACATGTAATGAATACCGTAGTTCTTATTTCCGTGAATTATATTTTCCATTGTGCCTTGCCGTGCTATTTTAATTGTAATCGCTAATTACTTTTTAAAAGAGTATTAGTTACAAAGTCATTCGTTTCCCTTAGCAGCATCCCTAAGACCAGCTGAGCTAACACCGGCAGCGTGGAACTAGCCCCCTCCAACGCTGCCTGGCGGGGCGCGCTTGAACTTGATGAGTCTGCTCACTTTCCCTTTCATTCGTCATGCTAGTAGTTTGCATCTTAAGAGCATTCATCTCTGCCAAGAAATTTTAATTCTGATCTGAGGGCTAGAACGGGATACACTGAGCATCGTGAGGCAAAACTGAGAATAGGAGGGTTTGAATCCCATGTCAGCCATTTTGGAAGTGGATTTCCGTGGTTTCCCACTTCTAGTCCAGGCAAATACCGGAATGGTTCCTCACTTAAAGCCACGGCCGCCTCCTCCTCAATCCTCACCTGAATTACAATTACACACACTATTATATCCATCACAATAACACAGGTTATCAGAAAAATCAACGTGCGCATACACACACAAACCCAAGTACATGACCACGATGTCGCAAAGCTCCTAAATCAATCAAAAACAAGCATTTACCTTGCATCAGATTAACGCGCTACGTATGTCCACGCCCATAGCAGCACTGAGATGGCGGTAGGCTGGAGTGAAGGAGCGTGCATTTGGGTGTGAATCCAGTCCAGGTAGAAGTCGACTCTCGTAAACACTGAAGACCGTTCGTCACGGCACCGGAAGCCGTACGACACGATACCAATCTCCACATTGCCATCAAGTAATGGTCCTCCGGAGTCTCCCTGAGGATAAACAGCTGCTTACAACACTTTCAGTGCAAATTTATCAATCAATCACATTCTTGTCTGTACATATTTAATTTCCAGATAGAATTTATTTCATTTCCAACTATGTGAACAATGATCACTTAAGGCCGGATATGAATGACTTTCAAAATTCAATAAAATTATGGGGGTTTGAAGTCATTTTTCAGTGTTCCCTTAGTAATCAAAAGTTCGGTGCTTTTCAGTCGGTCAACACGAATGTACCCAAAGAGTTGGGTTATACCCTAATCCTGAAAAAAAAATACATGAGATTAATAAATACTCTAGGATGATCAGTTTCGATCGTCAAGCGATCATAATCAGATTCATTACACTTAAGGGCCGACCGCAGCATAGATAGGAAATATTATTTCATTAATTGTCAAAAAAAAAAAAAAAAAAGTCAACCCCTGGCACTATACAGCCCATGACGGGATAAGGCCGACCAAGCGACCGCTGCCCAGCCACTTGGCCTGCAGATATTGGGGTGACGCGTGATCAGCGCGTTGGGTCCCCTCGGCCGTTAATCTTGGTATTCGTGATCGGGGCGCTGTCTCACTGTCAGTCAGCATCTCAATTGTCCTCACGAGGCTGAGTGCACCCCGTTCCAACCCTCACGTCAGTTTTAAAATCCCTGACGGAGCCGGGGATCGAACCCGGGGCCTCCGAGTGAGAGGCAGGCGCGCTACCCCAACACCACGGGGCCGGCTTTCATTAATTGTGGTATTAATAATTTATTTCTTTATTTATCGTATGACTTTTAGTGCAGGGAGTGTCCGAGGACATGTTCGGCTCGCCTGAGTCTGCAGCTGCTTCCAGCGGACACCCTTAGGGTGAGCTACAAGTTCCATTCAATTTCATGTAGTTCCAACTTTCGCTACCAGATATCAATGATACCTAGTGGTGAACGTTTTAACTTTGATAGAGCGTTCCGACGAAATCTAACCTAGCAATTTAGCTTCACACATGTTTAGTCTGTGGAAGGATATTTTACATGCCATAAATCTATGACCGCCGGCTTTACTTCCCCTCCGAAGGAAGGCATAATGAAAGATTTTTAACGGTCTTAAAAAATCCGACAACTTCGGCCGGGTTTTAACCCGCTATCTTGGGCACAGCAGTTCAGCATGCTAGCAACTACTCTACTCATTACTAGGCACAGTGTTAGAAGCCTTTCCCCAAACACATCGATGTGTTAAAGGAAGACTGATATGTTGTGTAAATACTCCGCTGTAATTACTAAGTTATATAGGTAGTTCCCAAATCGCAACTAGTGTACATTAAGTGTCTTTGATATTAAGGTTGGTAATTTTCTGTTAGCAAACAATTTGGCACTGGTGAATTATCCCCAGCTGCAAATAAAGTGAATGAATGATTGAAAGTCATTATATGGTTCCACTTTCATCTGCCACCAGTTTTAAAGTAATGTTACAGATATTGATGCTGTATGGTATTTGTTGATATGTAGGCTACTTACGTGGCAACCAGCAACATTCTTTGCTTTGGCGCATAAGAGAATATATTTAGCTTGAGAAAATGCTAGGTATTCATTCTGGCATTCTTTGCTTGATATGACATTCATATAAACCTCGCGCAGTGAAGTGACAGTTCTCCCTCCGTACTCCATGGCACCCCAGCCTGCCATGGCAACTGTATGATTCAAATAAGTATCAGCCTCTATGATTTTCTTCGGTGGCAATCTTGCTAGAGACACCACAAAGGTATGGTGAAACGATCGAGTAGTCTGAAAGAAGAAATAGTGTGTATGACATCGGCAGTACGGCATATGGGTCGTCCGATAGCACTGCTGCACTAGAAATCCAGGATGTGACAATCTGCGTCTCAAAGAAGGGTTGGGAAAGTAATGTGTTACTACGAAGGTGGATCAAAAAGTTAGTTGCACTAACGCACTGCAGCAGCGCGCTGTGTGTCGCAAACTTGGGCACAGCGGAGAAAGGGACAGACACTGTCCACACGTCTGTTAGGCAGGTCGCTGTGGTGTCTCGTCTTGTATGGTGTGAATAGCGGCCAAATGCAATGGCGCTTTGACTGGACGTTCACTCTAAATATGAGGTGCGTGCGTCAATCTGATTCCTATGGGCCAAAAGGAAGAATTGCACGGACATCCATCGTGAAATTAGTGCTCTGTATGGGGAGCGGGCGATTTCCCGGTAAGGGATCGTAAAGTGGTGTCAGCAATTCCAAGCCGGACGCACGGATATCACGGGACGACGTTTCCAATCCACCCTGGCATTTTTGCAACGCTATGCCGCAGACGGCAACGGGTTTCTGCGGCGAATCGTCACAGGCGATGAAACGTGGGTCCACCACTTCACCCCCGATGAGGAGATGAAGGCCGCTGTCTCCGTGTGGTTGCAGAACGCTGGAGAAACTTTCTATGTATCCGGCATCGACAAGTTGGTTGTGCGTTCGCAGAAATTTCGGAGTCTCTTGGAAACTATGTGGAAAAGTGACGTTACATTGTATGTCGTTATAGGCGTGTTGCTGTGTATAGGTGGTGTAATAAATAGCCATAACTGGGAAGTGCAACTTATTTTTTGATCTGCCCTCGTATTAGCAGTTACTTTTTTATTTTTATTTTTTTCTCGCGTGACCTCCTAAGAGGCTGAGTGCAGGTCTTACTAGTCGACGCCCGTGGGCGACCTGCACGTCGGGATGATATATGGAATGGATGAAGATGTATGAAAGTGGCCAAGGATGTGGAAGGAAGCGGCCGTGGCCTGTCAGAAGGTACCGTTCCAGCATTTGCCTGGTGTTGAAAATGGGAAACCACGGAAAACCATCTCAAGGACGGCCAACGGTGGGTCTCGGTCGGTCAGCAGAGAGATTGGCCCCATGACATATCGCTGCTCATTAGCCAGAGTAGCCACTGCTGTCGGTACTATTTCGGTAACCGCGTTACTAATTAAAGATAGCTTTGAAGCCATTTCTCAGTGTTGACTTATTGTTATACAGGGTGTTCCTAAATTCCCATTACAGACTTAGAGGGGACCAAGACGGTAAGTTTAGCATAGGAACTTGTGTCCGGAAACGTACCGTCATCTCGCTACCCGAAAAAAACACCACAGCACACGCTCCCGCATTTTCGGCGCCACTGATTGGAGTACGTACGTCATTGAACGATCACGTGATGTCCCATATCCCCTACCTTCTTCCACGAAATCTCATGGGTGCCGCTTACTTGGTATTCCTTGAAGACGTACTGCATGAGTTCTTAGACGATGTTCCACTGCATGTGTGTCAAAACAAGTGCTTTCAGCACGATGGTGCACCACCGCATTTTTCACTTGCGGTCCGAGATCATCTGCACCACAGATTTGGGCAACAGTGGTTAGGTCGTGGTGGCCCGATTGCTTGGCCTGCACGTTCACCAGACTTGACACCACTAGACTACTACCTGTGGGGTCACATAAAAACCTTGATTTACGAGACTCCTGTGAGTAGTGGTTTTTGGCCGGTTCAGATCCCCCCACCACCGCTCCACCGCTGGAATACTAAAATGGCAATATCTCGCGAACCAATCAGGCTAGAGACTTGTACGAGGTGTCATTGAACTCGGGCTGACACTCCCTTTCCAATGGACAACATATTTCCACCCCAAAATAAAACCTACCCCTACTAGGGGGTGAAATTGTAATTTTTTTTAGAGAATCTCTCTTTCTAATTGCAACATGTGAGAGTTTGAATGCCGATATGTATTTAAACGTTGTTCTACATAAAGTGCATGTGTTCGATGGATAGCCACTATGAATTAACATGCTTGTTTTTGTTTTTTACGCATGCCCACTCATAGCTTTTGTAAGAGGGTGGGGGAGTGGTTCCCTGTGGACGGGTCCTTGTTGACAGGTCCCTGTGGACGGGTCATTGTTGCCGGGTCCTTGTGGACAAGTCCTTGTGGACAGGTTCTTGTGGACAGGTCCTTGTTGACAGGTCCTTATGGATGAGTCCCTTTAGACCGATCCCTTTAGACCGTCCCTTTGGACTGGTCCATATGGACTGGCCCATGGTCTCTAATGCTATGATGAAATTAAACGTTGTTCCACATGAAACGCATGTGAAGAGCCGATTGCTACCATGAATTAACATGTTTGTTTTTTGTTTTTTACGCATGCGCACTTGAGGTTTTTGTAAGCGGGTGGGGTTTTTGAATAATGATTTATAGATGAGTGTTTTTTTTTAATTACCAAAAGATCCAAAACTAATATTTCATGAATTAATAAGGCTAGGGACCTGTATGAGAGGTCGTTGGACTTGAGATGACATTCTGTTTTTGAATATATTATTTATTTATGTCAAAAGGACCTAACTGCACTTTTGTTAATACCTCGCTAACTAATAATCAGAGAGGGTCAAGTGAGGTGTCATAGGACTCAGGATGGTCAACCCTTTTCCATGACCAACGAATTTACCCAAAAGATCTAAGGTCATTAGCTTTTTAATATCTCATGAATCAATAAGGCTAGAGACCTGTATGAGAGGTCGTTGGACTTGAGGTGACATTCTGTTTTTGAATATATTATTCATTTATGTCAAAAGGGCCTAACTACACTTTTGTTGATATCTCGCTAACTAATAATCAGAGAGGGTCAAGTGAGGTGTCATAGGACTCAGGATGGTCAACCCTTTTCCATGACCAACGAATTTACCCAAAAGATCTAAGGTCATTAGCTTTTTAATATCTCATGATTCAATAAGGCTAGGGACCTGTATGAGAGGTCGTTGGACTTGAGGTGACATTCTGTTTTTGAATATATTATTTATTTATGTCAAATGAGCCTAACTGCACTTTTGTTAATATCTCGCTAACTAATAATCAGAAAGGGTCAAGTGAGGTGTCATAGGACTCAGGATGGTCAACCCTTTTCCATGATCAACGAATTTACCCAAAAGATTCAAAACAGCAAAGTCATTGACATATGATTTTATAAACTAATAATCAGAGAGGCTCAAGTGAGGTGTCATGGGACTCAGGATGGTCAACCCTTTTCCATGACCAACGAATTTACACATAGGATTCAAAACAGCAAGGTCATTGACCTAATATTTTATAAACTAATAATCGAATATCAACATGTGAGGTGTTATAGGACTTAGAATGTTCAACCCTTTCCCATGGCCAATGAATTTACCCAAAATACCCAATACATCAAGGTCATCGACCTGAGATTTTATAAACTAATAATCGGATACGAACATGTGAGATGTTTACCATGTGTGTGATGAAACATAGCTAGGTAGAGAAAGAATTAGTGTAGGTGATTGACAAGCCTTTTACCATTGAAACTTGTTTTTCAGATCAAACTGCAGTATAGAGAGAGTATAGGTTGCAGGTATGGGTTAATAAATGACGAACGGTGTACACAAACTCTGATTTATCGATTCAAGAATTAAGAGTAGACTATCTTTAATTGATTGGTTAAAGAGGATAGCTAAAACACAAAAATGCTCAGTGGTTACCGGGACAAGATGGTCGCTACACACAACAAGCTTTAAATACTTGAGGCTAATAATCTATACACACACACTTGCTTGTTCTAAACCAAACTGTGTTGCTGTCAGTGCTCAGACAGTAGGCTGATGACAAAATGCATTGCTAACAGAAATATAATCATTTCCGGTTATATAATGTTACCAGCTATCCATTTTGTGTTGCAGTGTTAAGCACTTTTAGCTCTTGTACTGGTGGTCTTAACTCGATTTCCAGGTCTGAGGCCTAGAACGAGTCAAACTAAGAAACAAGGGCATGGTGGTGTAGTGGTTAAGCTGTTAGCCTGTTCACCAGGGTTCGATTTCAGGTTAATATGCATGTCATAAACATATTAAACAAAACAAAACAGAGATAACGTTCAAAACTGATTACATTTGTGTCTTTTCAAATTATTACTTGGATTACAAATACAAAGATGAACTGGGTTTGATATACAGTTAATGCTGTCAATCACACACTAGACTGTAAGAAAGCCAAAAGAGCAAAAGGCGTAGGTAGAGCAGTGGTAAAATTGCTATATGTAGAGAACTACCTAGCGGTTTTATGAACTGGCAAAGCTATATCGCATAAACAGTGCAGGATACAATCCAGCAATCAAATTTGTATCTTGTGGAACAGAGAAAATGCACTTTTACCTTGATGGATAGCAAATGAGTGCAGATGAATGACCTATGCATTAGCCTACCATAGGGTTATAACCACGAGGTGGAGGTGTGACTTCTATATTTTATTGTTTAGAGACATGGCTTTTTTTTGTAACCAGTAGATTTAGTATTTTGTAAATATTCATTTTTGTAATTGTAAATAGTGGAAACATTTTTTGTAATAGTAAATGTTAAATGTATAACTAAAAGTTATTTGGGATAAGTGTGCATGTCAAGGATAAATAGCGTGGTTGTATTTGTTTTTCAAAGACAGGTATGGTTGTGTGAATGTATGACTATAGATAGAATGATAGAGAGAAAGAGAGAGAGAGAGAGAGAGAGAGAGAGAAAGCGCGTGTGTGTGTGTGTTTGTGTGTGTGTAGCATTAATTGTTCAACCAAAGCAAACACGGCAAGGTAGGATGGTGGGGTAATTAATGTATATAGCAAATGGTAAATAGTATACTGTAGTTGTTTTTTAACACTTGTGTTTTTTAAATGCAGCGGTAGATAGGTGTTATTTTGTAAAACAGTCTTACCTACAGTAGTAGTAGTAGTAGTAGTAGTAGTAGTAGTAGTAGTAGGCCTATACGTTTTTGGAAACAAACAGAAAGAGAATGCACTATTGCCATGGCCAAGCACTTTCATTAAGGTGATTTCAAGAAAAATTTTAATCAGCAAATGTGTGTTTTACAAAACTAAACTTTCAGCATGGACTAAATCATAAACGTGTCGTCTGTGATATTGAAAAAAAATAGGAAATCCATGTTTCCATATCAACACAATTTAAAAACTTAAAACTGACATTTAAAAAATGTAAATGGGAAATTGACAAATGTGTAAACAACAAAATGGAATATTCTTGCTTCCGTATCATGAAATCCAAAAACTTTAAACTGACATTTTCAAATTGCGTACATGGAAAATTGACAAATGGCAATGTGTGAAATGTGAAAATGAAAAAAAATGAACAAATGGCTATCATTATTAAAAAAAACCGGCGTGTTCTATCGTTAAAGTGTGAATTAAACCATATTTACTTATTTGGATCACCCGAGACTGAGTAGACCTGTTTTAGTTCTAATATACTTTTAAAATTTTATGTTAAAGCTCGAATTGAACTCAAGAGCTTTAGAGTGCCAGCTAACTATTATATCCGTTACGTAACAAAGACAACTTTACACTACTCTTAATGAACAATAATAAGAAAAAGAATAATAAATGTTGAATTTTTTAAAGAATGAACATGGTGACACTGTTTCTGTTGCACTGTCTGCTAGCTACTAGCCAGCAGCTGGGGTCTTAGAAAACGATACAGTTGACATTTTGCAATGAGATGTGACATATTTCAAAGTATAGTATTATGGGTTGCTGTTGAGTAAAAACTAATCCTGTACAAGGAAGCAAGGGTTCGAACCCCTTACCTAACATTACTATTGCCTGAACATGGCTTGACGACACTGTATTATTATGATACTCGGTACACAAACCATAGATAGAGTGTATTGTTTAAGATCACTTTCTTTCTGAACATAGGTGGAGATTGTTGATGGTTAACAATGGCATTAATATAGTAGGACGTGGGTATAGCAATTAAGAAAAAACAGACAATACCCATACAATATTTTTATTTATTTAATATAAGTACTTGTACAATAGTTACATTCAAAATACATTTCTTTTTTTTCTCAATTACTATTTAGTCCTTTTTGATTCTCTTGCATATGAAGGGTAGATAACCTTGTAGTTCAGCCCCTTAAAACAACAACAACAACAACAACAACAACACAACCTTTTGCATAGTTTGTGATGTTGATGACTCTTGAGATGTGGAAGATGGATTAAACATAACTTTTACAGCAGGGGTTAAATGTTGCTCAATAAACACTGCACTATTTTGAGTAGCAACATTTTTTTCTTGTACTAGCTTTTTAGCATTGTCATGATTAATTGTTGACACCAACAGTGTTTCATCTGGTGCACCACATTGATGATCACTCACACTTAAAACCTTACCATTTCTACTTTTTAGATTGCCTCGACATCTTTTTGACCTCTCTTTTGAGCATCGCCAAAATATTATTCCTTTTACATTTTGACGCTTATAGTTATAAGAGTAGCCTTTGTAGAGTACACGTTGTTTATCTTTATTAGTTGTAGTAAGTTCCATAGTAGCAACTAAGCTGTTAGTATGATTTGCTCACTACAAAGGTTATAACTGTTCTGATAATAAAATCATTTAGCTTTGGCTTTTATATTTAATATGTACAGTTTAAAGTGATAGCAAAAGTGAGAGCAAAATGGTAGCATAGTGGTAGAAAATATAACATGTATTGTTAAGAAATAGTTTAAGCGGTTATGTGGAACCATTACATAATAATTTTAGCACGACGAAGCTCATTTTCTATATCCAATAGTTCTTCCTCATATTCAGTATAACCAGCCTGTTTATAGACATGCAGTTGCTGAAGCCGCCGGATTAGCTTACTTGGATTGTTCCAGTAGACAAATTTAACAAATGATTTTTTAGGTGTAAACAAAGCATTACCATTATCATTATTATCTTCATCATCAACATCATCATCATCATAACCATTATCATCATCATCATCATCATCATCATCATTATCATCATCATCATGATCATTATAATCCTCATCCCTATTACTATATAGTCCTTTTTGATCCTTTTGCAATACCACATTTTGCACAGTCTGTGTTGCCTTTGATAATGTTGGGAGTTTTTCAGACATTGACAACTGTCCTAACACGACTTTCTGAGGAGATGATACATGCTTCTTAACAAACAATGCACTATCTTGAGCTGCAATATCTTTTTCTGGGACAAGTGTTTTAGCATTTTGAAGAGTTTTTTTAAACAGCAACGATGTTTTATCTGGTACACTACATTGATGATCACTCACACTTAAGACATCACTATTTTTACTTTTCAGTTCACCTCGACACTGTTTTGAACGATGTTTTGAACAACGCCAAATAACAGTTCCATTTTTATTGGTTCGTTTTACAATATATGAATATCCTTTATAGAATGCGTATGGCATACCATTGCTATTTGTTGATAATTCCATGTCAATTGTCAAGCATGAACTAATCTCTAGCAAAGTTCACTCGATAATATAAATAATAGTTTAAAGTAGGAGGAAAAGTGGGTGCAAGAGTGGGTGCAAGAGTGGGTGTAAAAGGGAGTGCAAGAGTGGGTGCAAAAGTGGGTGCCGCTTATAGTAGGCATGAATTTTACTAGAATGTGATTTGAGTAAATGTAATTTCTAAACCCAAGTAGTGAATAGTCAGTTGGTTTTGATCTATGCAAGCGTAAACATGTCACATACACTGGTGATGGATACTCAAGGCTTTAAGGTCAACGAAAACAAGTACAGTATATATTTAAAGAGATGGCTATCACTGATTGCACAACACGCGGGTTACCATATCTTTTTTCGGACTAGTGTTTTAACATTTGAAGTATTTTTTTAAACAGCAACGATGTCTTATCTGTCACACTACATTAATGATCACTCACACTTAAGACCTCGCTATTTTTACTTTTTAGTTCACTTTGACACTGTTTTGAACGATGTTTTGAACAACATCAAATAACAGTTCCATTTTATTGGTTCGTTTTGCAATATACGTATAACCTTTATAGTATGCATATGGCTTACCATAACTATTCGTTGATACTTCCATATCAATTTTCAAGCATGAAATAATCTCCAATAAATTTTGCTCGATAATAGAAATAATAGTTTAAAGTGGGTGCAAATGTGAGTGCAAAAGTGGGTGTAAAAGTGAGTGTAAAAGTGGGTGCAAAAGTGAGTGCAAAAGTGAATGTAAAAGTGGGTGCAAAAGTGGGTGCAGTTTATAGTAGGCATGATTTTTACTAGAATGTGATTTGAGTAAATGTAATTTCTAAACCCAAGTAGTGAGTAGTCAGTTGGTTTTGATTTATGCAAGCGTAAACATGTCTCATACACTGATGATGGATACTCAAGGCTTCATGGTCAACAAGTATATAGTTAAAGAGGTAGCTATTATTGATTGCACAACACTGAATCTATTTTTGAAATTTTTACAAAGGGCCTAAGTGCACTTTTGTTAATATATCGCGAACCAATAAGACTAGGGCATTGTATGAGGTATTGTTGAACTTTTGCCGAAGACTGCTGGTAAACACCTATGTTCCCACGACCTTTTTAAAGATGGCGGCTAACCCACGAGGGGTGATTTAAAAGTAATCCAAGCGGTGCTTGTCGATAAGCAAACCAATAATCAAAGGGGGAGGGGGGGTATGACAGAGCTTGAGGCGATAACCCCTTTTGATTGATCCCTGTTGATTTACCCCTTTGGACTGGTCCCCGTTGACTAGTCCCTCTGGACGGGTCCTTTTTGAAGGGAGTCATTTTTGACGGGCCCCTGCTGACAGGTCACTGTGGACGGGTCCCTGTTGACAGGTCCTTTTGACTAATCCCTTTGGACCCGTCCCTTTGACATAATTTGGCTAAATGCATGGGCCAACCCATTGGGATCAGTCCAAAGGGACCGGTCCAAAGGGATTAGTCAAAAGGACCTGTCAACTGGGACCCGTCCACAGTGACCTGTCAGCAGAGGCCCGTCAAATATGACTCCCTTCAAAAAGGACCCGTCCAGAGGGACTAGTCAACGGGGACCAGTCCAAAGGGGTAAATCAACAGGGATCAATCAAAAGGGGTTATCGCCTCAAGCTCTGTCATACCCCCCCCCCCCCTTTGATTATTGGTTTGCTTATCGACAAGCACCGCTTGGATTACTTTTAAATCACCCCTCGTGGGTTAGCCGCCATCTTTAAAAAGGTCGTGGGAACATAGGTGTTTACCAGCAGTCTTCGGCAAAAGTTCAACAATACCTCATACAATGCCCTAGTCTTATTGGTTCGCGATATATTAACAAAAGTGCACTTAGGCCCTTTGTAAAAATTTCAAAAATAGATTCAGTGTTGTGCAATCAATAATAGCTACCTCTTTAACTATATACGTGTTGACCATGAAGCCTTGAGTATCCATCATCAGTGTATGAGACATGTTTACGCTTGCATAAATCAAAACCAACTGACTACTCACTACTTGGGTTTAGAAATTACATTTACTCAAATCACATTCTAGTAAAAATCATGCCTACTATAAACTGCACCCACTTTTGCACCCACTTTTACATTCACTTTTGCACTCACTTTTGCACCCACTTTTACACTCACTTTTACACCCACTTTTGCACTCACATTTGCACCCACTTTAAACTATTATTTCTATTATCGAGCGAAATTTATTGGAGATTATTTCATGCTTGAAAATTGATATGGAAGTATCAACGAATAGTTATGGTAAGCCATATGCATACTATAAAGGTTATACGTATATTGCAAAACGAACCAATAAAATGGAACTGTTATTTGACGTTGTTCAAAACATCGTTCAAAACAGTGTCAAAGTGAACTAAAAAGTAAAAATAGTGAGGTCTTAAGTGTGAGTGATCATTAATGTAGTGTGACAGATAAGACATCGTTGCTGTTTAAAAAAATACTTCAAGTGTTAAAACACTAGTCCGAAAAAAGATATGGTAACCCGCGTGTTGTGCAATCAGTGATAGCCATCTCTTTAAATATATACTGTACTTGTTTTCGTTGACCTTAAAGCCTTGAGTATCCATCACCAGTGTATGTGACATGTTTACGCTTGCATAGATCAAAACCAACTGACTATTCACTACTTGGGTTTAGAAATTACATTTACTCAAATCACATTCTAGTAAAATTCATGCCTACTATAAGCGGCACCCACTCTTGCACTCCCTTTTACACCCACTCTTGCACCCACTCTTGCACCCACTTTTCCTCCTACTTTAAACTATTATTTATATTATCGAGTGAACTTTGCTAGAGATTAGTTCATACTTGACAATTGACATGGAAGTATCAACAAATAGCAATGGTATGCCATACGCATTCTATAAAGGATATTCATATATTGTAAAACGAAC
This sequence comes from Meconema thalassinum, assembly GCA_946902985.2. Lineage (NCBI taxonomy): Eukaryota > Metazoa > Arthropoda > Insecta > Orthoptera > Tettigoniidae > Meconema > Meconema thalassinum. The sequence continues at coordinate 752,472,359 of OX336388.2, read as the reverse complement.
CAATAAAAATGGAACTGTTATTTGGCGTTGTTCAAAACATCGTTCAAAACAGTGTCGAGGTGAGCTGAAAAGTAAAAATAGTGATGTCTTAAGTGTGAGTGATCATCAATGTAGTGTACCAGATAAAACATCGTTGCTGTTTAAAAAAACTCTTCAAAATGCTAAAACACTTGTCCCAGAAAAAGATATTGCAGCTCAAGATAGTGCATTGTTTGTTAAGAAGCATGTATCATCTCCTCAGAAAGTCGTGTTAGGACAGTTGTCAATGTCTGAAAAACTCCCAACATTATCAAAGGCAACACAGACTGTGCAAAATGTGGTATTGCAAAAGGATCAAAAAGGACTATATAGTAATAGGGATGAGGATTATAATGATCATGATGATGATGATAATGATGATGATGATGATGATGATGATGATAATGGTTATGATGATGATGATGTTGATGATGAAGATAATAATGATAATGGTAATGCTTTGTTTACACCTAAAAAATCATTTGTTAAATTTGTCTACTGGAACAATCCAAGTAAGCTAATCCGGCGGCTTCAGCAACTGCATGTCTATAAACAGGCTGGTTATACTGAATATGAGGAAGAACTATTGGATATAGAAAATGAGCTTCGTCGTGCTAAAATTATTATGTAATGGTTCCACATAACCGCTTAAACTATTTCTTAACAATACATGTTATATTTTCTACCACTATGCTACCATTTTGCTCTCACTTTTGCTATCACTTTAAACTGTACATATTAAATATAAAAGCCAAAGCTAAATGATTTTATTATCAGAACAGTTATAACCTTTGTAGTGAGCAAATCATACTAACAGCTTAGTTGCTACTATGGAACTTACTACAACTAACAAAGATAAACAACGTGTACTCTACAAAGGCTACTCTTATAACTATAAGCGTCAAAATGTAAAAGGAATAATATTTTGGCGATGCTCAAAAGAGAGGTCAAAAAGATGTCGAGGCAATCTAAAAAGTAGAAATGGTAAGGTTTTAAGTGTGAGTGATCATCAATGTGGTGCACCAGATGAAACACTGTTGGTGTCAACAATTAATCATGACAATGCTAAAAAGCTAGTACAAGAAAAAAATGTTGCTACTCAAAATAGTGCAGTGTTTATTGAGCAACATTTAACCCCTGCTGTAAAAGTTATGTTTAATCCATCTTCCACATCTCAAGAGTCATCAACATCACAAACTATGCAAAAGGTTGTGTTGTTGTTGTTGTTGTTGTTGTTGTTGTTTTAAGGGGCTGAACTACAAGGTTATCTACCCTTCATATGCAAGAGAATCAAAAAGGACTAAATAGTAATAGAGAAAAAAAGAAATGTATTTTGAATGTAACTATTGTACAAGTACTTATATTAAATAAATAAAAATATTGTATGGGTATTGTCTGTTTTTTCTTAATTGCTATACCCACGTCCTACTATATTAATGCCATTGTTAACCATCAACAATCTCCACCTATGTTCAGAAAGAAAGTGATCTTAAACAATACACTCTATCTATGGTTTGTGTACCGAGTATCATAATAATACAGTGTCGTCAAGCCATGTTCAGGCAATAGTAATGTTAGGTAAGGGGTTCGAACCCTTGCTTCCTTGTACAGGATTAGTTTTTACTCAACAGCAACCCATAATACTATACTTTGAAACATGTCACATCTCATTGCAAAATGTCAACTGTATCGTTTTCTAAGACCCCAGCTGCTGGCTAGTAGCTAGCAGACAGTGCAACAGAAACAGTGTCACCATGTTCATTCTTTAAAAAAATTCAACATTTATTATTCTTTTTCTTATTATTGTTCATTAAGAGTAGTGTAAAGTTTTCTTTGTGACGTAACGGATATAATAGTTAGCTGGCACTCTAAAGCTCTTGAGTTCAATTCGAGCTTTAACATAAAATTTTAAAAGTATATTAGAACTAAAACAGGTCTACTCAGTCTCGGGTGATCCAAATAAGTAAATATGGTTTAATTCACACTTTAACGATAGAACACGACGGTTTTTTATTTTTTTAAATAATGATAGCCATTTGTTCATTTTTTTTTTCATTTTCATATTTCACACATTGCCATTTGTCAATTTTCCATGTACGCAATTTGAAAATGTCAGTTTAAAGTTTTTGGATTTCATGATACGGAAGCAAGAATATTCCATTTTGTTGTTTACACATTTGTCAATTTCCCATTTACATTTTTTAAATGTCAGTTTTAAGTTTTTAAATTGTGTTGATTTGGAAACATGGATTTCCTATTTTTTTCCATATCACAGACGACACGTTTATGATTAAGTCCATGCTGAAAGTTTAGTTTTGTAAAACACACATTTGCTGATTAAAATTTTTCTTGAAATCACCTTAATGAAAGTGCTTGGCCATGGCAATAGTGCATTCTCTTTCTGTTTGTTTCCAAAAACGTATAGGCCTACTACTACTACTACTACTACTGTAGGTAAGACTGTTTTACAAAATAACACCTATCTACCGCTGCATTTAAAAAACACAAGTGTTAAAAAACAACTACAGTATACTATTTACCATTTGCTATATACATTAATTACCCCACCATCCTACCTTGCCGTGTTTGCTTTGGTTGAACAATTAATGCTACACACACACAAACACACACACACACACTCGCTTTCTCTCTCTCTCTCTCTCTCTCTCTCTCTCTCTCTCTATCATTCTATCTATAGTCATACATTCACACAACCATACCTGTCTTTGAAAAACAAATACAACCACGCTATTTATCCTTGACATGCACACTTATCCCAAATAACTTTTAGTTATACATTTAACATTTACTATTACAAAAAATGTTTCCACTATTTACAATTACAAAAATGAATATTTACAAAATACTAAATCTACTGGTTACAAAAAAAAAAGCCATGTCTCTAAACAATAAAATATAGAAGTCACACCTCCACCTCGTGGTTATAACCCTATGGTAGGCTAATGCATAGGTCATTCATCTGCACTCATTTGCTATCCATCAAGGTAAAAGTGCATTTTCTCTGTTCCACAAGATACAAATTTGATTGCTGGATTGTATCCTGCACTGTTTATGCGATATAGCTTTGCCAGTTCATAAAACCGCTAGGTAGTTCTCTACATATAGCAATTTTACCACTGCTCTACCTACGCCTTTTGCTCTTTTGGCTTTCTTACAGTCTAGTGTGTGATTGACAGCATTAACTGTATATCAAACCCAGTTCACCTTTGTATTTGTAATCCAAGTAATAATTTGAAAAGACACAAATGTAATCAGTTTTGAACGTTATCTCTGTTTTGTTTTGTTTAATATGTTTATGACATGCATATTAACCTGAAATCGAACCCTGGTGAACAGGCTAACAGCTTAACCACTACACCACCATGCCCTTGTTTCTTAGTTTGACTCGTTCTAGGCCTCAGACCTGGAAATCGAGTTAAGACCACCAGTACAAGAGCTAAAAGTGCTTAACACTGCAACACAAAATGGATAGCTGGTAACATTATACAACCGGAAATGATTATATTTCTGTTAGCAATGCATTTTGTCATCAGCCTACTGTCTGAGCACTGACAGCAACACAGTTTAGTTTAGAACAAGCAAGTGTGTGTGTATAGATTATTAGCCTCAAGTATTTAAAGCTTGTTGTGTGTAGCGACCATCTTGTCCCGGTAACCACTGAGCATTTTTGTGTTTTAGCTATCCTCTTTAACCAATCAATTAAAGATAGTCTACTCTTAATTCTTGAATCGATAAATCAGAGTTTGTGTACACCGTTCGTCATTTATTAACCCATACCTGCAACCTATACTCTCTCTATACTGCAGTTTGATCTGAAAAACAAGTTTCAATGGTAAAAGGCTTGTCAATCACCTACACTAATTCTTTCTCTACCTAGCTATGTTTCATCACACACATGGTAAACATCTCACATGTTCGTATCCGATTATTAGTTTATAAAATCTCAGGTCGATGACCTTGATGTATTGGGTATTTTGGGTAAATTCATTGGCCATGGGAAAGGGTTGAACATTCTAAGTCCTATAACACCTCACATGTTGATATTCGATTATTAGTTTATAAAATATTAGGTCAATGACCTTGCTGTTTTGAATCCTTTGTGTAAATTCGTTGGTCATGGAAAAGGGTTGACCATCCTGAGTCCCATGACACCTCACTTGAGCCTCTCTGATTATTAGTTTATAAAATCATAGGTCAATGACTTTGCTGTTTTGGATCTTTTGGGTAAATTCGTTGATCATGGAAAAGGGTTGACCATCCTGAGTCCTATGACACCTCACTTGACCCTCTCTGATTATTAGTTAGCGAGATATTAACAAAAGTGCAGTTAGGCCCTTTTGACATAAATAAATAATATATTCAAATAGAGAATGTCACCTCATGTCCAACGACCTCTCATACAGGTCCCTAGCCTTATTGAATCATGAGATATTAAAAAGCTAATGACCTTAGATCTTTTGGGTAAATTCGTTGGTCATGGAAAAGGGTTGACCATCCTGAGTCCTATGACACCTCACTTGACCCTCTCTGATTATTAATTAGCGAGATATCAACAAAAGTGTAGTTAGGCCCTTTTGACATAAATGAATAATATATTCAAAAACAGAATGTCACCTCAAGTCCAACGACCTCTCATACAGGTCTCTAGCCTTATTGATTCATGAGATATTAAAAAGCTAATGACCTTAGATCTTTTGGGTAAATTCGTTGGTCATGGAAAAGGGTTGACCATCCTGAGTCCTATGACACCTCACTTGACCCTCTCTGATTATTAGTTAGCGAGATATTAACAAAAGTGCAGTTAGGTCCTTTTGACATAAATAAATAATATATTCAAAAACAGAATGTCATCTCAAGTCCAACGACCTCTCATACAGGTCCCTAGCCTTATTAATTCATGAAATATTAGTTTTGGATCTTTTGGTAATTAAAAAAAAAACACTCATCTATAAATCATTATTCAAAAACCCCGCCCGCTTACAAAAACCTCAAGTGCGCATGCGTAAAAAAACAAAAAACAAACTTGTTAATTCATAGTAGCAATCGGCTCTTCACATGCGTTTCATGTGGAACAACGTTTAATTTCATCATAGCATTAGAGACCATGGGCCAGTCCATATGGACCAGTCCAAAGGGACGGTCTAAAGGGATCGGTCTAAAGGAACTCATCCATAAGGACCTGTCCACAAGAACCTGTCAACAAGGACCTGTCCACAAGGACCTGTCAACAATGACCTGTCCACAAGGACTTGTCCACAAGGACCCGGCAGCAATGACCCGTCAACAAGGACCCGTCCACAGGGAACCACTCCCCCACCCTCTTACAAAAGCTATGAGTGGGCATGCGTAAAAAACAAAAACAAGCATGTTAATTCATAGTGGCTATCCATCGAACACATGCACTTTATGTAGAACAACGTTTAAATCCATATCGGCATTCAAACTCTCACATGTTGCAATTAGAAAGAGAGATTCTCTAAGAAAATTACAATTTCACCCCCTAGTAGGGGTAGGTTTTATTTTGGGGTGGAAATATGCTGTCCATTGGAAAGGGAGTGTCAGCCCGAGTTCAATGACACCTCGTACAAGTCTCTAGCCTGATTGGTTCGCGAGATATTGCCATTTTAGTATTCCAGCGGTGGAGCGGTGGTGGTGGGATCTGAACCGGCCAAAAACCACTACTCCTGTGGAATCCGAGGAAGACCTACTGGTGCGGGTTATGGCTGCGGTGGATGTTGGAGGACCAGGGATTGGTGATCGTGTGTACCGTGTCTGTGGTCGTCACATCGAGTCCCGTCTGTAATTGAACCCAGACGACAAGTAGCAGGAGTTGGACATAGCGCCAAAAATGCGGGAGCTGTGAACGTGTGCGGTGATGGTATATTGTGGGTAGCGGGAAGACGGTACGTTCCTGGCACAAGTTCCTATGCTAAACTTAACCGCCTTGGTCCCCACAACAAGCCCTCAAAGTCTGTAATGGGAATTTAGAAACACACTGTATAGGTTACTAAAATCCAAACATGCGTTAAATATGGGTAGATTATTGGCTTAGGAATAACCTAACCACCAACGGAAGATGATAAAGAAAAGGAAGTGGGTTTCGGACTGGAGTAAAAGGATGGAGAAATAGGAGGAGAGTCCTACAAAAGTTATAAGTTTAACTTTAAATATACTCAGGGGCGACTACCACTGCAAATCCGCTCTCCGATACCTAAAGTGAGAAGGGACCTGGGCAAAGCTAACGGGAAACGCAGCTGGAACTTGGGCAGTTTGCAATAGAGTGGCTTTAGAGTATTCCCTCTCAAGCATACATATGCCTACTATGGGGAAGGGTGATGGTCTGGCAAGAGAAAGAGTAACAGATTTATGGTGTATCTGTTCAAAGGAGTTTGTTTTTGAACAAGTAGTTTGAAGAATGCCAATAATTGAATCGGTTTCGATATTTTTTGTTTTCGAAATCGTAGAGAGTCTAAAGAGCGACCAAATGCTTCCAAGAAGGATAGGGATAAAACAATTATACCTTTGGGAATAATTTTGGTAAGTGTACCAATAGTTGCATTTGGAAATGGCTAAGCTTTTACCCAGTAAGAAACCGACTAAAAGTTTAGGCAAGGAGAAACACTTATATTTTGAAAAACCAACCATAAGTGTTGGAGAGAATCTCCACAAGCAGGAAGCTGGCGTAGCGAGCTATGCTTGCCTTACTGGCCAGTTAGAATTAGCTATTAAAGCTAAGAGAGACTTTACCAAGTTACCAACTAAGAGTTCTTGCTCAAATGCAACAAGTGGTGAAAACCCTATCAAGAAATTTATTTTCATTAAGTGAGAAGAGTCAAGGAAGACAGGATCTTGCCTAACCGTTATGTCAGAGAAATGATAAAGCAAAAAAGAACGATTGAATTTATTTAACAATGTTAGGTAATAGTTTTTTGACAAATATATAATTTAGATTTTGTAACAAATGGGGTCACAGACCTCCGAAAAACATCTAAAGCTTGCGCCAGGCAATTAACAATTCTTTTGGTTTCAAACCTTTATATGTTTTAAAATCCTCGCAAGATTTTGAAATGTCGAAGATAAAATGAAAAATTTAAAGACAATTATTAAAGTGATTAAAGTTAGACAATAAATCAAGTACAAGTTGTGTACTTTTAAGAAATTCTAGGTAAATATCTTAGAAAGAGTAACAACTTCGGAAGTAACAACAACAAAAAGCAGGAAGAATAAAAGAGAAGTTCCTATAATTTCTTATATTAAAGCTGAATTACTTGGTTGGATTATGCAAATGGGGCAGGTCACTTATTGTGAAACTTGAAGAGAAAATCTAAAGGATGTTTCTAGACCTCCTATGTTTAAGTAGGAATCACGAGACAAATGGGGCAAGTTTCCCTTTCGTGAAACCTAGAATTAACTCACTTATGAGTTGAAAGAATTGTATTCCCTGATTAGAAGGGAGAAACAATATAAGTTAAAGCGTGTACTAGACACGTAGTTATGCAGACATTAATTTGTGATATATAAGCAAAAAAGGGAGGGCACGTCTTTCGAGTGACACCTCATTGAATAAGACCTAAATTAACAATTTTATTATTATGGTTTGTTAGTAAGAGGTTTGGGAAAGATCAAATGGGGTTGAGGATAAGTGTTCATGGCCGTATTTATAATAATCGGACGAACGCCACGCGGTTGAAATTTTGAACAAACACTGTTTTTCACTATAGTCTGTTGAAATGGATGAAAAGTTCACTGTAGTAGCACAAAAGTTTATGGCAAAGAAAGTTATTGCAATGATGGAAAATAACTAGTTACACTAGATTTGCGAGAGTCTATTGCTTGAGAAAGTTGTAGATTATCGTTAAATGCACCAGAGAATATACCAACGGAGGAAGAAAAATTAGCTATTGAGCAGTAATTCATGAGGAAGATTCCTTAGTTAAAAAAGGTATTCCCACATGTGAGTTGAAAATACATGACGGTACGACTGGTAGATAGAGAGCAGATTCTGGAAGGTTCCAGAGCAATCCTGACTGAAGAATAGGGCCAAAGTTATTCCAGCGGTGGAACGAGCTAAGTATTTTATAGACAGTGGGTATTCAATGGTATCCCACGTTGTGAGAAGATCTCTCATTTAATAAGCATAAGAAATGCTGCTTTCTATTAAGATTGGCTTAGACAGACAAAAGCCCAACATAGAAGATCCCGCGAAGGATGATTATTGCCCCAAATATAGTAATCTTACACTGCCTATAAAATGATCATTAAAAGCATGTAGCTATTAAAAGACGATGAGAATGAGGTTAAAACCTGAAGTCGGTACTTATCTTTGCTTCATGGCGAAGGCGAAGTTCTCTTTGAAGGTTGAGATTAAAGTTCTAACATGGCGTGGAATTAAAAGATTGCCTCTTGAGTTGAAGAGGCGAGCTTTAGTTGAGCTTCAACTGACTGAGTCGACTGCCGGCGTACAAGTGAGACACGCTCAGCGAAGCACAGAGGGACCAGGGAAGGGAAACGAGTGGGGGTAGGAAACAAAAGGAATACATATCAGAATAGACAACTTTACAAAAATAAGTTTTTTTTTGATCAAATGATCTTCAAAGAGTTGATAGTAGGCGACACTATCGCAGCCTGGTGGGTGAAAAAGTAGACGAAGTTCTCTTGATCACGGAGATGATAGCTGGCGATGGCGACGAGATCTGGTGGCCAGATTGATAAGGAAGTCCTCTTGTACAGGGAAGAATTGACGAACTTTGGAGATTCGCTGCTAGATGACGCTAGGTGGGTCATGGAAGATATATATCTAGAACAGACTCACAAGTAACATGAGAATCATAAACAGCAAGGAGAAATTGGAAGATCACTGTTGGTGTTTGAGAAGAAGGAAGGAATGAACATAGCAATGAGCAGTAAAAGTTTACTCTATCTTACCGTGTATTCCAAAGAATACACCAAAATGAAATCAAAGCGTTTGGTTATTCGGAATCTGAATGTTGTATAGTATTGATCCAATCACCAGCACAATGAAGAAGAAAAGAATTTCATATTTTTTTCACATCTTACGGCTTCCAGAAAACAGAATTGTACGCCAACTGGTGATGAGAAATCTAGGAAAGAAAACTGGAGGAAAATGGATCCAAGAAATCCAACAAGATCTCAAAGCAGTTGGACTCAAGATAACAGATGCCGAGGAGAAAAATAAAATTAACACCATTCTTAAAACTCACAAATTTTCTGCAGAAATGACACATAGAAAGCCTATGGAGATTTCAGATGAGTTGAGAAAATCCCGATCTGAAAGAATGAAAAAGTACTGGAAAGAGCGCAAGAACCAAGCAGTACTACCTTCAAAGAAGAAGTGATTGTGGAACGACTCAAGTGATCCAATGTGACCAATCAAGATTAATAATAATAATAATAATAATAATAATAATTGTGCATAGTAGAGGTTACAATAACTGTAGAGGTGGGCCAAGTTTAGAATACTATGAAGTTTGTAGATTTACGTTACCATTTATCTGGCGATCATGAGCCTCGGGACTTTTATTTTATCGTAGAATACGAACCACAGGGCGTAATATTTCATTTAAAAATTGCACATACATTGACCGGAAATAGAACCCGGTTCACCCGAATGAGAGGCAAACAGCTTGGCCAGTGAACTACCACACTCCCTTGAAATATTGAACAGATTCCCTTCGATGTAAGATGTGGCTGCTATGTAGGACATGAAACTATTAGATGATGATGATGATGATGTTGATGGATTGTTTTAAGGAGCCTAACATCTAGGTTATCAGCCCCTGATGGTTTGGGAGATAGAGATAATGAATGAGAATGGCATGAAACCTAGAACTAAAACTCACTACTGACTAGGCTGAAGAAGGCCGAAACCGGTACTGCGATTAAAATAGTCTACAACTATTTATTGACTTAAGGTGTCAACTTACTGGATATTTAAACTCGCTAAGCGAGCTTAAACAAATCCATAACTACAAGACAAATGGCTCTACAAAACACTACCAAACCGACAGTAATAATAATATCGTATTGTGCCCGTTTAGACCGGAGTCCGCACGACCACATATGCATTTTACCAAGAATCAGTCAGCACGAGAGTCAAAATATCCCGGAGCGCCAGATGGGTTAAAGCTAATCGCAAAAACGACATCAAATGAAAAAAATGCTTTACTGATTTTTGGCTCAATGCAACAATAAGGATAGAAGGAGATTCAACTGGGCATAACACATCATGTAAAATTATCTCATTTTATTCTGAAGTTAAAATTGACTGCAAAATAATAATGCTCAAAGCGGCATCATTCACGTGTGGCGACCCACATCACTATTTACACAATGTACAGAAATTTTCCAACACATTGGACAATTATCATTGGAGACACAAGTCTGATTATTAGTCCTGTAGACTGTGTTCCAAAATTAAATCCATTAATTATGATTAAATCCAGTTCAAATTTAATTGTCTTTACTGGAAATACTGTAGTTCACTGGTTGAATATTTACATAATATTAACACTCGTAGAATAATTGTTCGTAGAATTTTTAACTTTCACTTATTTTTCCAGTTTCAAAAAAATATTGTCAAAAAATATTATTATCTTTGAATCAACCCAAATTATTTACACATATTAATAACAACTTCTGAAAAGTATTTGACCTTTGAGCATAGCATCGAAGAACTGTGCGAAGCACAACAAAATTAATTGTTCTTCTGACATTAAACATTTCGAGAAGTGACTCGATTATGAACATCAAGTTCCTAACAAAATACATGATTTCTGAATCATCAACTTGATTAATAAATTGTTGGACCATTCAACTATTCGATTCTCCACTTGGAATCATCATTAAGAAAAATATTTATATTTGTGGCCCTTTTAGTAACTTTCACAACTTGCAATTCTTCAACAGAATGCGGAAATAAGAATTGTAGCTTCATAATAAAATTCATTTAGTTCATGGCACTAGGATTGAAAATATCCTTCAAATTATTCGTGGTTATAGAATTATTTTTACTTGGCAGTGGCCCATTCTATTATTTGTGTAAGAACACAATATTCCAACAACAACGGCAAAGGTCTTCCTCTGAAGAAGAATAAAAATACTATCATGACAAATCTGGGTTCTAGTAAAATCAAAGTCTAAATGGAATCCGTAAACAAGGTTGAAATAAGAACTGATGGTTTTTAAGAAATAACCTTCGGGTCATTCATACGACGCAATGTGTAGTTCCAATACTCCTTTAACACTGAGTCATCGAACCTGCTATTTGATTGATGCTCTAATAAAAACCTCCTCATTCCTGCGACTTAAACATGCGCACCTGGGAATGGCATTTCAACTACTCCACACACATAAATTTTCTTCCCAAAATGTATACAATAAATCAAGCCTCTGCTTGTTATCAACACTGGAAGATTAATAAACTTACAAGTTTATTTTATTTTACCATTCAGTTCAACCCGTGAATTTACCATACTTATGAAAATCTTTATTTCACTTTCGAGTGTATTTACGTCATGATTTTATATAAATACAAAAATATCCTAATTGATACAAATATCATTTGCTTCCCGTTTCATGCCTCTCCGTGTTATCTGAAAAATATACTTTGCTCATTGCAAATATTAACTGTTCAACCAGAACTGTAATGTTGGTTGAATGCGGGCTTGCGCTAACCACTCCCCTTCGGAAAATCTCCTGTTCCAAACTAGAAATGATTAAATTACTTCATAGGCTCTCTCTCAATAAATGTGATTATTAGAAAATATAAGATCCAAGAATTATTTAGAAAAGTTATGAAAATTATTATTATTATTATTATTATTATTATTAGTGGATTATTATTATTATTATTATCATTTATATTATTTTAAATATATTTAATTATTATTTCATTATGTGAGAATCCACATGTTCGATTCTTCGAATATGGATAAAATATCCATCTCTCAACAAAAATAAACATTAACTTTACAGTTACATCGGTTGTTTTCCGTGATTTCCCAAAAATATGAAATATTCAAATAAATGCTCGTTCTGCTCGGTCATCGATCCTAAACTGTTCTGAGTGCTGAAAATACTCAGAATAACTCTAATATGTCTTGCGTAAATCATTGCAAGATTTAAATACGAAGAAAAATAAATGTGTTGGTCATCTGCAGAAAAAAATAGTTTGTTCCAATTAGCTAGGCATAATATAAAGTCAAAAGTTGCTTACATTTCCTGATGGTCTTGAAGCGTAGTGAATCTGGTCTGTACCAGATTTATCCAGATACATGCCCTGTCGGACAAGCACGTATAATCCTTGTATCGGCCGCCATTATATACCCACAATCTGTCTAACACGACATAGTGGCGATATTACTTGAAGAATGAAGTAACTGCTGATCCATTTTAATGTTGACTTCTATTAAAGCCATAGCATTTCGCTTAAATGGGGTCAGATCTAAGTGATCTATTCTCAAATATGTCAGTTGTAACATAACTCACGGTAATCTTTTCAGTACAAGAAAACACTGACAGTCTAAACCAATCAACGGCTGTTCTGAAGATCGTTCCCTGGGCATGGCTTATCACCATCTACCATGCGCGAAGCAACATGTAGTTTCCCTGCGTTGGCTAAAGAACAACACCGTGATAGACTGGCCTTCAATATACTGAAAGATCGGAGTGGTTATTAAGTTACAATTATGAAACTGACTAAAATTGGACTAAAATATCCAAGTATTGAATGAATATTACTGGACTGTGACAAAGTACTTTTCTAGACAAAGTCTAGCATATGTCCATGTAGAAATAAAATATTTCACCAGTGTCCGTCGAAAAATAACTATCACCTTAGTGATTCTCTACCTGCCGGAAACTTACTAAGTTCCACTGTAGCGCAGCACTTTTGTGACTATCACAACTTTGAAAATAACTTCTGCGTAGATCCGGCAACCATGTGCCTTGGCTCAGCGTAGTAGCACCTTGCTATGCAAGAGCTTGATTCGAAGTGAGCTAATGATGCCTGTGCCGGCCGGCTTTTATTCAAAACGGTCAGGGTCACGCCGCATCACGCTGAAATCTAGAAATCCTCATATCTCTGGTATCCCTGGTCCGATTTACTTGATACTAAGTGCATTCTCTTTCATTTGGCCGTGCCAGTAATCTGATCCAAGTCTCAAGTCTCTACTCCATGGCTAACTATTTAATCAATAAATAGCCTCGACCTCTGCTATTACTCGCTACGTCACTTGACATGCTCTTGGCTGTAAATTCTTTCAATTTCCTTCTGGAAGCAATGTAGCGCGATATTCAAATATCTCAACATTCAAAAGCGGCTGTAGCCTTTCCCTTGATATCTAGGTGTCTGAATCTTGGAATACCCATTCCTAGAGTTGGGCACAGTATGGCCTCGGGTGCTGGGTGCAAGCTTTGTTATTTGACACCCAAAGGGTAGCTTGCATGTCGTATTTCGTGAAAGTCAAGGAGGTTAGATATCTAAGCTCCTTGAACACTATAGCGCTTTCTAGTAGAGAAATGAGGAACTTGGTGGTGGCGGAAACTCCCGAGATTAATTTTGCCATTATGAACACGGCCTACTGAATTCAAATGGGTTCTTTAACATGCCAACATCGTATGACATGGAGTCGTAATTTTTGCTGCCTTTCAAAATTCGCTTACCACGCCCAGGAGCGAACCTGCAAGCTAGGAGTTAGTAGGCCGACACGTTGACCACTCACCCACCGTGGCAAGCTACAGTGAAACCCTAAGATACAGTAGTTGTGGGAGGAAGACTGTTTTGTTGATAGGATCGTCATTCCTAAGTTTTGCAACAATAGAATAAATGCCGTAGTACTTTTCTCTTCGGGTGCTTAATGTCATAATTCTGTGGGTGTCACTGTAGGTTTGGTAGTGTTTTGTAGAGCCTTTTGTCTTGTAGATTCGGTTCTGATGATGCTCGCTTAAAGAGCGAAACATATCATCCCTTATTTCTCTCCGTAGGAAGCAAAATAACCAGTGATGGACGAAGCAAAGAGGATATAAAAAGTAGGTTAGCACAGGCAAGGAAAGCATTTCTACAGAAAATCAATCTGTTGACATCGAATATAGATTTAGGACCAGGTGAGTTAGCCGTGGTCGTTACGGCATGACTGCTGGCAGTCGCTCACATCCGGGAGGCGAGGAGGTTCGAATCCCCCCGCCGGCAACCTTCAAGATGGTGTTCTGTGGTTTCCCATCTTCCTTCCAGCCAAATGCCGGGGATGGTCCCTAACTATAGGCCATAGCCGCTACCTTCCAACTCCTCGACCTTACATTCAAACTTTCCTCCGCAGACAACACTCCACACGCGACGGTACGTCTAGCTCACCCATTGAGTTTCCGCCTCGATGCAGCTACAAAACTGGCGAGCCGAACATATCCTCGGACACTCCCGGCACTAAAAGTCATACGCTAAATAAAAAAATAGATTTAGGCATTATTAGATCCCCGCATTTGGTCAATAGTGTTCCTAATGAGCGTAACATTAGTCAGCATGGCAAACCAAAATAGGAAGGAAGGAAGGAAGCTTGTAGTTTAACGTGACCGTCAATCTCGAGATCATGAGCCACGGGACCTCCTTTTTACGTGCAAACCAAAATAAGACAATCACTGTTGCTATCAAGTTGGCGCCGTAATGTTCTGATAATTCTACCCCCACCATGTTGCCATTTCTCAATAATGCTAAGTGATAAATCTAATAAAATAGTTGCGTGGTCTTACATATAACAAGCTCTCAGTACCAATCGTTAATGGGTGCATAGCTTGCCACGGTGGGTGGGTAGTTATCGTGTCGGACTACCAACCCCAAGCTTGCAGGTGCGCTTCTGGCCGTGGTAAGTGATTTTTGAAAGGCGACAAAAATCACGACACGCATGTCATACGTTGTTAGCATGTTAAAGAATACATTTGTATTCAGTAGGCCGTGTTCATAGTGGCAAAATTATTATCGGGATTTTCCGCCAACACAAAGTTCCCCATTTCTCTACTAGAAATCCCTATAGAGTCAAGGCGCTCAGATATCTAACCTCCTTGACTTTCATAGCGCTCCAAAGAACGACAAAATTCGACATGCAATCTGCCCTCTGGGCGTCAAATAACAAAGCCTGCACACGGCACTCGAGGCCATACTATATTATTATTATTATTATTATTATTATTATTATTATTATTATTATTATTATTATGATTATATCGATGCTTTCCCCTTCACGAGAGCGTGCGAACTTGAGCCAATCACAGCTTCACTTCCTTTTCCTCTTCTCTTTTCTTCATGAATTTTATGTCGTTTTTCTCCCTTTCCTCTGTCCATTTTTTTCCCTATTGTTTTTTTTTCTTGAGACCTGTTCAAATTTCTTGTTTCTGATTTTATTTTTGAATTGTTTTTGTCTTTATTTTAGAACTTAAAAGGTTCGTTCTGGTAAACTAATTAGTATAAACAGGTTAAAGATTCCGCCTGATCATTACTTTTATTTCAGTAGGCCGTGTTCATAATGACAAAATTAATATCGGGAGTTTCCGCCAACACAAAGTTCCTCATTTCTCTACTAGAAAGCGCTATAGTGTTCAGGGAGTTAAGATATCTAACATCCTTGACCTTCATAGTGATTCAAGGAACAACGAGATTCGACATGCACGCTACCCTCAGGGTGCAAATTACAAAGCTTGCACCCGGCTTCCGAGGCCATACGATATTATTTATTTATTTTTATTTAATACTTTCATTAAATATGATCACTATGTGGTCATTAGTGGGACATGCTTCGAGGCCTAATTGTTAGTTTTAGGCGTTGAAAATTGTTCAATCTATCTTTATGGTGCACGATACAAGATTTAGTTTTAAGGAACTTTTTAGTGTTACGCCAAACAATTATCTTGCATCGTTTTCTTTCATATCGGCTGATGAAAGGGCCAAAACTAATAATTAGGCCTCGAAACATGCCGCACTAATGACCACACAGTGATCATATTTAATAAAAGTATTGATCAGGCGGTATACTAATTGATTTCTGTCCTTAATATCATCTTCAGAGATTTTGAATCGTTCTAGGTCCTCCTGTGTTTCTCTCATCCAACTAGTCTTCAATTTACTTGTATTAATGATGTTAAAAATGTATTTATTTATATATTTATATATTTATTTATTTATTTATTTATTTATTTATTTATTTATTACGGACTACCGTAGTCTATGGTTAGACCTAATGATTCATGGCCCACATAACCGGTAGGGATAATATAATTTTTCACTAAATATGGAACTGCTTGTTGTCTAATAAACAAATCTATCAATTCTTCTAGGTTATTGGTGTGTCTTTCGCGGGGTTTCGTCCAGGTGCACCTGTCAGGAAACCTCTATAAGTCCAGTAAAATTGAATCGCACTTGTAATTTCCGCGGCACGAAGCAAATATTCTTCCGTAATCGTTGTGCTGTGGTCCACGATCCGTCTTTTTTTTATTGTATTTTGTCTTGAAAGTAAAAGCTAATGTTTTAAAATAGTTGATGCAAAATGCCATTGGCAGTGTCTGCAGCCCCTTTAAAGCACGTGGGAATACTGGAGACACCTATTGTCGAAGCAAAGGGAGCCGACAGGGAACCCTCATAACTACAGGGCGCCCGGGAATGTTCTCCGCAGTGGCTACATGTAGCAGCGAGTGGTTGCGACATCAGTTTAGTTGGTTGGTTGGTTCCTCAGTTTAGAGGCTGCGACAACGCGGTCATGTATCCCCGTGTACTTTGGGTGTGTGTAGAATCTGTCTGAAAACCGGTGTTAAATTTGATGACTGTATTAGTTTGTGTATCTGTTTTTTAAAATTCAATTAAGGACTGCAACTTTGAATTTTTCAAATAGTTCCTACTTTTGCCGCCAAGCCACCGTCAACGACTGCTAGGCCAAGTTCATAACTTAGCTACTAGACGCCACCGCAGTCGGCTCTTGGCAACGAACGTAGAAACCTAAGAGCGTTGTTTACATTCCTAACCTATCCAATTTAGCTTCACACAGGTGCAATTAGTGGAAGGTTCTTTAACATGCCATAAATCTATGACATGGGACCACCGGCTTTACTTCCCCTCCGAAGGAAGGCATACTGAGGGATTTTTAATGCTTTTAAAAAATTCGACGGCTTCGGCCGGGTTTGAACCCGCTATCTTGGGCATAAAAGCTCAGCATGCTACCGACTACGCCACCGAAGCCGCTTCAGTTTAGTTGGCAGCACAGTGTCTTGATAGCGTGAAGGCCACATATGTGGGCTGTCGAATTCGTCAGTGTGTATTGCAATAAGCGAGCAAGTGTGTCATCAGCACTTCTAGCATCAGTTCTGAATGGCTGTGGTGAGTATAAAGATTACTGTTTGTTTGTTATGATACAAGCGACAGCTGTGCTGCCAACGTAACTGGTGACGTAATCTCTCGCAACAGCCTGTAGGCACTGCGGAGAACATTCCCGGGCGCACTATATATGGGCGGGTGTGAGTGGTAAGTGTTTGAGATGGTAGGTTCTCAAGTGGGGCGAATAAACTGCAGTACAGGTCTAACGTTTGTGTTTGGCCAGTGCTTGCTTGTTGCGTAGAGGTCTCCAACCAGCCAGGAAGCCTTATTATTGTGAGCATGTGCAGTAACAATTGCATGCATGCACGCACGCACGATCAGAGGGAATGAAGGAAAGAAGGAAGGAGGTTGAACGGTTAGCACAGTGGATGCGGGGATTTCAGGGCCACCGGCCAAAAACAAACGTCAGACCTGTGTATGTCAGTGGAGACTGCTGATTTTTGTAATGTGTAGGACGTAATATGATAGGAATAACTTAAGATATTATTATTATAGCTGGGCTAAATTGAGATATTTGACTCAGTCGAATATTAAGTATTCAGTCGCACAGCGCTATTACGAACACATTACACAATACAATACAATCCAATACCACTCCAAAGATGTGCACACGCTGAAAACAGACTATCCATTCTAACCGCGCGAAATCGTAACCAATAAGCCTGTAGTGTTGGCTTAAATTCAACCAATAGCGAGACTTGAGGATCTTGGTCGACGTATTCAGAGTGCCATTAAACAGACCAAACCTGCCCCTTCACCCTCAATTTCACATTTCTAAAGTTATAAACACGTGCTGCAAGGCTTCCTTCCTCAGCTTTCTACTCCGGACCGTGAAGGTCACACTGCACCCATCTAGGGGTGAAATGTAGAACTAGTTGAAAGTACTGACAGTGATAGTGAGACAGATCTTATCGAGAGGACGCGCAATGTAGCCCCTAAGGCTAGTTTACAAAACAATATTTTTTTTTAACAGTTACAGCTGAGAGCTGACTGTAGGATGATCCTCACGTCCTACATGGAGGAATCGCCACTTGTATATGTACTGTTTTATAAGGTGAGATGCACTGTAGTGTTAACTTTACCTTAACTAGTCCAATGTCAGAGAGTAAATCACTGAAAGATCCATTATGCATGACAAACAGTTCTACATAACGGACTTGTTGAACGTATAAGAAGGGGAAACTCGATTCTCGGTCGACATAGCTGGTCCCAGCAACGACCCTAAAGTTCCTGGGTTCTCTTTTCCACAAGCAATGTGCAGCCATCAGCACCCATCGAAATGCGAAGAGTGACCCTCCACATTTGTGAATCGTGTTCTCCTGGATCGACACCTGTGAGAGAAAATACTGCATAGGTCGGTGTTCAACTTCAAGAATTATTCTTAGACATTAGATGCATGCTTTATTATTAATACCCATTTTTGGGCGATATTGGTCAATAAAAGCGGCCCCATGGTGTTGGGGTAGTGCGCCTGCCTCTCACTCGGAGGCTCCGGGTTCGATTCTCGGCTCCGCCAGGGATTTTAGACACTAACATGAGGGCTGGAACGGGGTGCACTTAGCCTCATGAGGACAATTGAGCAGCTGTCGGACTGTGAAGCAGTGCCCCGGGCACGAAAACTAAGATTAACGGCCAAGGGGATCATATGCGCTGACCACGCGTCACCCCAGTATCTGCAGGCCCTAATGGCTGTGCATTGGTCGCTTGGTAGGCCTACGCCCTTCATGGACTGTAGTGCCACGCGGTTGTTCTTTTTTGGTAGTATTTCTAACGATTGTTTTTATTGTGTTCTATGGTGATTAGACCAAGTATTAATGTGTTAAGGACTCGGAAAACATTGCTTTATGTACCGGTATCGTAGTGATAGCACGGCTGTACTATTATAACTTCAGTTGTAATGCTTGGTGTTTCGGGAACAAGCACTGTTAGATGTTCTAAGTCATAGTGTATTTTCAAAACAGTATTCAGTATTTACACCGTAGGGAGTTTAAACCATTAAAATAGCATTTATTTTTACATCAGAGTATTAATTCTAATATCGTATGATCAATTGAGGGGTATTTCTACTTCAAGAATTAGATAAATTGTTTCTTAACCATCTTTCACGCGATTTTGCGTTATATTTCAGTACCTTTACCTTCATATTTGTTGTTTTTAAAACTATTGTGATCAGGATTTCTCTTAACTTATTTATTTTGTCAGTACTTTCCTACAAATTGAGACGAATGTGTACATCTAATTACCACTTCAATACAGAGGAAACAATCTCAAAATTTTGCTTTTCCTCAAGAATAGGAAAGAAGAAACCAGTGGAAGTCTTTCTGTGCATTTTTAGCATCTAGAGGTGTTTTATTGCATTCTCTGCCATTTACTGTTAAATAATGATTGTATGAATATTGGTATCGGTATGTTCGTCAATCTAGTTCTCATGAAATAAGCGCGAGTCTTCGGGAAACAGTCCGCTTTAAGTGTAACGTCACAAATTGTAGGGTATGGCCTTCACTTTACGAAGGGCGCTGTCCATTAAACGGACCATAGTATAGCATTGTTGACTGCAGTCTGTGTAGTGAACCATTCATCGTCAAACATGCCTCGACGAAAATGAAGAGCACACTTAACAATTAATTGTCGCAGTGTGACAGAGCTCGGGTAATTGGTCTGTGTGCGGGTGGGTTAGGTCTACGGGCTGTAGCTGCACGCATTGGTCAACAGGCGTCTACGGAACAACGGATATGGCAGCAGTGGTCTACGCACACTCATAGGCCCCGCACAGACGCAACTCACCAGACATGCGTGAGGGAGAATCACCGTATCATTCGGATGGTCCGCATAAACTTCAGAGCAACAGTAGCACCCCTTGTTGCACAACATAGAGGGCGCCAGGGAATGTTCTCCTCAGTGACTACGTGCTGCTTCCAGAGCTAGCATCAGCAGTTTAGTTGGTAGCACGATGTCCTTGACAGGGTGAATCCCACACGTGTGGGTTGTAGGCTGTCGAAATCGTCAGTTTGTATTGCAATAAGCGAACGTGTTGCAGTAAGCGAGCGTTCAGATAGATTATTGGAATGGTATCTGTTATGAATGGCTGTGGTGAGTACAAAGTTTACTGTTTGTTTTGATACAAGCGGCAGCCGTGCTGCCAACTTAACTTCTGATGCTAGCTCTCGCAATAGCATATAGGCATTGCGGAGAACGTTCCCTGGCGCCATGTACAATAATGGGAATCGTCTGCGTCCGTGTTCCTGCAGGAAGTGTGCGTTCGCACTTTCCATGACATCACAACGATACTCGGGGCCGCCTTATATCCGGAGCACAGCCCTGTTTAGCATTGGGGAGACAATTTGGGCTAAGAACTGGCCAACTTTCCTCAACCCTCTGGAACAACTGACCAGTTCAGTGCAGTGAGCATGGACCGATAATCCTTAGGGCCTTACTGTCTCCAAGCATCGAAGATATCAACACCGCAATGCAGCTCGTGTTTTGATATTTGTCTACGTTGAGGTCAGAGGGACCTCTAAGCGTTATCATCGTACCATAACCTAACACTGTAACTGTTCTGCAACACAGTTGAGCGACTATTGTAACATCTTCACACAGAATTGCAACTGTACTTCCCTTCTATGGATGTATAAATTGTAGTTCCTTCCTTCGTTCCTTCCTTGCTTAGGATGGACTATAATAATGGTTCTGAATACTATTGAATTTTCAACTATTTTTCTCTCTCTCTCTCATCTAAATCAAATTTCGGGTGGAGGGTGTTGAAAAACGTAACGAAGATAATAGCGGGACCAGGCTTGACTCCCAGGGTCACGAGGATGACCTCCGAATAATAACTGTGGTGGAGCAAATCTCAGGTACACCACCCAGAGCAGCACTATGCAGGGCTCTAAGAGCTCAGCGCCGAATATCAAACTGTATATCAAACCCAGTCCACTTTTGTATTTTTAATCCAAGTAATAATTTGAAAACAGAGAAGTGTGATCGGTTTTAAACATTATCTCCGCTCTTTTTAAAATATATTTATGACATGTATATTAACCTGAAATCAAACCCTGGTCTACCTTAGTGAAAAAGCTAACAGCTTAACCACTGCCCTTCTTTCTTAGTTTGGTTCGTTCAAGGCCTCAAAGCTGGAAATTGAGTTAAGATCTCCAGTGCAAGAGGTTAGAGTGCTTGCCACTGCAGCATAAAATGGTTAGCTGGTAACATTCGACAACCGGAAATGATTTAATTTCTGTTAGAGATGCATTTCTGTCATCTGCCTACTGTCTGAACACTGCCAGCAAGACAGTTTAGTTTAGTTTGTTTCGAGTGCGTGTATAGACTATTAGCCTCAAGTATTTAAAGCTTGTTGTGCGTAGCGACCATCTTACCCAGTAACCACTGAGCAAGTTTTAACGGTCAACCCATAAGAACAGCATGGGATAGTTGTGTGTGCTCCATGTACTTGGGTGTATGCATTTGCACTATGTGCTAGCTTTACCTTACCCTCTAGGGGTAGAGCGTCATCCCTTTCCTTTAGAGCATCGCCAATGACAGCATCCTCCCTCAAGTTTTACACATAGGCCCTTGGCTTGTTCTCGATTAGGTTTAATTTGTTTTAGGTTCAGTTTGGTTCGGTTTAGTTCAGTTTGGTTCGGTTTTGGTTTGGTTGGGTTTTGGTTTAGTTCGGTGTAGTCACCATTTTGTTTTTTTCATCTACCCTCTTTAACCGATCAATTAAAGATAGTCTGCTCTCAATTCTTGAATCGATAAATCGTATTTTGTATTCACCGTTTGTAATATATTAACCCATGCCTGCAACCTACTGTATACTCTCTCTCTGTACTGCAGTCTGGTTTGAAAACACGTTCCAATGGTGAAAGACTTGTCAGTCACCATACGTGTAGCCTACAATAATTCTTTATCTACCTTGCTATGTTTAATCACTCACGGTAATCATCTCTCATGCCCTTATCCAATTATTAGTTTATAAAATCTTAGGTAGATGACCTTGCTGTTTTGGGTCTTTTGGGTAAATTCATTGGCCATGGGAAAGGGTTGACCATTCTAAGTCCTATGACACCTCACATGTCCTATGACACCTCACATGTCCATATCCGATTAGTAGTTAGCGAGATATTAAAAAAGTGCAGTTAGGCCCTTTTGACAAAAATCAAAAATAAATTCAAAAATATAGCATTACCCCAAGTGTTAGGACCCCACATACAAGTCCCAAGTCTTATTGGTTCGCGAGATATTAACAAAAGTGTAGTTAAGCCCTTTTGACAGCAAATAAAAATACATTAAAAAACGGGGCGTCACCCCGAGTGCTACGACTCCCCACAAAAGTCTCTAGCCTTATTGGTTCACGAGATATTAGAAAGCACATGACCTATTAGTTTTCGATCTTTTGGTTAATTAAAAAAACTAACTCGTCCATAAATAATTATTTGAAAAGCCCGCCCTCTTACAAAATCCCCAAGTGCGCATGCGTAAAAACAAAAAAAATGTTAATTCATACTGGCGTTAACCCCCTTTGTATGTCGTTCATGTGGAACAACGTTTAATTTCATATTAGCATTGAACCTCATTCATGTCGCACATGCAAAGCCGCATTTCCTAAGACAATACTATTTCACCCCTAGTAGGGGTACATTTTATTTTGGGGTTGAAATAAGTTGTTCATAGCAAAGCCCTCGTCAGCCCGAGTCCATTTGTCAAATTCGGACCATGGATTCGATAGCTATTAATTATTTAACATTCGCTTGGCCGCCATGTTTGTTTTTTGGGCACCACGGCGTCGAGTGGGGGCAGAACTCCTATTGCTAACCTACTATTATTACGTACTGTACCCGTTCGTCCTGGGGATGCGATGACCCAACTGCTATTACATCGCATTCCTGGATTTCCAGGACAGAGCGGAGTTAAATGAACATGAAGTCAAATAAGGAATGTGTCGGAAATTCAGTTGAAATATCACAAAAGCAGAGGGTAACACGAGATAAAGTGTCTCCAGGGTCGTTACGGGCTTAAATTGAATTTAAAAAAATACAAATATAAATGGGCGCCACCAACTGAATCCCTAGCAAACCACATCCTTCCTGGTTAAGGCTTAATTAAGACAAGGAAAGAAAATAGGAAAATCACATCATCATCAGATCACAACTAAGATAAAAACAAATTTATTCAACTTTGATAGTCAGACAGACATATTTAACACTCATCCTACCTGAGAGCATGGTCGAATGCCAACGTTAAATTGTCATTGTCCAGAAAATCGAACCATCTCTATTCTACTCAAAGTGTATTTAATCCACATAAAATTGGAAAAATTTCTAAAGTTCACTTGGGTTCTCAGGATCACCGTAGCACTATGTCTTTGCGTCACTGACATTCGTGATACCTGAGACCTAACTTCTCTTTAAATTAACATCATGAATGTGGATGTAAAAATATAATTAATCTGTCTAAACACATATATTCTAATCACATATTTAAATATCACATAATTTATGGCTTGCATGGCATTATTCAAATGCTGAATATGTTAGTAAAATGCTCCTAAACTTCGAATAATTAATTTACACTATTTACACTGTCATTAATAATTGCTTGTTTGTGAATCACAGAAAATCCACTACTCATTGGTTATAATCATCATCATCATCATCAAAATTAAATATTTCTCACATAAGTTCTCATCTCAAACTTCAATATATTAATGTCAGAATAATTAATTCATTATCATCAAATCATTTATATGAATATTATAATCATCAATTCTTTATACTTTCTAATTATTCACACTCTCTCATGTCATCATCTCCTTCAGATTAAATCATCTTAAATCATCAATATAAATTGTTTAATTCATCAACTCAAATTGCAATTCTTCAAATCATTCAAATCATATCTCTCAATTAAATGTATTTAAATCCATTTAAATTTATTAATCATCAGCTTCTTTAATTAATTATCACCTTCTAATTCAGTTATTCATCATCTATTTAATCATCTATTAATTTATTTAAATCAGCTTATTTATTCAATCTTTAATTCATCCATTTATTTAATTCATTGATTTATTCCAAAATTTAATTTATCAATTTATTTAAATTTTATTCATCTGGTTATTTAGAGTGTTATTATTATTATTTCATCAAGTCATTCTGATTAATTATTATTTCATCAAGTCATTCTGATTATTATTTCATTAGGTCAGATCATTAATATGCTTAAACTTCAGATCATTATTTCATTAATTATTATCAGAAAATCTTGTATTATCAACATTATTTATTTGTTTAATTTCCTAACAAATTGTTTAATATGGGTTATATATAGAACGTTGTCTTACAGTTTTATCACTTCCAAGTTATATCTCGTATTCAATTATCATGCCAAAAAATATTATTGCCTTCACAAAATCACGTTGGATCTCACTATCCAAAACTTCATCGTCTACTCTCACTTTATCAAATACCATATTTGAATATCATAATTATTCCACAAAACTCCATAAATATTCAGCGCACAGCATGAATCTCAAAATTATGCTAGACTGGGTTCGACAACCTCATGTCTGCCTCAAAATACATTAGCAACATTGCAACTTCCACTTGGCAACTTCCACAAAATGCCTATCACAAACTTCACTTAATCACGTTGCATGATCTACAAAAAATATATAACTGGCTTCAAATTATCAACGCACACAATCTCCAATAACTGTAATTAATCTCATCACATCTAGACAACTTCTTAAACAATTAGGAAAAATATTACCTTAGTAATCGAAATCAAATTCAAGATCTGCTTTCAAATAGCATAAATTCTCTTAAAAATTCTCATAATTCACTTCACAGAAAAACACCAATGTTTTATAATCTCTCACATCAAAATATGCAATACTGATCTGCCTCAAAATAAATCTGACAATTAATGATTCATCTTACAAGATTCAATTACTTTAAATCCTTCTCAAAGGTATTAAACTCAATCATAAAAATTATCAAAAGCATCAACTGTATCAGCTGTTAAATGAAAGTACTCTCAAAGAGTATAGCAACAAAATATTGGATTGGCAAACAAGAATTACAAAATGTAACCCTGCTGACTTTTATTTTTTAATTTATTTAATAAAATTCGACTGATATGTGACTAGTAGTTTCTTGTTCGATCCTCTTACAATCTCAAGTACACTCGGATGATAAAAATGAGTTCCTCAATGGCAAGTTAGGTGTGTACCACCACGCAATCGTATAAATACGAAAGACCTTGCCTCGTAGACTATCATGATAATGCCCTGAGCGATGGGTAAAGATGTGTACCACCACGCAATCGCCTAAAGCGAAAGGCCCCATCTCGTCGTCTAATGAGTGAATGTACCAGATTGGAATCAACAAGTCTCTAGTTGTCACATAAAAGCGATATTCATTCACTTGAGTGAATAACATCTTAATATCTCCAAACAATCCAATGGAAAAAATCCCTACTGATGAATAATACACACTCGCTAGTATGCAATGAACTGACGAAGTAATTTAAATAATCCAATTGCAGATCACGAGTTTGAAATACTCGCCACAAAAAAATAACTATCCAAGAAAAACTATCCTTACTGAAAAATGTCTAAAAGACCAAACATCTGCTTAATAAAGACAACCAATGGTGAGAACTTCGTATAATGGTGCCTGCCATATCATATGGTAACGCCATATTCTAGCAAAATTTGGAGCAAATAATGTCTAAGCCATGTCTTAATAATCGTAGAACTCCTACTAGAAATATATACAAGTATGCCCAGTGTTCATAAAAAAAATCATATCAGAAAGTCATAACTCTTACAGTACCTTCTCATATCAGCTGTTAATATATTTCAAAGATCGTCGATTATCCTCGTGTGTAATAAATTTCTCGAATGATCGACGAAAATCTCGCATCACCCACGCAATAACGATTGCCTTCATATCCCAAGTGAATCAGCTGTTGGAGCTCCTCTTCTTCAGGAACCGAATCCATCGCTCTGTGGTGCCATCACGTCTCTGTCTTCGCTTACTCCGACATGATGAACTGCATGTTATCCATAACGGATACCGTCCAAATTCTTCCGTAAAAGTTCATAAACGTAGCGTACCCCATATTCTTCTTCTATGTTACGCCACTGCCCCATACAATGTTCGGTTTGCTTGTTATAAAAGTCAATCTCCACAGCGGCTAAATCTCACTTGCAGAAAATAATTTTTATTTAGAAAAGTTTATAAGTTTCTGAAACACCCTGTAGCTGTGTTCGTAATCGATATTTTATAATAATTCATGAAAAAGAATTGTATTAATGCACGAGCCAATGTTCATAAGTGCATACACTCGTAACATTACGTTTGCCTAAAAGCGTTAATGTTGGCTTGACCCCATGGTCGCTTTAAATATTCCGTTATGAAATGCATAGTTTGATAAGCCATAATGTCAATGGAATATATAAGTTCATTTGAAGTTCACAATAGCAGTATATGATAACTATCTGCCTGAACAATTCGACTACTGAATACAAGTCCAACCTCATAACGTTGTAACTGAATGTCGAAATGAAGTTCAGCTTCTTTAATGTTGTCTGCGTATAAAAGTCGGAACCAGCACGCTCTGCTCTACTGCACTGTTCTAGAATGATCGACGCTTGAAGCCGGCCTCGCCATACCGCTTCGCTGTGCTGTTCTGCGTTACAAAATGCAGCTCGAAATAAAGTTCTCAATCGTGTTGTAATGCTGTTTATTCCTTAACATTTGAAAAAGCATTGCTGCCTCGCATAGCTGTAACTACGCTATTGGAAATAATAATGTTCTAACACCGGCTCTTCTCTCGCTTACACGGCCTGTACAGCTTGCCTCGCAACCGGTCCTCGTACCGCCTACCGTGCTTTGCTTGCCTTGACTCACTGACCTACTTTCCGCTCTCCCAACTCATGCTGCTATCAGCTCCGCTTGTTGAAGTAATACTGTCGCTTTCACTCCACGCAACAAGTGCTGTACACCGCTCAACTTTCCGTTCGCTCTGCGCAACATGTGTTCTACTTGGCCTTGCTGGCTGAACTGAACTGATACTGCTGTCTCTAGACTGCGTTGACGAGCTCCTACTCCGCGCTGTCACGTGATGTTCCCCTACCTTCTGCGGTCATGCGTCACAAGTATAATCTCGACCACCATCTTCTCGGCTATTAAGTTATACAATAACTTAAGGGATTATCTGCCTTTCTTCAAGTTATCACCATATATATTGCTTGACATTTCTTCTCTTCTGAGATGATATAATATTATGTTCCATATAGATCTTAATAATACTTCAATATTCCTCCCATAATTCCATCTGCTTGACTGGTAGTGCCACCTTTATCCTTGGCCTTCTACGTCATTTCCTAACATTCTTCTCGACTCGATTTGAGCGCTATCTTTACAACTTTTCCCATAAATCTCAACTACGGCTTAATGTCAGCTGGCGTTGCCGATAGCCTCAACTAGGTATCGGGTACAGTACCATGAATGGAAAATCGTCAATATCAGCTTCTATACCTCCTACGAAGCGCTCTTGATTCTCCTGGATATCTGAAAGAATCAATTTCTTACTTTTAGTCAACATGGGAGCACCTATCGTTACATCAAATCTGGTATACCAGTTGAATCAGCTACCGATACCAATATTAGTTTCCTATACCGTAGTCCAAAAAATTATATTGTCGTGAGGGCGAAATGTATCTGCTAGGATCCCGTGTGGTACTAATGCACACGAAGCACGTCCTGAAAACGATTGGACCGCTATTATCTTTCCCGCCCTCTCTACTTAGTATAAAACACAGTCCCTGATTCTTGGACGTCACGGGTAATCACAAGAAACAGTGGATGGATTTTGATGCGGTTTTCACCATTCTGTAAAGGATATCTCGAGAAAGGTTTCTGTTTGAAAATTATTTATTTATGATGAAAGGAAGCCAAGCAGTAACAATTTCAGTGAAAAATGTCGAAAAAAACTAGCGTCCGTGTGCTTTTTAAGCTTACGCTGGGCATACCGTTAAAAATATCAATATACTACGAGCGTAAGAATTGTTCAGCATGAAATGTTCTACAAAATAGTCTGCGAGAGCATATCTCTATCTTCAATACATGGCCTGCTATAAGTGTTTCTACGTTTTCATCTCTTCCAACAATCTCCATTCAATTACTGAGGCGACAGTTTACGAGGGGCGAGTCTATCACCCCAGTTACAGCCTAGCTAGCGGGCGAGCATATTACCCCCAGACACATCCAGAAGCAAACTGTCGAGTCGTGTTGAGTTAAGACTTCAGAGAAGAGTGGTTGTGATTGGAGTCTCCCTGGAAGTGCAACTCGACTTTTCTTCATTTCGCCTGTGAACTTTTCGTTCCGCAAAATACACAGTCAAGTTAAGATTGGACGAAAGGGGGATTTGTGTTTCATGCACCTCGCCATTCTTAAATTACGTCTGACAAGAATTCGTTGCACAAGAATCTCCATAATAATATAATTAATAGTCCAGTCAGTGATTTTAACCCATCATGCCGAGACGTAAAACGGATATAGGTTGTAGTTCATTGTAATCGAAAAAAAATCACTTATCACGTAATCTAATACATTCATAACTGTTCCCGGGCGGGTTGCTAGTATTACTATAAACAGTTCGAGAAAAATTACAAACCATAAAATCATGTATCGTACTATACCCGTATTTGCTGGAGAAGTATCTGCTAAAATCCGAAGATGGAGGTGGATTGCAGCATCTCGTAGTTCCCGGCTACTTCAAGCCACTCGCAAATAAAACAGGAGGGGTACGCCAACTAATATTGTGCTATAGGACTATTACCTACTGTTGGAGAGTGAGAATCTTGCAATTTTTGGGCGCAACGGGTTGTAGGTGTGGGTATGAGAGTCCTATTCTACCTCTATAGCACAATATTACTACCTAATTAACTGCAAAAGATAAGGCAAGTTTCTATAAAAATGTCAGACGTAAATACCTGTCCGCCTATTTATTCAAAAACATAGACTATATATACAGCAAATAAAAAAACTGTCAATCCTGCATAAAAATAACCTCCTAACTCATCCTGACTAAATAACAACAATAAAAGGGAATAGGTTGTTGTTCTATGGACACATTTTCAGAATGTCCAACGATCGTCTAACTAAGAATATTTGGAATTTTGTGAAACCAAAGAGGAAAAAATTGGCATGGTTCGAAGAATGTAACAAAGAACTTATAGAAATTGGTGTTCCAGACTGCAAAATTACGAACAGGTGTGAATTCAGACGCCTAATCAAAAATTACCAGCGATTTAAGGTACGGGCAGAACCCAAAAGACGGAGGGGACCTCTTTCAGAAGATCGGAAGAAGGCGCTGAGCGATGGGCTCACGAGATACTGGCAGGACATCAAAGCTGGCAGACGATCTAGAACGAAATATTGATTTTGATTGTTACTCCGTAGTCCATAGTGGCTCAATTCGAATGTAAAAAAAATACATTTCTCTCATACATTAAAAAATAATTACCGTACCATTGCTCAAAATCCTCACTATCATCAAACCAAATGATCTTAAAACATATTTGTCACATGAGCCGCTATCAGCTGTTCACTAATTCTGCCTATTATCTCAAATAGGCCTGCTGTATTGACCATAAAACATCACTCATATCCCTCTAATTGACTTCTCAAAACATGAACTTCTCTATAAAACATCATGTTCCTTCCTAATATGCATTTCCAAAAACATCAACTGTAGGCAGATATCATCGCAGAATAACTTCACAACATAACACTCCAACCATCAGTGAAACAATGCCAACATGCCCATTGCCACTATCATCCTACTATGCATATTTTCAACTCAACAAACTGGAATACACTCTCATCCTCCTAAATAACATATAGCCTATTCACGTTGCGTTTCTATAAAAACCAATATTAAATTCTTATGTGTTCCTTTCCTCCTTATATGAACAATATATCAATTAATCCTTCAATCCCGCTGCTCTAAAATGCTTGCATAAGCTTTGCTCAGTTACTGGTTAAATTTCTCTCAACAACAATGGTAGTGCGATAATCCTATCAAATATTTATAGCTCAATAAACAGCACCGTTCCTAATATTTAATAATTGTATTACAACAATACTGAATGACCATTTGACATTACTCGATATAAATTCCTTCGTCACATTTATTATACAGCCTGAGTGCTTGTAGGAATCTTGCCTAGAATGCAAATAAGATTCTCTACAACACTTTATTATTCATCATATCTTTCTGACTGATTTCTCAACATGTATCATTTCTCCACAAGAATTTCGGTATTGTTATTGTTTTAAGGGGTGGAACAGCGAGGTCATCTGCCCCAAACACAAGAATGTATTTCATCGTCTTTGTCGACATATCAACTTTCATAGAAACAATCCTAAAGTTGATCTAATAATGATCATCAATACTAATAATCCTAATTGATAATCGAATTGCTTGAAAATCTGCAAGTTCCTAATAAAATACTGAAAAGTAAAAAAGACGGTCAGCGACCTCAAATCTAAAATTACCTAAATAAATATCGAAATTCAAATATCAAAAACCTGACAAAGCTAAAAATTCTTAACTTCCAAAAATTGAAAACACCAAAAATTCGGTCTGCAAAAATTACTAAAGCCAAACGTTGAAAATCGTTCTGCGAATACAATCACAAATCTTCAAAATAGCAAAAATAACTACTTGATGAAATTCTTTTCTACCTGGTGAAGCGTATAGTTGTCTCGTAGTTCGAATTGGCTTCCTTTATCATGGGTCTCCATCCCGTCCCCCTGCTCCATGATGATTCAAGATCAGCATTTAACTGACAGTTCCAAGATTATTACGCTTATCTCGACCAAGGTGTCACGCAGGACCAAGTTAATACGCCTGACTGGACCAAGCTGTTACGCCTATCCGAACATCTCTCCGCCTCTGGTCTTCCTCCTCGTTCAACTCCGGACTCCAATCTTCCGTTCTTGTTCTTCCCCCGTTATCTACTTCGTTTTTGATATCATTTCCATATAGAATTTAATTTCAGTAATAATTTCGGTGGTCTCCATTCCGTTCAAATATTTTTAGAATTTAGAAAATATCCTTGAATACGACCTCCTTCTCTCATCTCTCCTACTTCACTCCCGAAATTCTCATGTTCCTTGCAGGTTATGTTTCCATCAGCATATTTAGCACATCATAATCACCGATTCCATATTTTTCGAAAATGCCCCTCTCAATTTCTTTGGGTTAATCGTGACAAAATTTCGAAAATATATAAATTTTGTAGAATATCCCTCGTAATATCTATTCCAATAATGTTCAACAGTTTCAGACAACTGTATATACTTGCGGAGATTTTTAATGAACAATTTTAAAACAATTGTAGTATTTCTTTGTGAAAATTCCTCGTAGAATAATTGTAGGGAGTATTATTTCCTACAATGTTCCTCCTAATATTGTCAATCACTTCTCTAATGTTCACTTCAAAATGTACAAGCTCGTTGAATATATGTGAGACTACTCTCGTAAAATTACTAAGTCCTTTCATCTTATCAATTGTTGAAAATATCACAAATCCTCCCTAAATTCACTCGAGCGTGGTCGTGAGCATATACTTCGCCCAGTATATCGCCTCGATTCCCGGTAACAATTCCGTTCATTGTTCGCACTTTGGATAGCCACAGAGCGACACGTCTGAATCATCGGTTTTCAAAAGTAAAGAGCCTCGAATAATCCACCTGATCTATCTCCCTCCACTCAAACTTGGCGTCTATTGGAAAAAAAAAAGCGCTCAAATTTGGCTGGTCACTCTGTAGATAAACGTTGCTGCTTGTATTAGTCTTCTTTCTCAGCGGCTTCGGTGGCGTAGTTGGTAGCATGGTGAGCTACTATGCCCAAGATCGCGGGTTTAAACCCGGCTAAAGTCGTCGTTTTTTTAGGAGCGTCAAAATCCCTCAGTATGCCTTCGGAGGGGAAGTTTAGGCCGGCGGTCCCATGTCATAGATTTATGGCATTAAAAATAACCTTTCACTAATTTCACTTGTGGAAGCTAACTTTGCAGGGGGAGGGGGTCAAATGCCTAGGGGCCCGTAAGCAACGAGGGCCCTTTAGTGGTGCAAGTTAGTTTCAGTTTATTGTAGCTACTTTTGTATTTCCGGTATGTAAAATGTTGGCTACAACTTACAACCTGTCCGAGGCTTTGCAGAGTAAGGACGTCGATTTATCTACAGCTGTGCAGAAGATATCTCAAGTTACCGAACTTTTAACTGTCACGAGACTGAGGCAGAGAAACACTTCTCAGAGGCATATATAACAGTGCGAAAGTATTTGCGGAAACCAATTACATTGATTCTGCTAACTACAAAATTGCGTTGTAATGTACCTTATTCTACCCCCAGTAGAGACTGTCCCTCTCACAAAAAGAAGGACAATAATCTATATGTGTCTCTGAGTTATGAGTTATAACTATTTAGATATCTCTCTCCCTAGTTATCAGCTATAAAGCTGGTTGCCAGCAGCTCTCAATTCTTCTCGCTTCTCTGTTTCCCTTTTCAGTTGGTAACAGGAAGTACACCTATTATCTGCGTCATGTATTTTTTTCGTGGTCTTCCTCTGTAATTTCTCCCCTCTATGGAATCCTCCATAATTGTCTTTATTAACCCATCATGCCGCAGTATATGTCCAACGAGATGGTCTCGATTCCTTTTTATTCGGCTCATGAAACATCTCTCTTCTCTTACTCTGCAAATGAATCTCATTGGTAACCATTTCTCTCCAACTTATCTTCAGGAACCTTATATAGCACCAAACTTCAAATGCAAGCGGTCGCTTCCAATCCCTTTTGCTGATGGTCCACGTCTGACTTCCATATAACGCAATACATAAGTCTTCAACAGTTGTTTCCTCATGTTAAGATTGATGGTTTTTGATGTAAACATATTCTTATTCTTGTGAAAGGCATTCTTCGCTTGAGCAATCCTGCTTATTATCTCTCGAGAACTTCCCAAGTAGGTAAATTCAGACACTTCCTTTAATATTTCACCTCTCAATTTTAATTTAATACGTTGAATAGTTTGTCTACTGCATACTAAAATTTTAGTTTTGCTCATATTTATACTCATATTAAATTCCGATCCCATTACTTGATCCATATAATTCAGAATCAGTTGTAAATCGCTCTCACTAGTGGCTATTAATGCTATATCATCAAACCACAGCATGTCTATTTTGATCTCATTGATAGTGACTCCAACGTTCAATACTTCCCTGACTCTATCCACTGTCTTTTGCATATACATTTCACTCGATGGTCGATATTGCTCTGCACTCGGCCTGTGTGAGAGCAATGTAATTGAGCCTTGGGTCTAGCAAGGAAAAGACGACCCTAAAGATTTCCGCGCCAAATACTAAGGACCATTCTATTAACATGTGATTTATTGCTCCTTGAAAGAACACACATACTCGTAATACGATCGAATTTACAGTTACGCTACGTGTTCTGTAATAGTAGAAAGTTAAATGAACACCATAAATCATGATTGAAGACTTTAACATGGATAACAACGTTTGAGGTGGGATGGCCACTGTAACTATAAAACGTGCAGCACGCACTATTCACGTTGTAGTAGTGGCTGAATCGGTAAAGTTCCGGCTGGACGTGGTGGGTGAGAACGGGGTTGAATGGTGCTTCGAATACAGCCGTAGGCATACTTTTTTGAACGACAGCCCGTGCTCTATCTTGGTGGGGATATAATATTAAGCCACACGTACAAAGTTACATTGCCACATTTATTAACTTTCGATGTATTCCTGTGAAGAGTACGTTGAATTTTGCTGATTTAAAAAGAGCATACGATCGAATCAGCAGGTTGTGCCACGGGACCTTTAATGGCAGGAAGTTGAAAAATCTGACATGGATATTAACATAACATATCGAAGTTTTACTCTGGAGGTCTGGGTTGGATTCCCTGCTCTGCCAAGAAATTTAATGCTCCTCTGGGGCTGGAACGGGATTCACTAAGCCTCGAGGGGCAAAACTGAGAAGAGGTAGGTTCGATTCCCACCTTAGCCACCCTGGAAGTGGTTTTCTGTAGTTTCCCACTTCTACTCCGTAATGTGTGCATTTCATCTCTTGTTTGTTTTCTTACCCATTCTCCTTTGCATTGCAATAAAATTTGTTGTTTAGGGCTATGGGGAGGGGTAGGTGGCAGCCGGCATGCTAGGCAAAAAGTGAGGTTATGGCAATATAATGTGTGCATTTGGACAGTTTTCTTTATATTCATCGAATATCCCAACAATTCTGTAGAGTAGGAGAGCAATGTTTAATTATCCTAAAGGTGAATTAAGCTCTAGAAAGGCATAACTGTGTCCTTCGTGACAAATCTATTGCCAACATTGATATATGTTTGTGTTATTTTCATCAATAATTAATAACTCATCGCAGAACATACTGTCCAATCACGTGTAATAAAGGCTACATTCATATGGTTTTTTACTTTTTATGTTGCCAGATTTGCCGGAGCAGTACATAGCCTCAGGCGTTGCTCTCTCGGAAACTCTATAACCAAAAGTGACGAATCTCTTATAGTTACATGATCCTTGGTTTGCTTTTTGAAGCCCACATGACGAGTAACTGTTACATTGTGTTATATTCTATCTCTATGATTGCATATACTGTAAAAGTGTTTGGAAGTGTCGTACTGCTGCCCTCGCTAGAATACAGTAACTAAGATGAGTGTTAGGTGTAAATATACAACACATATAGGCCTAAAACTGAGGCAGATGATCTCACTTTTCTGCCCATTAAAACACATCAATCAATCAATGTATTATACCCTACCTTGTATTTCAACGAGCTACTACAACTAACATTCAATTATACTCCTTGATAAGGAAAAAGCGTTATATACTCCTACATTTAGGAGAAAGTAGGCTATATGTTCTTTACTAAACATCTTAACAAATGGTCTTAAATTTTCACGGTAGACAATGTTTGCCCCTGTATATTCCAACCTGAAAGCTGGGGTTGTATTGTTCAAGGTGTTACCTGGATTGTTATTTCTGGAATCAATTGTTTGATTCCTGATAACCATGGCCTCTGTTTTGTCTTGCAGTATTTTCAACTTATTGGTAAAGACTGCTGATAAAAACATACTTATTGCGAGGTGTTCCATATTAATAGATAAAAAAATATTTCACCTGTTGCTAAACGCTGATCAACGTGAACTCATTTGTTGACAATCTTATTGTTACGGTTTCCATGAGTCCGTATGCTTGTGACTAATCTTACGTTCTCTTTCTCTGGGTCCCAAAATTTTGTGGTACATGAGTTGGCCATTATGGGGTCCACGCTGTCAGGCATACTTCCACTTAAATGTTTCAGACTCCTCTCTTTCATCTTTCCTGTCAACTTCTCTTGGTCAATTCCTGTGATCTGCACTTATTAGCTCCAATTTCAAGCAATTTTCATACATATTTCTTACAATTACTGTGGTTTGAAAGAATAATAAAATTTCCGCCTTTCAATACTGTTTATTGCTAATTACTTACAGAGACATGTTTCGGGGGCTAATACTCTCCCTTCATCACCCTGTCCAACAAAACTTCACAAAGGAAAAACTTTCCTTGTATAAGCACTTACAAATCACATGAAGAATAATGAATAATGAAATAATAATTATTTACAATTCCCGCTCGACGCCCCAAAGAAGATACTCTTATTGGATCACTAAGGCCTAGGCGCACCAGAACTTCTGAATTGGGCCGGTGCTGCGGTCCGCTGCCCCCACTGCGTCATCGTGGTACCACTCTAGTCCCCCTGTTGCTCCTGGCAAACGTCAAGGCGGAGAAAACTTGTGGCCGCGTCACGCGCCGCGAAAACGGCAGTGTGCTCGGGCGTGAACAAAAACAAACCGAATGCGCCTTGCGAAGACTCTTACAGCTGAGTGTTAGTGACATGCTTGGGAAAAGGTGGCGGTTAGGGTTGTGGGAGGTGGGAGACTAAGGAAATGAGAATGAGTGAGGTTTGTTGACGCGCCGTGTATTGCTGTTATGGTGATTGATTACTACGTAGAATGAGAGGTGTCAATCTTTAGTATGATATGAAAAATGATGGGTATGAATAGTGGAATATAGCGGGAATTTTATCTATTACTATATAATTCGTCTATTAGTGTTCTGTATAAAATTATGAATTACTCTGGTTCCATTTAGGAGCCCTTGGGAAACGTTCAGATTTCTATGGAGCATAACCACCGGAAGAAGTGAAATAATACACACTAGCGACAAACAATTGTAGCGTTCCATACCAGAAGGGCAAACTCAACACATACACGTATTAAGAAGAATGCCATTTACCAAGCTGAAGCTGCCGCTGTAAACGACTATTAAACCATCCACACCACGGCGAGCGGGGATGATAAGTAGCTATGCTCCATTTAGCATAATAAGCGAACATAATCCCAAACTGCAGTGAACTATAGAGTGAAGTTGTGACGGTCAAATCACGAAATAATTAAATCCCATAAGTCATTATGCGAAAATTAAGTCAGATCCCCCATTGTTAAACCCCTTAATCAAGTCAAATTAAATAATAACGATTATTTTTAAATATTAATCACTCCAGAAAAAAAATATTTTAATAATCTAAAGTTCTTTCTAGCCCAAATTAGATTCAAATCCAGGCAGAGGGGAAGTAAAGTCGGCGGTCCCATGTCATAGATTTATCGCATGTTCAAGAACCTTCCACTAATTACACCTGTGTGAAGCTAAATTATAGGTTATCTTTGAATAACGCTCTTAGGTTCCAACGTTCGTCGCCAGGATCCAACTGCGTAGGCATCTAGTAACAAAGTATAAAACTAGTTGGTCGTTGATGGTGGCGTTTGGTAGCAAAAGTTGGAACTACTTCAAATATCGAATGTCTGCAGTCCTTACTTGAATTAAAACAGATGACACACACTAATACAGCAATCACAATTAACACTGGTTATCAGAGATATCCTACACACATCCAAAGTACACGGGGCTACATGACCCCATTGTCGCAGCCCCTAAACTAAGGAACCAACCCAACAACCAGGGTGAACTCGACATATTATTCCTGCTTTGTGATTTCATCCGAAAGTAGCCTATAGATGGTTATAAAACAAATAAAACAAAACTTTCAGGCTCTCACATTATACATTCATTACAATCAACACGTGACATGAATGGCATAATAATAATAACTACTGTAGGTAAAACCCGTCAAAACATGGTCATCGGGAAAATATATACGGTACTGAAGGATTTTCTTACATGCATTCTTTGTTCGATTACAAAGAAAGATCAACTTTGCAACATATAACTAGTCATGACTGAAAACTGATGAGGCAAATAGAGACCTGCACGTTCGAGAGTTCCCCTTGAGCTTTATTAATTTTGAAGTATGCCAAGCGAATTGGAAATTGGTGCCTCTTAAAAGAAAATGGAAGTGATTTATCGGATGTTGTTAAGTCAAGTCGAAGGATTAGAGCTCTCTGCCCAACATTATCTGCACTTATTATCTCCAAATCCAAGCAATTTCCATACATATTTCTTACAATTAATCAGATTCCGTTTAGGAGCCTTTGGGAAACGTTCAGATTTATAAGGAGCATAACTATGGCTCAAACTTTTAGAGTAAGAATATGTGGAGGCAAATCCCTTAATTCCAAGGAATTCAAGAATTCTGTAGGAAACTGAAGTAGCCGGCTTTCTTCTTCAGTATTTAATCTGTTAACGCTGGTGTATATTTTTGAACTACTGGCTAGCCTAAAAGTTCAATGACTAAAATTAATGTCATTACAGTGTTCATTTTTTGGTCTAAGAATGCAAACTTTCGATACATTTATTATATCCTTCGCAGAAGTGAATGTTTTGCTGTAATTCTCAGTCAAGATTTCATGAGTTGGAGGTCTGGCTGGTAATTCAATAACATTTTATTCCTCACCATCCGAAGAGTCTCAGTCGTCGTTAACTTGTAGCAAAAACATCAGAAAATTCCATCTCACCTGGTTTCGATAGCACGTTTTTATGTAAGTGACGTATTTTGGCGAAGGGCCAGAGAGAAGAGTATTTACTATAATTTTAAATTACTGTTTGGCGAGAAGCGTGCGGCACGACAGGCAAAACCTACCTGAAGTCTCATCCAAGTGCAATAACTTTCCCACAAAAATGAATAATGTCGTCACGTATAATATATTTTAGAAGTCGATTCACACACATTAATGAATGAATATTTGCCAATGGGGCTTCATCCCATGCTAATCGAATATCGTCAGCTGGATTGCTATTTAATTTTATCTAGACACTGAACTCTCATTTAAATTGAGAGGTATTTTGAATGTTGAACGTAGGGCTTAAGCTCTTGAAAATATTGTTAAAATTGTGAATTGTGCCTTTCGTAATGGAGGAATTTACTTGATTTACGGACCTCACTTGATTAGCTTCTGAGGAGTCAAATATATATAACTGTTCGTATGAACTGTCACTTATATTTTTGGAATATAAGGAATAAATGCGATGATATGATATTACAGAAATTTTAATACAATATGGACCGTATTCATGTGTAACGGTAATATTGGCACCGAAGGAAACAACGGACATAGCATTGTTGTTCTCCCGAATATTCTGTCCGAAATTCCTTGAGATATTATTTCCACTGAAAAATTGTTTCAGCTCGTCAGGTATTTTAGGCTATATTCTGGCAGATCAATTTCACTCACAACCAAGCGTTGACTTCTCGCAAGAGAAATACAATGCAGAACAAAGTTTACATTTGTTCGTCAAGTTCCCTACACTGTACGGCACAATATCTGGAATTGTTCCTGAAATGGCATATTTATATTGGATTTTAAAAGTAGCTCCGTTTTTTCTCCGATTTATCACTGTTTTGTATCTGTCGTTCTTTTCCTAGGTACAGTTACAACTGAGCCATCTGCACAATAACATCAAAAACAAATTCAGGGACAAGATGTTTGACACAAACTGATGAATTATCTGCTGGAGGAAAAGCATCACGATGAATGCTTCTTGTCCATTTATCCCTAACATCATGGCGTGATTTTGTCTGTTGTTAATTCATTTTATGGGCGTGGAACTTCTTGGTCATCAGCCCCGAGCAGTTGGGTGTGAGTTGAATTCCGCCGATGGGAAATTTGAAAATATGCACCAATGGCGCATCTTTATAATAATTGGATTTGCATCCAGTCACACAACAGTTTCAAGGCATACGGCATCACCACAATTTTAGCATATGCATGGGTAAGCCTACTGGTGGTTTATAAAAACAGGAATCCACACCAAGTACGTGATAAGAACTAGTAGGCATATAACTGTATGAGTGGACACTGCATGCAATTTAAAAAGTAGGTTTTGTTCCTATGTAATCAATTTTCAGATCGTCTTAGACCTTAAATTGGAATACGTTAAGTATTACTATGCTTGTTCATAATGAATTACCATTACCAATATTTTATAAACCCTAATCAGAATATTAAATAGACCAACTTACCGTTTGGCAGTAGAATTGATGGTATCACAAGGGTAACAGAAGGCACCGGTATCTCGTATTTATGAAGCCCTAATGCAGACATTTACCTACACGAACGTGTAATATCATTAAGCAATAATCAATGAGCACGGATGATCAAGAAGATTGCTAAGCGAAATTATTCACACCACTATCACATCGTAAACAAAACCACACAATATATAAACAAAGCATATACACCACCAAGATCGTCAGCCATGTTTCC
Source organism: Meconema thalassinum (assembly GCA_946902985.2). Taxonomy (NCBI): domain Eukaryota; kingdom Metazoa; phylum Arthropoda; class Insecta; order Orthoptera; family Tettigoniidae; genus Meconema; species Meconema thalassinum. Next base: position 752,432,138 of record OX336388.2, on the reverse strand, counting down.
TCTGTCCTGCCGCCAGTGTCAGGTCCGGTAGTTATAGAAAGTCCTGGATAAAGCGGCCACGATCATAAAGTCACCGAGGCGAACATTGTCAATCAAACAATGTGCTTGCCCACAGAGTTAAAGCATTCTCCAAGGCATGTTGCACTAGCAGACGAATGTTCTTCAAATGGTTTTTCTTTTTCATTCACAATGTTATCTTTACACCTCCGACTAACAGTCTTTCCCCAAAACAATGGAAATAGGGATGCAATAGCTTCCTAACTAGTCCTTGAAAATTGATTACTGTATTCAAAAACCTTCACGGTTTTCTTCGAAAGAAGAATTTCTCTGAATCGAATAATACACTGGCTGTCTTCTTTCCCCAGACACAAAATGTGTAACGAGTATTGAAAGAAACTTCCATTAATATCATCAATGAACAAATAATGCTACGCAGCACTTTACCTTAGTCTTGATCCTCGTGTTGCCCTGTTTGATGATGAAAATAGGTCCAGCGTAGTCAACCCCTATGTTGGTGAATGAACGGGAGGGTGTCACTCGTGAAGGTGATTCTGGAGCTGATATCCCGCCTCGTGGTTTGGGAGAGGATCTGGTCTAGTTGTCTAGCAGCATTATCAAGAGTATAACATTCACATAATTCGAATCACATTAATATCGGAGGGTCACGTTGAGTTCTTTTATAAATCCGATTTCAGGCCCGGAGGTCCGTGTTCCAACCTGTACACGGAACGACTTCTCGCTACACATTATGTGTAGGAAACCATACGCTTGTGTATTTCTGTCGGACTGTATAGCGGCACACACATAAAGAATACCGGATTGTACATTTATTACACACTAAGAATATGCAGTATTATACAAGGAAGGAAGGAAGGAAGGAAGGAAGGAAGATTGTAGTTTTACGTGACCGTGAATCTTGTGATTATGAGCCACGGGACCTCCGTTTTACGTGGAATCCGAACCACAGGACATGGCATTTCACTTCGAAAATCTCACAAGCATTGACCGGGAATCGAACCCGGACCGCCTTGGTGAGAGGCATACAGCTAGACCGCTGAGCCACCACGCCCCGAAGTATTATACAAATACAGTATATTAATTATATTTGAATTTCAGACAATGGACATAGCGGGGTATATTAATTGAACGCCTGCAGGCACCTTGATAGAGCGTTTTTAACCAAATAACCTACAAATTAAGCTACACACTAGCAATTGTAGTGATAGGTTCTTTTACATGCCATACATCTATGACATGGGCCCACCGGCTCTACTTCTCCGCCGAGGGAAGGCATACTGAAAAATTTTAACGCTCTTAAAAATCGGCTGGGTTTGAACCCGCGATCTTGGGCATAGCAATTCAGCGTGCTACCGACTACGCCACCAAAGCCACTATATTTATGCATCACCATGTTCGATTGTACATGCCTACGAGGCACGAAAGTGTAGGTCTAACTCTCAGCCAGGCTAGTACAGGGCGCCCGAGAATGTTCTCCGCAGTAGCTACGTGCAGCTGCGAGCGTTTGCGTCATTGGTTTAGTTCGCGGCCCTGTGTCCTTGAAAGGGGGAGTCCCGTGTGTGGGCTGAAGACTGTCGAATCGTCAGTGTGTACTGCGATAAGCGAGCGTGTATGTCTTCAGTGTGTATTGCGATAAGCGAGCGTTCAGATAGATGTATTAGGTACTAGCTGAAGTACCCGTTCTTCGAACGGCTTTTCGTACTTGCTGGCCTAAATCATTAATATATATAATCACACATTCCTAATGTAGTTATGTTACTTCCATGTTACTGTACACTTGCACAAGACCTTCAGAACAGGACTCTGTCGTCGGGGCATGAACGGTACACTAGCTTGAATATGAAACTGTTCTGGATATTATAGGAAGATCACTAGGGCTGAATAAAATTCATCACACACAGATTCTGAATGAGAATAAACAAATTTAATGCACCAACACCAGTACAGCAAAAACAAATAAATGAAATAAAACCAAAATAGTAGAAATGAAATTTAAAATAATAATAATAATAATAATAATAATAATAATAACTCAAAGGTAAAATAAATCAAATACGGAATCAATAAAATTAAGTCAAAATCAAAAATATAAACAATGGACTAATTAATGTCCAAAAAACACCAATTAAATGCTAATCAGCATCAATTAATACCTATCATAGTAGTTATGATGTATGATTACAATCAAATTTATTAACAAATAAAAACCAATCATATGGCAAAATAAAGAAAATGAATCGAAATGAAATCTGGTTAACACCAATTAGCATTAATTGCCATAATCAAATTTATTAATTACGATGATAAGATATCATCAGAAAGTTAAGTTATTAAGAGATGATGGATCAAGAGGGTCCGGTCAACTGTAACAACAGTATGGATTGAGAAAAAGAAATCCATTTATACGAAATTAATCAATCATTAATCTGAGTAAACATAATAATCATTGAGTCTAATATCATCCAATTACATTTCAGATACATGGTATGTTCAAATATCAGAGACATCCATGGCCATTCCGAAGTATACATTATAGCCTAGCCATTGGCTTATTTAATTATTAATGGCGTTTAATTAACATTTACTAGAATCCCTCCGTTAAATAAAAGTTTACCCTCATATCAAATCTTAACCTTCATGGCATTAATTATGTATTTCTATCTGCAAACATGAATATGATTTATGCATCTTATTTACATACTCTTGTAAATTAATTATGGAAGCCTTTCCGTACGGAATCTTAATGTCCAATCCCGACATTACTTTGGACGTCTTAGCTTTAAAACAAAATAGCTGAATCAATGAAGCCATTTAGTTTCCTTAGCCTTGAAACACACTTACAAATTGTCACATATTGCATTAACATATTAGCGATATGATAAGCCTGGCTTCGGCCCTTGCGTTCGACGTGATACACTTTCGAACCAAGCACTCGATGCCTTGTCAAATAATTCATGGATATTTAATAAACAAACTAAGAAAAGTGCCTTAAGAACAAACAAAAATAACATCATAAAAAATGATGACTAATCATCTGCCTACCACATTTGGGTTGGATAGACATGAAAAAGAATTAATAATTCCAACCAAACATTATTAAAGTAATCGTATCGTGTCAGAGTCACGTTAGGCAACGGTGAATGTATTTGAAGCCGCGACCCCTGAAAAAGATAGACATGGCACAGAAGAAATACCTTGTATCAGTGTTATGTTAAGCAACGGTGAATGTATTTGAAGCCGCGACCCCTGAAAAAGATAGGCATGGCACAAACATGTTCTAAATGGCATATTCAACAGGATCAATATGTATTTAGGGGTATTCGCTACCTATACATTTCTTACCTTGAATGCCTTATCCTGCAGAACGAGGTTACAATAGAACAAAGCATGGTCCGTTCAACAATTATTGAGAAAAAGAAATCTCAAGATAATTTTGAACCAATATTAACTATAAAAAAAACTAATAATAATTATTTTCCAGGACCGAAAATAATTATTCATGAACACAGGACTCTAAGGTCACTGTCTAGCTAGTACCCATTTAAAAAGACTGATCGACCAGGCATAAACAAAAGGATTTCGAACACGGGACCGCAAGGTTACTGCCTACCTAGCACCCGTTTAAAATAGTTTCTGGACCAGGCACAACAAAAGGATATCGAACCCGGGACTGTATGATCAGCAGACAAAACCGTCCCTCATATCAAAATGACCAGTAAAAGAAACGCTATCGATTGGAGGCATCAGGGTAGTGACCTAACATACCCTTACGTGAATATTAAACTTGGGACCAAACATAACAAAAATTTAAAAGAATCGCCGCGACAAGCACCCGAGTCCTGAATGGGCTCCTTCTCTTTGTGGAAAGTGACAATGGACTGGCCTCGCCTGCTGGCTGACCTTGACCGTGAAAGGTAGAAATGCAAGTCTTCACCCCTTCCCCCGGGCTAATATTTGACTGTATTCTCACCAGCTGATCGGACTGGATCTTAGTATTCCAAATGTGGAGCGGGACGCTCTCATTTGGATATAGATTAATTATAGCATTATTTTATCTGCGCTTGATGGCCACTACCTTACACATACAATTCACTTATATCATTGTAAACTTATCATACTAACTCTCATCTGTCATCTTCCCTCAGGTCTTATTACCTGGCATCATTATCTATTTTATCTTATTTCATCGTAGATTCCTCCTTACAACATCTTACCTGTATGGCCTTAAATATCACACGCGTTCAATAAAAACTAATATAACAATTAGTGAGGCTGGGTCAGCCGTCACTTATATCATTGTAAACTTATCATACTACCTCTCATCTGACATAATTCACGCCTTTGTAAACTGTCCTATAAACTTTACTCATTGCTACACCATAATACTGCATCACCATCCATCACAATACACCATGGCCCTTTAAATATCGTCCCAAAAAAAAAATCCTCGGATATTAATTCATCCGGTATGTAAATACATAAATTACTATCTCTGGTCATTGACACGAAATAATGAGATTTTGCCTGGAAAGGGCATCTATCGAAATACCATGCTTCGTTCGTCCTATTCGGGGGAAAAACACAGGGGATATTTCTAACACACATTTATAAATAAAATAGGGAGTTCTACCATGTGTTTTATGTACGGATACGATTACCTAGCAACATCCTTACGTTAAGTTAGGCACTTTTAATTCATTAAAATAATTATTCTGATCATTAATCCTTATGAGCGTACCCAGCTCCGTCAGATGCACAACTATGGTCGCCATTGACACAGTCATTGTACACACAAGATAAAACAAATCAAAAGAAAACAGATAACATGCTAACATTATGGCGATGAAATCCATGAATTATTTGACACTTTAAATTGTAATCAAAAGGTACTTATCATATTGAAGACTTCCTTCATCATTTGCAAGAGTTGGACCAGAGGCCCGCAACAGTATAACTTAACACATGACCTCCATGGCCAGTTCGAATCCCATCACGATGATGTAAAACCACTCGATAATATCACTGCAATCCTCCATTATCACTAGGTTGCTATAAGCCAGCACCCTTTTAAAATGCGTACACACACATATTTAATTAAATTATGCACCACTTTAAAAATTACACATTAGTGGGCTACACACTTGTGTCATAGATGACAAATTCTCACACTATTTCCACACTTGTCGCGGACACATTTTCTGTTATATATTTTTCACTTGATTTACATATAATTTCACATCCGTCCTTACTGTTATACACATTCACAGCTCAGCATTCATTTTTAAATATTATTTCGCATCAGCCGAACAATGAACTGCGCGTCTCGTACATTAATGCTTAGCGTGGTGCTACATAGACCAGCATCCGCTAACGTTGGCTGAATGATGAACAATGCCCCTGTCACAGACTTCACCCACATATATGACAAAATGGTTGCCAATTCACAGTTTTGCACATACGACACCAAATGCTCCCTTCACAATCATAGGCTACAGTAATCAGGTACCTTAATTTATACACAAAAATATGGCCTTGCTAATCTTATGGTTCACGACGAAACTCGATCATAGGCTAAATTTATATCATCAGCGCTTGGGTAGAACTAATTTCATGCTGAAGGACGCTATGTTCTCTCTCTCACACACTCGACGTTGTCAAATTTCCTTGCGCGGGACTACTTCTACTCGATGAACACAGAGATATTTAATCCGTTACCGCATTCCCAAAATTCTTAATGATAATTAGATTCATCATGGACGTTTCAGATCATTCCTGTAATGCCTTGATCTCTTGTAACTAACTGAGGCGTACTCTTTAAGGGCGGAGTCAAGCATCTACTGCGTGCTAACTTGAGATAGTTACTGCGTTTTGGCAAGATTCTCAGAATTCGCTGGAGTGCTCCTGCTCTGAAACTTGCAGGCAAGCGACTTGTGACGCACCTGCTCTGCCCATTGTGTGAAAACCATAAATTTCTCCCTGTCAGAACTGCCAAGCCACATACAGTTTATGTGATCTCAACACGGCAGGAAGATCCTAGTTATTATTATAATCATTACAAAATGATGATTTCATTCTCATTAACATCATGACATTGCCCTATATAAGTACTCCAATGACATAATGTGTCCTTGGCCTAAGACGTAGGTCAAGGGCACATCTCCCTCCTTCTTAGTTTGGAAAAACTGCTGAGGTTACGAAGAGTTTTTACAATTCAACAATACTCGGCAACATAATCCATTTTAACAATGTCATGTCTTCCTCATCGACCTTCTTTCGAAGTTGGCTTTCTGATGGACTCCAAATTAATTCGGATCGTGAAATTCTTCAAGCAGCCTCTTATTCTCAGCTTTAAATTCTGCATTTATCCTAAGTTCACCCTCTCTTAGCATTATCAAATTCTTCACGCAGCGTTATCCATTGACAGTCGTGATTATTTGTCCGCTGATTCTCTTCTTCTGCATCCGATGGTTCTTCTACTTGGAATGGATCTTCCCCTTCTTCTTTCTTCTCCACTACGTTGACTTGGTGTTGGACCTCATCTTCTTCGGCGGGATAGTACAGTTTTAGATTCTGTGCGTTATAGACAGACTCGACTCCAGTGCGTAGGTGTTTCACTTTATAAGCATTATTTCCAATCACCTTTATGACTCGGTATGGTCCATAGAATATCTCGCAAAATTTTGAGTATATTCGCTTCGCTGGATCGGACACTGCTGGTCGTTTCACCAAGACCAATTCTTCCAATTCCAAAGGACGGTGAAATCTTTTATTACGCACTCTACGTAATCGACGATCAGCTTGTTTCTTCAAATAAGTTGCCGTGGCCTGTATGGTTAATTCATGGCTTGGTCGTGCGTCCAATGGACACGGCAAGATGTTCTTCCACGGTCGATCCGGACATCGATTTAAGTGAAGGACTGTGGGGATCTGTCCTGTGCTCTCATGGATCGTATTGTTTATACAGAATTCCATTACGGGTAATACGTCGACCAACTTCCAATGCTGATCAGAACAGTAAATTCGGCAATATTTTGCGATCTCCCGCATTATTCTTTCTGATGGATTTCCCTCAGGATGGCGCACTGAACTCAACACGTGCCGGACATCTAACCTAACCATCTCACTCCTAAACTCGGCACTAGTGAAATAACTGCCGTGGTCCGTAAGACAGAATTCCATCTTCCCTAACGTTGGAATTACCCTTGCCTTAATTCTGTTCAGTACCTGTTTAGTGTTTAACTTCTGAACTGGACATAACACCACGTATTTTGTAAATACATCGATGCTGACGAGAATGTATTTGCATCCTCTTCTGCCTTTTGGTAATGGACCATAACCGTCCATGGCGACCAGTTCGCACGGCTTCTGTGGCAGTAGAGGTTTGGGATATTGCTTCATGAGGAATGAGTTTGGCTTAACCCTTTGACATTTGTCACAGGTCTTCAAAACACTGCGAATGGTTTCCCTTAATTTGGGCCATACAAATGCTTCCTGAATAAGAGCACTTGTCTTATCGATTCCTCCATGACCAGATATGCTATGTGCGTGCCAGACTAGACCTCTCTGTAAAGAAGGTGGCACCACAATCCTTGATTTCACGCGATCGGGATCCACGTACTTGTGCAGCAGGTTATTATACCAAATATAACTTGTCGAAATTTTCTCCGCTTCCAAATACGCGGGCGTTCCTCGTTGCAATCTTCCTCTTAAATAATCGATGATCATATTCATCCACGGATCCTTAACTTGTTCAGCCTGAATTTCTCCCAGTTTAACCAAAAATTCCTGATCTGCCTGAGTGAGCTCGACTTGATGTACAGATACTACTCCTTCTCCTCGTTCTGGGTTTCGACTTAATGCGTCGGGTATCACATTGAATCTTCCTGGGCAGTGTTCAATGTCAATATTGAACTGTTGAACATATAACGACCATCTGTTCACTCGCTCACTAGCCATGGGAGTTTTCAATAGGAAAATAAGGCTCTTGTGGTCGGTTCTTATCAAAATCTCGAAACCATAGACAGTCTTCCTCCATTGTTGTAAAGCAAAAATGATGGATAGAAGTTCCAATTCCGTTACTGTGTAATTTCGCTCGTGTGTCTTTAGCTTACGGCTAGAAAATGCCAATTAAGATCGTTCTCGAGGGTTGTTTGGATCTTCTTGGTACAGCATGCATCCAATTCCAATCCGTGAGGCGTCTGTTTGAATTATAAATTTTCTTGAGAAATCCGGGTAACCCAATTTAATACTATTGGTTAGTAATTCCTTCGTTTTCCGAAAAGCCGCGTCGCATTCTTCCTTCCATGCCCATTTGCTGTTCTTACGAAGCATATCCTGTAGTGGCGCCACAGCCTCAGTATACCCGGGACAATGATTTGCAAAGAAATTGCAAATGCCCAGAAATTGGCGGACGTGTTTTACCCTGTTTGGTTTAGGAAAGTTCCGAATAGCCTCTAGTTTCGCAGGATTTGGGCGTACTCCTTCACCATCGATGATGTGGCCTAAATAGAGTACCTCCTTCTGGCAAAAATGAGATTTTTGGATGTTAATTTTGAAATTGGCCTTCTCCAAATTGTCTAGTAATTTCTCTAAATTCGTGAGGTGATCATCCAAATTATCAGACGCCAAGAGTATGTCATCGACATATCTTACAGAGGCATCCTTGACTTCCGACGTCAGGTTCCGGTCTAACGCTCGTATGAGTGCCGAACCTGCTGTTTTGATACCGAATGGTAATCTTTGAAATGCATAAGTTTGCTGATTAAATAGGAATAAAGTCAATAACCTTGACTTGTCATCCAGTTCCAAATGGTGATAGCTACTAGTCAAGTCAATGGATGAAAAATATATCTTGTTCTGGAATTTGTTTATGACCTCTTTGATCGCTGGAGCTTGGCCATATTCAGGAATCAATCGTTCATTAATTGTCCTGGCGTCCAGACATATTCGAACAGAGCCATTGGGTTTCTTGACTACAACCAACGGACTCACGAATGGAGTAGCCATCTTAACTATGACTCCAGCATCCTCCATTTGCTTGATGGTTTCTTTCACCTCATTCATATGTTTTTCGGCTATCGGATAAGGCTTTTTCCTAAACGGTGACCAATCGTTGACCTGCATTTGGTACTTGAAATGTTCTATCTTACCGGGTTTAGAATTAAAAACCGGTTCGTGTCGCTTTAACATGTCCATCAATTTGATCCTGTTCTCCTCATTTATCTTTGCTTCACGAGCCTTCTCCTCAAAAGAAAAAGCTTGTAGTTTAACGTGACCGTTAATCTGTAGATTATGAGCCACGGGCTCCTCAAAAGCGTCAGTAACTCTGTCTTCCAATTCTTCTAGCGCCATGACCCAGGATTCAGGTTCCATTAAATCATCCTCAATATCCCTTAACCTTTCGTTGATTTTCTCATATGCTTCCATCTCTTCAGTGGTGCACAATGTCCATATCTCTTCGCCATCTCTTGGAATATCCGTATTTAATTGCATGTCCAAATGATTGTCCTCTCCAATATCTTTAAAGCAAATGGTGTTTTCATATAGTTTGATGACTGCTTTATATTCTCGAATGAAGTTCGCTCCCAAGATAATGTTATAATTTATCTTGTTCATTATGATGAACGAATGCGGCATATTATGTCCTTGCAGTGTAATGTCCAACAAAGCTTGGAACTTACAGACTGCGGACTTGTCTGGGATAATGCCCTTGACTGTGATGTTAGAAATTGGCATCACGGGAACCTTCCCCAATCTCTCCAACTCTTTAACTAATGCCTGGGAAGCTATACTGATGCTGGCACCCGTATCTACCATACATCGTACCGTTAGACCTCCCACTCGGGCGTAAATTATGGGTAATTCTCTAATTGTATTAATCTTTGGCCCTCTTGTGTCCTCCGTCAAGTCCTCTTCTTTGATGACCCAGTCACTGATCTGCGCTACTACCATATACTTTGCATTGTGACTGTTTTGTGCACTAGCGACGTTCCCATCTTCTAAAATTGGCGTTTTTTTTCTCGTTGTTGCCATTCCTATCTGGTGCACCTCCGGATGATTGATTGTTGTTCCTCCGGGCATTCTGGAGTTCCAGGCTCTCAGCTCCCTGTTCGATGACATCTGGATCCCTTCGATCATTCATTCCCCTGTTCCATTTGTCTTTCTTACTTTGTTCGGCCGATTCTTTGGCACGTAATTCTGCCAAATACCGCTCCGAATCGCTGTGCCACCTTTCCATTTCCTCTCTGTGGTCATCTGGCAAGTCCCATCTCACTTCTGGCTCTCTGTTTTGGTCCCACGGCGGTCTTCCGCGTTGAAAACGCCCACCTCTCTTGTTATACGGCCTGTATGATCCACGATGTCCTCTCCATGGTTCATTTTGTCTTTGATACGACCTCCAGTTATTATTACCTCGGTTACCATACCACGGGGGCTTCAACTCTTGATCTTGGTATTCCCGACGTTCCCAGTTCTGCCTCATGTCCATGGCGTCTGTACTTTGGTCTTTCATGCGTCGTCTAGGTGCTTCTTCTAGGCCGACCACGTTTACATTTTCAGTCGTTCGACCTGCTCTTTGCGGACTGTGGATCGTCGTTTCATCGAGGTTTCTTAATATTTCCTCGGCATGTACCGCTGTCCGTACGTTCGCTGCCGTCATGATCTGTTGAACTCCGACTGGCAATTGCTTCTCAATGGCGGTGATCATCTCTTCTTCTGATGGAGGCATATCCAACTCTTTCATTCGGTGTAGCTGTGTGATGAAATATTCTGAATATTTTGTGGGTGATGTGGTACTATAGCGGCGCGCGTATAGTTCCATCCTCAGGTTCTGTTGCGAGGCAAGGCTCCAATACTTCTTCAGAAATGCTTCACGGAATTCCCCCATAGTGTCAAAGGTATACCTGAAGCTACGGAACCATTGTAACGCGTGTCCAGTCAGCAGTTTCTCTACTGTCCTTAACTGTCGGTCTTCTGAGATCTTGCTTTCCTTGATGTATTCCATCAATTCTCTGAGGAAACTCTTAGGAGTAAAGTTATTGTTCCCTGAAAATTTGTTCGGCCGGTCATCACTCATTTTTATAACGTGAATGACCTTAGCAGCTGCGTTAGACTCGACGGGTGTCGAAGTACGACCCCTGAATTCCTGACTGTGAGGTTCCATCCCCTCATCTATGGTCGTATGCTCCTGAAATCCTACTTTCCCTTCCATACGGGTTTCTGTAATGGACTTGGCCAATCCCTTTTGTAAGTCGGCGATGACCTCTTCTTGGATCAGCATCTTGAGGTCGCTTTTGACTTGTTTATTTTCTTGTCGTTCCATCCTTGCCAACAGCTCCATCTCGACCTTATTCATCTTTAATTTGCTCTCTTCTAATTTACGGAGTACAGCTATCCTTTCTTCCTTAGCCTCCTGGCCCATGTCCTCGTATGCTAATTCGACATCTCTCTTCAATCCTTCCTTATCCTTTTCCCATGATTTCTTACATTCGTCATGTTGGCCATTCATATCATCTCGTATGAGCTGCAATGAATCCTTAATCTCGTCCTTAAATGTAGAAATGTCGGTCTCGATCACTCCTATTTTGGCTTGCGTTGACTTATTCTCATCTCTCAGCTTGTCGACATCTGCCTGAGTTGCTGCAATTCCCACTTCACATTTCGCTACCTGCGCTTGGACTCGAATTTCCATACTAGCCATTCTCTGAGACACGTTCTTGATCTCGTTCTCGATCGTGACCATATGAATTTCTATTTGCTCAGTACTCTGATTGCAAATGCGGCCTACATGTTCTATATTTCTCTGCATCTGTGACAATTGCTGTTCAGTACTAACTCTAAGTTCCTGATTACTGTCTTTTATTTCCTGCATCTGCTTATAACTACTGTCCTTAAATTCTTGCAATACGACCATCAGGTCCTCTGTCGATGACATAATTATCAATAAGAGAATATGCGGGCTTGTCCCAACTCATGCAAATATACACATCAACACACCATGCTATGTAAGTGTATTTCAAAGCTTTCAAGGCTTCCTTCCCCTATCCTTCGAATTTGCAATCACCTACAGTGATATTGCAACAGTAAAACGATTCAAAATTTGATTGTAATCCATTGGTGTCATTAAATATTTGACTTATCACTAAAAGAAAAAATAATTAATTAATTTAATTTAATCAAACATTAATTAAAGTGATTAATGTTTCTCATCAGGCCACTAATGAGCCTTAATTAACTATCTGATGGATGCTCAATGCTATAAAAATTTCAAGGGACTCCTTGAGATTACTGTATGATACTATAAAAATTTATATAAATGAAAATTTAATTACAGTAACTCTCATTCAATTAATTGAGCTCCATTTCGACCTTATGTTGGGCTGCTATTGTCTCAAGCTTAAGTCACACCGTTGGGCGCCATTTTGCACTTTACACTGGTGGTGGGGAGAACAGGGTTTGGTATTAAATGAATGTGGCAAGCGGAAAAAGGGCAAGGCTGATCCTCACGGAAAAATAACGGGTATGAAATGAATGGAATACGGTTTGGATTCGGGTTTGAATTGATAAGTGACTTATGGGTATCTTACAGCGTTTACCCGCTCAGCAAAGAGTCAAAAAAAATAATTAACGTGCCAAACGAGTAGGCAAGCCAAACTTAATCAAACAAGCACAAAACCCGGGTGCATCTGTGTATGTTAACCACTAGGATCTTCCAGAATAGAAAAATCGAAGAAGAATAGAGAATAATCTATCCTTTGCCATGTACCCTTGCACAAGACCTTCAGAACAGGACTCTGTCGTCGGGGCATGAACGGTACACTAGCTTGAATATGAAACTGTTCTGGATATTATAGGAAGATCACTAGGGCTGAATAAAATTCATCACACACAGATTCTGAATGAGAATAAACAAATTTAATGCACCAACACCAGTACAGCAAAAACAAATAAATGAAATAAAACCAAAATAGTAGAAATGAAATTTAAAATAATAATAATAATAATAATAATAACTCAAAGGTAAAATAAATCAAATACGGAATCAATAAAATTAAGTCAAAATCAAAAATATAAACAATGGACTAATTAATGTCCAAAAAACACCAATTAAATGCTAATCAGCATCAATTAATACCTATCATAGTAGTTATGATGTATGATTACAATCAAATTTATTAACAAATAAAAACCAATCATATGGCAAAATAAAGAAAATGAATCGAAATGAAATCTGGTTAACACCAATTAGCATTAATTGCCATAATCAAATTTATTAATTACGATGATAAGATATCATCAGAAAGTTAAGTTATTAAGAGATGATGGATCAAGAGGGTCCGGTCAACTGTAACAACAGTATGGATTAAGAAAAAGAAATCCATTTATACGAAATTAATCAATCATTAATCTGAGTAAACATAATAATCATTGAGTCTAATATCATCCAATTACATTTCAGATACATGGTATGTTCAAATATCAGAGACATCCATGGCCATTCCGAAGTATACATTATAGCCTAGCCATTGGCTTATTTAATTATTAATGGCGTTTAATTAACATTTACTAGAATCCCTCCGTTAAATAAAAGTTTACCCTCATATCAAATCTTAACCTTCATGGCATTAATTATGTATTTCTATCTGCAAACATGAATATGATTTATGCATCTTATTTACATACTCTTGTAAATTAATTATGGAAGCCTTTCCGTACGGAATCTTAATGTCCAATCCCGACATTACTTTGGACGTCTTAGCTTTAAAACAAAATAGCTGAATCAATGAAGCCATTTAGTTTCCTTAGCCTTGAAACACACTTACAAATTGTCACATATTGCATTAACATATTAGCGATATGATATGCCTGGCTTCGGCCCTTGCGTTCGACGTGATACACTTTCGAACCAAGCACTCGATGCCTTGTCAAATAATTCATGGATATTTAATAAACAAACTAAGAAAAGTGCCTTAAGAACAAACAAAAATAACATCATAAAAAATGATGACTAATCATCTGCCTACCACATTTGGGTTGGATAGACATGAAAAAGAATTAATAATTCCAACCAAACATTATTAAAGTAATCGTATAGTGTCAGAGTCACGTTAGGCAACGGTGAATGTATTTGAAGCCGCGACCCCTGAAAAAGATAGACATGGCACAGAAGAAATACCTTGTATCAGTGTTATGTTAAACAACGGTGAATGTATTTGAAGCCGCGACCCCTGAAAAAGATAGGCATGGCACAAACATGTTCTAAATGGCATATTCAACAGGATCAATATGTATTTAGGGGTATTCGCTACCTATACATTTCTTACCTTGAATGCCTTATCCTGCAGAACGAGGTTACAATAGAACAAAGCATGGTCCGTTCAACAATTATTAAGAAAAAGAAATCTCAAGATAATTTTGAACCAATATTAACTATAAAAAAAACTAATAATAATTATTTTCCAGGACCGAAAATAATTATTCATGAACACAGGACTCTAAGGTCACTGTCTAGCTAGTACCCATTTAAAAAGACTGATCGACCAGACATAAACAAAAGGATTTCGAACACGGGACCGCAAGGTTACTGCCTACCTAGCACCCGTTTAAAATAGTTTCTGGACCAGGCACAACAAAAGGATATCGAACCCGGGACTGTATGATCAGCAGACAAAACCGTCCCTCATATCAAAATGACCAGTAAAAGAAACGCTATCGATTGGAGGCATCAGGGTAGTGACCTAACATACCCTTACGTGAATATTAAACTTGGGACCAAACATAACAAAAATTTAAAAGAATCGCCGCGACAAGCACCCGAGTACTGAATGGGCTCCTTCTCTTTGTGGAAAGTGACAATGGACTGGCCTCGCCTGCTGGCTGACCTTGACCGTGAAAGGTAGAAATGCAAGTCTTCACCCCTTCCCCCGGGCTAATATTTGACTGTATTCTCACCAGCTGATCGGACTGGATCTTAGTATTCCAAATGTGGAGCGGGACGCTCTCATTTGGATATAGATTAATTATAGCATTATTTTATCTGCGCTTGATGGCCACTACCTTACACATACAATTCACTTATATCATTGTAAACTTATCATACTAACTCTAATCTGTCATCTTCCCTCAGGTCTTATTACCTGGCATCATTATCTATTTTATCTTATTTCATCGTAGATTCCTCCTTAAAACATCTTACCTGTATGGCCTTAAATATCACACGCGTTCAATAAAAACTAATATAACAATTAGTGAGGCTGGGTCAGCCGTCACTTATATCATTGTAAACTTATCATACTACCTCTCATCTGACATAATTCACGCCTTTGTAAACTGTCCTATAAACTTTACTCATTGCTACACCATAATACTGCATCACCATCCATCACAATACACCATGGTCCTTTAAATATCGTCCCAAAAAAAAAATCCTCGGATATTAATTCATCCGGTATGTAAATACATAAATTACTATCTCTGGTCATTGACACGAAATAATGAGATTTTGCCTGGAAAGGGCATCTATCGAAATACCATGCTTCGTTCGTCCTATTCGGGGGAAAAACACAGGGGATATTTCTAACACACATTTATAAATAAAATAGGGAGTTCTACCATGTGTTTTATGTACGGATACGATTACCTAGCAACATCCTTACGTTAAGTTAGGCACTTTTAATTCATTAAAATAATTATTCTGATCATTAATCCTTATGAGCGTACCCAGCTCCGTCAGATGCACAACTATGGTCGCCATTGACACAGTCATTGTACACACAAGATAAAACAAATCAAAAGAAAACAGATAACATGCTAACATTATGGCGATGAAATCCATGAATTATTTGACACTTTAAATTGTAATCAAAAGGTACTTATCATATTGAAGACTTCCTTCATCATTTGCAAGAGTTGGACCAGAGGCCCGCAACAGTATAACTTAACACATGACCTCCATGGCCAGTTCGAATCCCATCACGATGATGTAAAACCACTCGATAATATCACTGCAATCCTCCATTATCACTAGGTTGCTATAAGCCAGCACCCTTTTAAAATGCGTACACACACATATTTAATTAAATTATGCACCACTTTAAAAATTACACATTAGTGGGCTACACACTTGTGTCATAGATGACAAATTCTCACACTATTTCCACACTTGTCGCGGACACATTTTCTGTTAT
The DNA here is from genome assembly GCA_946902985.2 of Meconema thalassinum. Taxonomy (NCBI): domain Eukaryota; kingdom Metazoa; phylum Arthropoda; class Insecta; order Orthoptera; family Tettigoniidae; genus Meconema; species Meconema thalassinum. The sequence goes on along the minus strand of OX336388.2, from coordinate 752,415,936 downwards.
ATATTTTTCACTTGATTTACATATAATTTCACATCCGTCCTTACTGTTATACACATTCACAGCTCAGCATTCATTTTTAAATATTATTTCGCATCAGCCGAACAATGAACTGCGCGTCTCGTACATTAATGCTTAGCGTGGTGCTACATAGACCAGCATCCGCTAACGTTGGCTGAATGATGAACAATGCCCCTGTCACAGACTTCACCCACATATATGACAAAATGGTTGCCAATTCACAGTTTTGCACATACGACACCAAATGCTCCCTTCACAATCATAGGCTACAGTAATCAGGTACCTTAATTTATACACAAAAATATGGCCTTGCTAATCTTATGGTTCACGACGAAACTCGATCATAGGCTAAATTTATATCATCAGCGCTTGGGTAGAACTAATTTCATGCTGAAGGACGCTATGTTCTCTCTCTCACACACTCGACGTTGTCAAATTTCCTTGCGCGGGACTACTTCTACTCGATGAACACAGAGATATTTAATCCGTTACCGCATTCCCAAAATTCTTAATGATAATTAGATTCATCATGGACGTTTCAGATCATTCCTGTAATGCCTTGATCTCTTGTAACTAACTGAGGCGTACTCTTTAAGGGCGGAGTCAAGCATCTACTGCGTGCTAACTTGAGATAGTTACTGCGTTTTGGCAAGATTCTCAGAATTCGCTGGAGTGCTCCTGCTCTGAAACTTGCAGGCAAGCGACTTGTGACGCACCTGCTCTGCCCATTGTGTGAAAACCATAAATTTCTCCCTGTCAGAACTGCCAAGCCACATACAGTTTATGTGATCTCAACACGGCAGGAAGATCCTAGTTATTATTATAATCATTACAAAATGATGATTTCATTCTCATTAACATCATGACATTGCCCTATATAAGTACTCCAATGACATAATGTGTCCTTGGCCTAAGACGTAGGTCAAGGGCACATCTCCCTCCTTCTTAGTTTGGAAAAACTGCTGAGGTTACGAAGAGTTTTTACAATTCAACAATACTCGGCAACATAATCCATTTTAACAATGTCATGTCTTCCTCATCGACCTTCTTTCGAAGTTGGCTTTCTGATGGACTCCAAATTAATTCGGATCGTGAAATTCTTCAAGCAGCCTCTTATTCTCAGCTTTAAATTCTGCATTTATCCTAAGTTCACCCTCTCTTAGCATTATCAAATTCTTCACGCAGCGTTATCCATTGACAGTCGTGATTATTTGTCCGCTGATTCTCTTCTTCTGCATCCGATGGTTCTTCTACTTGGAATGGATCTTCCCCTTCTTCTTTCTTCTCCACTACGTTGACTTGGTGTTGGACCTCATCTTCTTCGGCGGGATAGTACAGTTTTAGATTCTGTGCGTTATAGACAGACTCGACTCCAGTGCGTAGGTGTTTCACTTTATAAGCATTATTTCCAATCACCTTTATGACTCGGTATGGTCCATAGAATATCTCGCAAAATTTTGAGTATATTCGCTTCGCTGGATCGGACACTGCTGGTCGTTTCACCAAGACCAATTCTTCCAATTCCAAAGGACGGTGAAATCTTTTATTACGCACTCTACGTAATCGACGATCAGCTTGTTTCTTCAAATAAGTTGCCGTGGCCTGTATGGTTAATTCATGGCTTGGTCGTGCGTCCAATGGACACGGCAAGATGTTCTTCCACGGTCGATCCGGACATCGATTTAAGTGAAGGACTGTGGGGATCTGTCCTGTGCTCTCATGGATCGTATTGTTTATACAGAATTCCATTACGGGTAATACGTCGACCAACTTCCAATGCTGATCAGAACAGTAAATTCGGCAATATTTTGCGATCTCCCGCATTATTCTTTCTGATGGATTTCCCTCAGGATGGCGCACTGAACTCAACACGTGCCGGACATCTAACCTAACCATCTCACTCCTAAACTCGGCACTAGTGAAATAACTGCCGTGGTCCGTAAGACAGAATTCCATCTTCCCTAACGTTGGAATTACCCTTGCCTTAATTCTGTTCAGTACCTGTTTAGTGTTTAACTTCTGAACTGGACATAACACCACGTATTTTGTAAATACATCGATGCTGACGAGAATGTATTTGCATCCTCTTCTGCCTTTTGGTAATGGACCATAACCGTCCATGGCGACCAGTTCGCACGGCTTCTGTGGCAGTAGAGGTTTGGGATATTGCTTCATGAGGAATGAGTTTGGCTTAACCCTTTGACATTTGTCACAGGTCTTCAAAACACTGCGAATGGTTTCCCTTAATTTGGGCCATACAAATGCTTCCTGAATAAGAGCACTTGTCTTATCGATTCCTCCATGACCAGATATGCTATGTGCGTGCCAGACTAGACCTCTCTGTAAAGAAGGTGGCACCACAATCCTTGATTTCACGCGATCGGGATCCACGTACTTGTGCAGCAGGTTATTATACCAAATATAACTTGTCGAAATTTTCTCCGCTTCCAAATACGCGGGCGTTCCTCGTTGCAATCTTCCTCTTAAATAATCGATGATCATATTCATCCACGGATCCTTAACTTGTTCAGCCTGAATTTCTCCCAGTTTAACCAAAAATTCCTGATCTGCCTGAGTGAGCTCGACTTGATGTACAGATACTACTCCTTCTCCTCGTTCTGGGTTTCGACTTAATGCGTCGGGTATCACATTGAATCTTCCTGGGCAGTGTTCAATGTCAATATTGAACTGTTGAACATATAACGACCATCTGTTCACTCGCTCACTAGCCATGGGAGTTTTCAATAGGAAAATAAGGCTCTTGTGGTCGGTTCTTATCAAAATCTCGAAACCATAGACAGTCTTCCTCCATTGTTGTAAAGCAAAAATGATGGATAGAAGTTCCAATTCCGTTACTGTGTAATTTCGCTCGTGTGTCTTTAGCTTACGGCTAGAAAATGCCAATTAAGATCGTTCTCGAGGGTTGTTTGGATCTTCTTGGTACAGCATGCATCCAATTCCAATCCGTGAGGCGTCTGTTTGAATTATAAATTTTCTTGAGAAATCCGGGTAACCCAATTTAATACTATTGGTTAGTAATTCCTTCGTTTTCCGAAAAGCCGCGTCGCATTCTTCCTTCCATGCCCATTTGCTGTTCTTACGAAGCATATCCTGTAGTGGCGCCACAGCCTCAGTATACCCGGGACAATGATTTGCAAAGAAATTGCAAATGCCCAGAAATTGGCGGACGTGTTTTACCCTGTTTGGTTTAGGAAAGTTCCGAATAGCCTCTAGTTTCGCAGGATTTGGGCGTACTCCTTCACCATCGATGATGTGGCCTAAATAGAGTACCTCCTTCTGGCAAAAATGAGATTTTTGGATGTTAATTTTGAAATTGGCCTTCTCCAAATTGTCTAGTAATTTCTCTAAATTCGTGAGGTGATCATCCAAATTATCAGACGCCAAGAGTATGTCATCGACATATCTTACAGAGGCATCCTTGACTTCCGACGTCAGGTTCCGGTCTAACGCTCGTATGAGTGCCGAACCTGCTGTTTTGATACCGAATGGTAATCTTTGAAATGCATAAGTTTGCTGATTAAATAGGAATAAAGTCAATAACCTTGACTTGTCATCCAGTTCCAAATGGTGATAGCTACTAGTCAAGTCAATGGATGAAAAATATATCTTGTTCTGGAATTTGTTTATGACCTCTTTGATCGCTGGAGCTTGGCCATATTCAGGAATCAATCGTTCATTAATTGTCCTGGCGTCCAGACATATTCGAACAGAGCCATTGGGTTTCTTGACTACAACCAACGGACTCACGAATGGAGTAGCCATCTTAACTATGACTCCAGCATCCTCCATTTGCTTGATGGTTTCTTTCACCTCATTCATATGTTTTTCGGCTATCGGATAAGGCTTTTTCCTAAACGGTGACCAATCGTTGACCTGCATTTGGTACTTGAAATGTTCTATCTTACCGGGTTTAGAATTAAAAACCGGTTCGTGTCGCTTTAACATGTCCATCAATTTGATCCTGTTCTCCTCATTTATCTTTGCTTCACGAGCCTTCTCCTCAAAAGAAAAAGCTTGTAGTTTAACGTGACCGTTAATCTGTAGATTATGAGCCACGGGCTCCTCAAAAGCGTCAGTAACTCTGTCTTCCAATTCTTCTAGCGCCATGACCCAGGATTCAGGTTCCATTAAATCATCCTCAATATCCCTTAACCTTTCGTTGATTTTCTCATATGCTTCCATCTCTTCAGTGGTGCACAATGTCCATATCTCTTCGCCATCTCTTGGAATATCCGTATTTAATTGCATGTCCAAATGATTGTCCTCTCCAATATCTTTAAAGCAAATGGTGTTTTCATATAGTTTGATGACTGCTTTATATTCTCGAATGAAGTTCGCTCCCAAGATAATGTTATAATTTATCTTGTTCATTATGATGAACGAATGCGGCATATTATGTCCTTGCAGTGTAATGTCCAACAAAGCTTGGAACTTACAGACTGCGGACTTGTCTGGGATAATGCCCTTGACTGTGATGTTAGAAATTGGCATCACGGGAACCTTCCCCAATCTCTCCAACTCTTTAACTAATGCCTGGGAAGCTATACTGATGCTGGCACCCGTATCTACCATACATCGTACCGTTAGACCTCCCACTCGGGCGTAAATTATGGGTAATTCTCTAATTGTATTAATCTTTGGCCCTCTTGTGTCCTCCGTCAAGTCCTCTTCTTTGATGACCCAGTCACTGATCTGCGCTACTACCATATACTTTGCATTGTGACTGTTTTGTGCACTAGCGACGTTCCCATCTTCTAAAATTGGCGTTTTTTTTCTCGTTGTTGCCATTCCTATCTGGTGCACCTACGGATGATTGATTGTTGTTCCTCCGGGCATTCTGGAGTTCCAGGCTCTCAGCTCCCTGTTCGATGACATCTGGATCCCTTCGATCATTCATTCCCCTGTTCCATTTGTCTTTCTTACTTTGTTCGGCCGATTCTTTGGCACGTAATTCTGCCAAATACCGCTCCGAATCGCTGTGCCACCTTTCCATTTCCTCTCTGTGGTCATCTGGCAAGTCCCATCTCACTTCTGGCTCTCTGTTTTGGTCCCACGGCGGTCTTCCGCGTTGAAAACGCCCACCTCTCTTGTTATACGGCCTGTATGATCCACGATGTCCTCTCCATGGTTCATTTTGTCTTTGATACGACCTCCAGTTATTATTACCTCGGTTACCATACCACGGGGGCTTCAACTCTTGATCTTGGTATTCCCGACGTTCCCAGTTCTGCCTCATGTCCATGGCGTCTGTACTTTGGTCTTTCATGCGTCGTCTAGGTGCTTCTTCTAGGCCGACCACGTTTACATTTTCAGTCGTTCGACCTGCTCTTTGCGGACTGTGGATCGTCGTTTCATCGAGGTTTCTTAATATTTCCTCGGCATGTACCGCTGTCCGTACGTTCGCTGCCGTCATGATCTGTTGAACTCCGACTGGCAATTGCTTCTCAATGGCGGTGATCATCTCTTCTTCTGATGGAGGCATATCCAACTCTTTCATTCGGTGTAGCTGTGTGATGAAATATTCTGAATATTTTGTGGGTGATGTGGTACTATAGCGGCGCGCGTATAGTTCCATCCTCAGGTTCTGTTGCGAGGCAAGGCTCCAATACTTCTTCAGAAATGCTTCACGGAATTCCCCCATAGTGTCAAAGGTATACCTGAAGCTACGGAACCATTGTAACGCGTGTCCAGTCAGCAGTTTCTCTACTGTCCTTAACTGTCGGTCTTCTGAGATCTTGCTTTCCTTGATGTATTCCATCAATTCTCTGAGGAAACTCTTAGGAGTAAAGTTATTGTTCCCTGAAAATTTGTTCGGCCGGTCATCACTCATTTTTATAACGTGAATGACCTTAGCAGCTGCGTTAGACTCGACGGGTGTCGAAGTACGACCCCTGAATTCCTGACTGTGAGGTTCCATCCCCTCATCTATGGTCGTATGCTCCTGAAATCCTACTTTCCCTTCCATACGGGTTTCTGTAATGGACTTGGCCAATCCCTTTTGTAAGTCGGCGATGACCTCTTCTTGGATCAGCATCTTGAGGTCGCTTTTGACTTGTTTATTTTCTTGTCGTTCCATCCTTGCCAACAGCTCCATCTCGACCTTATTCATCTTTAATTTGCTCTCTTCTAATTTACGGAGTACAGCTATCCTTTCTTCCTTAGCCTCCTGGCCCATGTCCTCGTATGCTAATTCGACATCTCTCTTCAATCCTTCCTTATCCTTTTCCCATGATTTCTTACATTCGTCATGTTGGCCATTCATATCATCTCGTATGAGCTGCAATGAATCCTTAATCTCGTCCTTAAATGTAGAAATGTCGGTCTCGATCACTCCTATTTTGGCTTGCGTTGACTTATTCTCATCTCTCAGCTTGTCGACATCTGCCTGAGTTGCTGCAATTCCCACTTCACATTTCGCTACCTGCGCTTGGACTCGAATTTCCATACTAGCCATTCTCTGAGACACGTTCTTGATCTCGTTCTCGATCGTGACCATATGAATTTCTATTTGCTCAGTACTCTGATTGCAAATGCGGCCTACATGTTCTATATTTCTCTGCATCTGTGACAATTGCTGTTCAGTACTAACTCTAAGTTCCTGATTACTGTCTTTTATTTCCTGCATCTGCTTATAACTACTGTCCTTAAATTCTTGCAATACGACCATCAGGTCCTCTGTCGATGACATAATTATCAATAAGAGAATATGCGGGCTTGTCCCAACTCATGCAAATATACACATCAACACACCATGCTATGTAAGTGTATTTCAAAGCTTTCAAGGCTTCCTTCCCCTATCCTTCGAATTTGCAATCACCTACAGTGATATTGCAACAGTAAAACGATTCAAAATTTGATTGTAATCCATTGGTGTCATTAAATATTTGACTTATCACTAAAAGAAAAAATAATTAATTAATTTAATTTAATCAAACATTAATTAAAGTGATTAATGTTTCTCATCAGGCCACTAATGAGCCTTAATTAACTATCTGATGGATGCTCAATGCTATAAAAATTTCAAGGGACTCCTTGAGATTACTGTATGATACTATAAAAATTTATATAAATGAAAATTTAATTACAGTAACTCTCATTCAATTAATTGAGCTCCATTTCGACCTTATGTTGGGCTGCTATTGTCTCAAGCTTAAGTCACACCGTTGGGCGCCATTTTGCACTTTACACTGGTGGTGGGGAGAACAGGGTTTGGTATTAAATGAATGTGGCAAGCGGAAAAAGGGCAAGGCTGATCCTCACGGAAAAATAACGGGTATGAAATGAATGGAATACGGTTTGGATTCGGGTTTGAATTGATAAGTGACTTATGGGTATCTTACAGCGTTTACCCGCTCAGCAAAGAGTCAAAAAAAATAATTAACGTGCCAAACGAGTAGGCAAGCCAAACTTAATCAAACAAGCACAAAACCCGGGTGCATCTGTGTATGTTAACCACTAGGATCTTCCAGAATAGAAAAATCGAAGAAGAATAGAGAATAATCTATCCTTTGCCATGTACCCTTGCACAAGACCTTCAGAACAGGACTCTGTCGTCGGGGCATGAACGGTACACTAGCTTGAATATGAAACTGTTCTGGATATTATAGGAAGATCACTAGGGCTGAATAAAATTCATCACACACAGATTCTGAATGAGAATAAACAAATTTAATGCACCAACACCAGTACAGCAAAAACAAATAAATGAAATAAAACCAAAATAGTAGAAATGAAATTTAAAATAATAATAATAATAATAATAATAACTCAAAGGTAAAATAAATCAAATACGGAATCAATAAAATTAAGTCAAAATCAAAAATATAAACAATGGACTAATTAATGTCCAAAAAACACCAATTAAATGCTAATCAGCATCAATTAATACCTATCATAGTAGTTATGATGTATGATTACAATCAAATTTATTAACAAATAAAAACCAATCATATGGCAAAATAAAGAAAATGAATCGAAATGAAATCTGGTTAACACCAATTAGCATTAATTGCCATAATCAAATTTATTAATTACGATGATAAGATATCATCAGAAAGTTAAGTTATTAAGAGATGATGGATCAAGAGGGTCCGGTCAACTGTAACAACAGTATGGATTAAGAAAAAGAAATCCATTTATACGAAATTAATCAATCATTAATCTGAGTAAACATAATAATCATTGAGTCTAATATCATCCAATTACATTTCAGATACATGGTATGTTCAAATATCAGAGACATCCATGGCCATTCCGAAGTATACATTATAGCCTAGCCATTGGCTTATTTAATTATTAATGGCGTTTAATTAACATTTACTAGAATCCCTCCGTTAAATAAAAGTTTACCCTCATATCAAATCTTAACCTTCATGGCATTAATTATGTATTTCTATCTGCAAACATGAATATGATTTATGCATCTTATTTACATACTCTTGTAAATTAATTATGGAAGCCTTTCCGTACGGAATCTTAATGTCCAATCCCGACATTACTTTGGACGTCTTAGCTTTAAAACAAAATAGCTGAATCAATGAAGCCATTTAGTTTCCTTAGCCTTGAAACACACTTACAAATTGTCACATATTGCATTAACATATTAGCGATATGATATGCCTGGCTTCGGCCCTTGCGTTCGACGTGATACACTTTCGAACCAAGCACTCGATGCCTTGTCAAATAATTCATGGATATTTAATAAACAAACTAAGAAAAGTGCCTTAAGAACAAACAAAAATAACATCATAAAAAATGATGACTAATCATCTGCCTACCACATTTGGGTTGGATAGACATGAAAAAGAATTAATAATTCCAACCAAACATTATTAAAGTAATCGTATAGTGTCAGAGTCACGTTAGGCAACGGTGAATGTATTTGAAGCCGCGACCCCTGAAAAAGATAGACATGGCACAGAAGAAATACCTTGTATCAGTGTTATGTTAAACAACGGTGAATGTATTTGAAGCCGCGACCCCTGAAAAAGATAGGCATGGCACAAACATGTTCTAAATGGCATATTCAACAGGATCAATATGTATTTAGGGGTATTCGCTACCTATACATTTCTTACCTTGAATGCCTTATCCTGCAGAACGAGGTTACAATAGAACAAAGCATGGTCCGTTCAACAATTATTAAGAAAAAGAAATCTCAAGATAATTTTGAACCAATATTAACTATAAAAAAAAACTAATAATAATTATTTTCCAGGACCGAAAATAATTATTCATGAACACAGGACTCTAAGGTCACTGTCTAGCTAGTACCCATTTAAAAAGACTGATCGACCAGACATAAACAAAAGGATTTCGAACACGGGACCGCAAGGTTACTGCCTACCTAGCACCCGTTTAAAATAGTTTCTGGACCAGGCACAACAAAAGGATATCGAACCCGGGACTGTATGATCAGCAGACAAAACCGTCCCTCATATCAAAATGACCAGTAAAAGAAACGCTATCGATTGGAGGCATCAGGGTAGTGACCTAACATACCCTTACGTGAATATTAAACTTGGGACCAAACATAACAAAAATTTAAAAGAATCGCCGCGACAAGCACCCGAGTACTGAATGGGCTCCTTCTCTTTGTGGAAAGTGACAATGGACTGGCCTCGCCTGCTGGCTGACCTTGACCGTGAAAGGTAGAAATGCAAGTCTTCACCCCTTCCCCCGGGCTAATATTTGACTGTATTCTCACCAGCTGATCGGACTGGATCTTAGTATTCCAAATGTGGAGCGGGACGCTCTCATTTGGATATAGATTAATTATAGCATTATTTTATCTGCGCTTGATGGCCACTACCTTACACATACAATTCACTTATATCATTGTAAACTTATCATACTAACTCTAATCTGTCATCTTCCCTCAGGTCTTATTACCTGGCATCATTATCTATTTTATCTTATTTCATCGTAGATTCCTCCTTAAAACATCTTACCTGTATGGCCTTAAATATCACACGCGTTCAATAAAAACTAATATAACAATTAGTGAGGCTGGGTCAGCCGTCACTTATATCATTGTAAACTCATCATACTACCTCTCATCTGACATAATTCACGCCTTTGTAAACTGTCCTATAAACTTTACTCATTGCTACACCATAATACTGCATCACCATCCATCACAATACACCATGGTCCTTTAAATATCGTCCCAAAAAAAAAATCCTCGGATATTAATTCATCCGGTATGTAAATACATAAATTACTATCTCTGGTCATTGACACGAAATAATGAGATTTTGCCTGGAAAGGGCATCTATCGAAATACCATGCTTCGTTCGTCCTATTCGGGGGAAAAACACAGGGGATATTTCTAACACACATTTATAAATAAAATAGGGAGTTCTACCATGTGTTTTATGTACGGATACGATTACCTAGCAACATCCTTACGTTAAGTTAGGCACTTTTAATTCATTAAAATAATTATTCTGATCATTAATCCTTATGAGCGTACCCAGCTCCGTCAGATGCACAACTATGGTCGCCATTGACACAGTCATTGTACACACAAGATAAAACAAATCAAAAGAAAACAGATAACATGCTAACATTATGGCGATGAAATCCATGAATTATTTGACACTTTAAATTGTAATCAAAAGGTACTTATCATATTGAAGACTTCCTTCATCATTTGCAAGAGTTGGACCAGAGGCCCGCAACAGTATAACTTAACACATGACCTCCATGGCCAGTTCGAATCCCATCACGATGATGTAAAACCACTCGATAATATCACTGCAATCCTCCATTATCACTAGGTTGCTATAAGCCAGCACCCTTTTAAAATGCGTACACACACATATTTAATTAAATTATGCACCACTTTAAAAATTACACATTAGTGGGCTACACACTTGTGTCATAGATGACAAATTCTCACACTATTTCCACACTTGTCGCGGACACATTTTCTGTTATATATTTTTCACTTTATTTACATATAATTTTACATCCGTCCTTACTGTTATACACATTCACAGCTCAGCATTCATTTTTAAATATTATTTCGCATCAGCCGAACAATGAACTGCGCGTCTCGTACATTAATGCTTAGCGTGGTGCTACATAGACCAGCATCCGCTAACGTTGGCTGAATGATGAACAATGCCCCTGTCACAGACTTCACCCACATATATGACAAAATGGTTGCCAATTCACAGTTTTGCACATACGACACCAAATGCTCCCTTCACAATCATAGGCTACAGTAATCAGGTACCTTAATTTATACACAAAAATATGGCCTTGCTAATCTTATGGTTCACGACGAAACTCGATCATAGGCTAAATTTATATCATCAGCGCTTGGGTAGAACTAATTTCTTGCTGAAGGACGCTATGTTCTCTCTCTCACACACTCGACGTTGTCAAATTTCCTTGCGCGGGACTACTTCTACTCGATGAACACAGAGATATTTAATCCGTTACCGCATTCCCAAAATTCTTAATGATAATTAGATTCATCATGGACGTTTCAGATCATTCCTGTAATGCCTTGATCTCTTGTAACTAACTGAGGCGTACTCTTTAAGGGCGGAGTCAAGCATCTACTGCGTGCTAACTTGAGATAGTTACTGCGTTTTGGCAAGATTCTCAGAATTCGCTGGAGTGCTCCTGCTCTGAAACTTGCAGGCAAGCGACTTGTGACGCACCTGCTCTGCCCATTGTGTGAAAACCATAAATTTCTCCCTGTCAGAACTGCCAAGCCACATACAGTTTATGTGATCTCAACACGGCAGGAAGATCCTAGTTATTATTATAATCATTACAAAATGATGATTTCATTCTCATTAACATCATGACATTGCCCTATATAAGTACTCCAATGACATAATGTGTCCTTGGCCTAAGACGTAGGTCAAGGGCACAGTTACCAACTACATGTGTATACTACATACATTTTCACTCACCAAATTATTAATCAGAGGTAGGAAAGTGAAAATCCTTAGCCTGTTTTCAGTCGAACGACCGGGTCAGGGAATGGAATGAATGAAATCCCCATCTAACAGCAAGGATATAAACTGTGCCGGCTGCCGAAGCCTGTCGCACTCCCCTTGGGCAATGATTTAAAGAATGACGAATGAAATGAAATGATAGTGGAGATTGTTGCTGGAATGAAATTGTGACAGGAAAAACCGGAATACCCGGAGAAAAGCCTGTCTGTCTCCGCTATGTAGGTGAGAAAGTGCGTTTATATATTAGAAATAAATATCAGCTTCTATGTAGTAAAAGTTAAATAACCTGTCTTAAATATTGAACACCTATCGTTTAACGTCTTCATACTATATTTAAACTTATAAACATTATGCTAAAAATACATCAAAATGATAGCAATTATCATATCCGCAATAAGTAATATTGCGGAAAGTACGTACCGTCATGATAAAGAGTAATAGTAACGGAACAAACTTCAATCATCCCAAGTAATAATAACAAAAACAAATTAATCACATAAAATGTTTCTAATTTTATGCCGTGACTTGTGCGAGATTACGCCTAGTAACTCCGAGATGGTTCATCAGCGGGCTCTTGTGGTTTATTTTCGGACTACCAAAGGAGTAGCAAACTGTGCGATACCTCAATTGTTATTTATAACACCTCAGCTACTTTACTGCGAGTGCTAAAGGCTAAAACAGTCTTTCACCTCCCTTATAAAGGCTTCCAAAATGATTGTATATTGAATTTCAGGGCCAAGCAATTAAAACTCAACAACTTTTCTAGGTTTACGCCGTGTTTTGTGCGGTTTTCTTTATTGGCCGTGAAAGCCAAAATACCTACTTTATTGAAATAAATTTGCCCAGTTCTGCAGTAGCATTAATATGAACATTAAATAAACTGTGACAGTCGTTAGTCTCCAACACATTCATCTGTGAATTTGGGTTTCTGACCATGGTAAAAAAGACAAAAAGCAGATAAATATTGGCCTATTGAAATATTTATTTAACGAAAAACAAATTGATAAAAGGGTGAAAGCATACCGTGCAAAGTAGAAAGCACTATAACATTGTGAAAAAGCATAAAGATCCAAATACTCACATACAATAACCGGCACAAAGAGTATAAAATTAGACTCAAAATCACGTCTAGTTTCGAACCCCACAAATAAATAAAACAGTTCCTGTAGAGACTAACAGAGACTAACATCGCTCGGCGTTGACCGTGTTTTAAAATACATATTTAGGTTTTACTCGCTAACCGTTGGAGATACACGAAAAGTGATGAGGACCTTCCGGATAGAAAATTATATTCTAAAGCTCGTAGGGCCATCAAAAGTTTGCTATTTCTTAGCGTTCTCTTTTTATTCGAAATGGAAAGATGAAAATAGTCGCCATTTTTAAATAGTGCACCATAACGAAATCAAAAGTAGCCTATATGTAAGCCTGGTAAATCAGATACATCCATGAAAAATTTCATTTAAATCGGACCAGTGGTTCTTGCGTGATTGAGTAACAAACAGACACACTGACAGACACACAGACACACACCATCTCATTTTTATATGTTAGTATGATTGGAAGAGTGCAACAGTATACAGGCGGTAATGTTTACTACTGATGAGTGATTTGGGTGGAATACTTTTTCGCGAAGGCGATCGGTTTACAGAAAATGTAAAATTAAGATTTCAGGCGCGGTTTCCTAATTCAAAGTGTCCAAACCGTGATACCAATCGGGATTTGATAAGTAAATTTCGTGTGACTGGCTCAGTTCACGATTTACCGGGAACGGGCAGGCCTACGCTTTAGACAGACGAAAAACTTGATGAAATCTCCGATATAATGCTGCGTAGTCCAAGTAAATCAACACGAAAATTAGCTCAACAAACGGGAATCTCTAAGTCGACAGCACATAAAGCTGTAAGAGACAAGCTTCATTTGTTGGTTTCCTTATAAAGTTACCGTGATTCATGAATTAAAACAAACTGATTACGGAAAAAGAGTGATGTACTGTGAATGGTTCCAGCATTTGTTATGAATGGCTGTGGTGAGTACAAAGTTTACTGTTTATTTGTTATGATGCAAGCGGCAGCCGTGCTACCAACGTAACTGCTGTAGATAGCTCTCGCAGACGCATGTAGGCGCTGCGGAGAACATTCTCGGCCTCACTGTAGTAGCGTGACATGTGCAGCGCCTGAAGCAGCCTGTCACCCGATAGTGTCTCTTACTAGCCGCAAAAGGATTTATCACCAAGAAGCTCCTTATTTGATGACTAGTTTCGCTACAATACCAGATTAAGAAAACAGACGAATGTTCTTTAAATCGTCTTATTTTTCATTCAACTGTTACCTTTACACCTCCGACTGACTCGGCGGTTTGAGAGAGAACGAATATTTCTAGCTGATTCTTCCACTGGCGGAGGTGATATGATACCACCTCAATTGAAGCCTAATCTTCTACCTCATTTCCCGCCATTCCCATGTGGATTTATAGGAAAGTTATTCTTTGAACGTTCGACAACCCGGCTAGAAATTCATGTATTCGCTGTACTGACAGTGTTGTGGGAAACAACAATTGACTGTAACGTACTCTTTAAGCGTTGGTTCATACCAGAAGGTGGAGTCCTGCACCATGTAGCACAAATTTCTGAACTGCATTGATGCCAACGAGATCTGCAGTGAAGACTCTACACGGCAAATGGATCTTTGTGTTTGCACCATTGATGGCGTTATCATAACTCACTTATTCGTCCATCCATCCATAAATATTAATCCAGCATCCGAAAATGCTTGCGACGGTGGGTGAGTGGATAGCGTGTCGGTCTACTAACCCCAAGATTGCAGGTTCGCTCCTGGCCGTGGTAAGTGATTTTTGAAAGGCGGCAAAAATACGACACGCATGCCATACGATGTTGGCATGTCAAATAACCCATTTGAATTCAGTAGGCCGTGTTCATAGTGGCAAAATTAATCTCGGGAGTTTCCGCCAGCACAAAGTTCTTAATTTCTCTACTAGAAAGCGCTATAGTGTTCAAGGAGCTTAGATATCTAACCTCTTTGACTTGCATAGTGATTCAAGGAACAACGAAATTCGACATGCAAGCTACCCTCTGGGTGTCAAATTACAAAGCTTGCATCTGGCACCCGAGGCCATACGATATTATTCATTCATTCAATTTCGCTAATCGGCCAACTAGGGACCACGATAAGCCTCATTTTACATTCTGGCATTTGCTCATTTTTTGCTTGATCCACATTGCCTTCATGACCTCACTGTGTTTAGCACGACGTTCCTCTGTCCATTTCGCACCAGTTGTCCGTTTTTCGTCCCGGAAAGTCCCAAACGTCTTGATGGCTGCTCTATAAAGATTTCGGTCTTGTGTATCTTCTGCTCGTATCCCCATTTCTTTCAGATCTTTCTGGACGTTAACATACCATGGTATTGTCGTTTTTGGTTTTGAGTCGAATATACTGAAGATACGTTTCGTCCATCGGGAATCGATCATCCGTCGCATATGACCGTAGAAGCAAACTTTGCGTTTTCGCATTGTGTCTGTGATCGTCTCTATCCTCGAGTAAATTTCTTGCCTGGATTTTCTGATGTAGATGCCATTTTTGTAGTCTGGGCCAAGTATGATGTGTAGGATCTTTCTTTCTTTCTTTTGTCTCTAACTTCGCGAGCAAAGATTTCTCGGATAGGATAAGGCATTCAGATGCATATAGCGGTACTGGTTTGATGACAGTGTTGTAGTGACGAATTTTTGTGTTCATAGGAAAGCACTTTTTGTTATATATTGTGCCCTTTTAGCAAGAAATATGCCAATCACAGTATACCAGCGTAGCTCAATTCGGAATTTTCGGGGCAGCGGTAAGTTCCCCCACTCTGTGACTCACATATTTTGGATTAATTAGAGGATACACTTTCAAAAATAACAACAAAATCAACTCCTATTTTTAACACATTTAATTAATAAAATTAATGGCGCTACAAACACTTTAACAATTTAATTACTGACCCATAATCATCTACTTGTTCCAAATGAACAAGGAATCACAATATAATAAAACAAATATTGTATTAAAACATATGGTTTCCATATAAACCAACAATTCCTAATTAGTTTTACTTCCATAAAGCCTCAGCTGTAAGTTTTATATAACTCCGAGCTCCTTGGCTCCATGCTTTACATAATAACGGTGTCATTCTTTGTACACCTCAAATACTACTTTTTATATTTTCTTAATCCTCAAAACAAATGTATTATTACATTTAAAATTCTCTGTTAATTATCTAACTCAATATTTTGGGCATGTTCACACATTTCAGCTGTTATCATCTCTCTTTAGTTTCACAATTACATTAAGGTAATCAGGAAATTACTTGTGTACTCCAGAGTATGAAGATACTTGACACAGTCAAAAAACTATAGTTACTCCCGAAACCTAGTTGCCTTCAATTAACTCGTGGAATCCTACTTCCATCCAACATTACAATAGGGATTGTTATTTATCTCTTACGTCTTATAAGACCATTATCACATAAGAAAACTACGATCTGAACAGGCAAGCGGAAATATCAATCTACAAGGACCTCGGTTCAACGCCCGGGTCGTTAACCACTTTAAACACTCCTGGTGTATTCATTACTCTTTACAAAACGACCTCCAGACACCCCTCCTACTCCGAGGGTCTGGCCGTGAAACATGATAGTTATTTATGACTATGCGGGCTCCTTCCCGTCTGGCCCGGGCTAGAGCTCTCTTTAAATGCTTTACAAAACACAAACTTTCCATTCTCAGTTCTTTGTGGAGACCTGGCCTTTTACTTTTTCGTGTACGTACAACAATATTATTATTGGGCTTATAAACCACATTCGTAATCTTGGCGTTTATTAATTATGAAAGGTCCTCATTGATTGTGGAAGAGCAATTAACGACGAATCATAAAGGGGCTTTCAAAATAAGAGGATTCTGGGTTCGAATCTCTTCACATGCCTCGGGAACCTTTCCCTTATAGAGGACTATACAAAATGCGATTTAGGGTCAGCCAATAGCTAATAGACCTACGCTCAATACCATACATTTGCTCCCTTTCAAATACATACACAATGCCTCGTGATACTACGTCACAAATAGAGGACTTATACCAAATCTCAATTCGCGACAATCAACTACCTCTCATAAATAATTTACCAAGTACATTAACTTTACGCGTTCCTAGCGTGACTTTTTACTTTAATTGCGCTCCTTTTGCGCTATACATTTTTAAGCCTAGCGTCGTCCAAAGAACTGATAATATCATATTAACCATTGATACACATTTCAATTTTTATATTATTCTTTTCCTTTGACAATAACTTTCTCTATTTCAAGAACCTGCATTTTAACATCATGTCTATACTTTTTATTAAGACTCTAACGCTCTTATGCTCACATCAATTTATTTGATCTTTATTTAATATTTCCTTACTTAGTTATTATTATTATCTTTATTCTTTACACAAGCTCAAAAGCTATTTCTTTCATATCTCAAATTTACTTTATTTAAATATCTTTCATGATAATTACTGATATTTCGCTTGCTCTTATGACATTCGTTAAATACATTAACATTTTATTCACATATTTCCTCTACGGGATTTATTCTTTACATAATTATTTATAATTTCTCAAATTTCTCTTTTTGTTCAGACCGCGTTCTTATATATTCAGTATTTATTTCTTAAAACACATCCCTTTTACTCAAAAACTCCGGTGGATTTGTACACAGTCATTCCCTGACACCAAAATAGAATGAAATTCATTACTTACATGTTTTTAAGGTCGTCCCATGACCTTTATTCTTGTGCGGTGTTTCATTTTGGCCCACTTTGAAATTTTACTCCATATTATAGAAATTCATCTTACGTACAAACACTTCTTGACACATATTTAAGACACCTAACATTGACGACATTTTTATACACTGGTGTGTCCCTTTAGAACACACAATAAACACTAAAAAATATTAATTTAACACACAATCTTGATAAATTTACACTTCACAATTCTTGATCACTAGGCCGTATTTCTTAGCCTATCACACGTGACCTCTTAATTTACCGTTTCCAAGGGTGAGATTTATTCAATGTCGGCTTCCTATCCTGCAGAATACGAAAGTCTCGAAACATCTACTGTTCCCTGGAATCCTAATTCTTCTATTCCTATTCTGGATGACCGGCTATTTATCTAGCTTGAACGGCTTCTTTGTAGATCTGGTTTATCGATCCTAGCGAAAGTCTGTTCGGATCGAGGTCTCCTCGATAACCTATCGATGATCTATGGATTTATTTTATAGCAGCTAGTACTTCTCGAGTCTAGTGCTTTAGAATAGTTCATCTGCTCTTTGGAGATAATGTTTATAATCTCCGTTCTTCTTTATTTGATCGGTTCTAGCACTCCTACGTTTCTGAAATACGTTCCGAACCTTACTCTGTTCTTCCCTTTTTGGGTTCTTTAATTTAGATAACTGTTTATCTTTCTGTTACGGTACTTCCGTACGTTATGATATATTCGTTCGTCTGTTTAAAGACCTATCGCCTTAAATCCAACGTTCGCAGCCTGCTCTGACTATATCTTACGAACTTTTCACTATAAATTTGTGTACTGTCGGACCTAAATCCTGTAACTAGGATTTTCCTACTTTTTCAACACGGCGATACTTTAATATTTCTCTGCGACGCCTATGGCTATCGGATATTAATTCTGCGGTGTAATACAGCGTTTCTCCCTTCAAGGAGTACTAGTAACTGTCTTCGATGTGACGCAGAGTGACGCCCCACACGGCTGTCTGAATACTGATGCGTAGCAGCGCCCCCCTTGGGCTATTTGGACCTGCTTGTACTGATGCGTAGTAACACCCCCTCGGGCTGTTCGGAACTGCATGTGCTGTGATGTAGCCTTACGCCCCTCACGGGCTGTCGGAATGACTGCATTTACTGTTGATGCTCCAGCGTCACGTCCCCCTGGACGGACTTGTACTGCGTGATGCGTAGCAACGCCCCCTCGGGCTGTTCGAGACTGCATGTTTGGCTTGGTGAAGCCAGAAGCTTCATACTATTTCACTACAAAAAGATAAGACTCTAGCCCTTTCTGTGGCCAACTTCTAAAATAATGGTTGCACAATTATACCAATTATACCTTCCGAAAGCTCGTCTTCTCATTGTCAAATACTCTCATTGCACATAAGAATCGATCGTGCAATTCGGAGATATTAATTAATTTCTCGTCCTCAATTGTGTGGGTGTTGCATTTTTTTGTACTCTCCCCTCTACACCAGCCTTGGTAATTCCCCGATGACGTATACTTGCGATTGCAGTTTTCTCCTGTGCAATATTTAAAGGGTTTTTCTTTACTAAAAAATCTCTCATTCGAAATGATTCACCGTACTGTACTTGTTTACTCATTTTTATACTCGTAAACGGGTTAAATTTAATTATTCCTCTTCTGGCGCATAAGCGGTGTTGTCGTTTTCCAGCAAGCTCAGCTCGATTTCCGAATCAGGCTTCCTTGTCTAATAGTGGGAATTTTCCACTCGGTTATTAATACTCATGACTAGCTCCCTTCTGAATGTCAAGAGGGGTGATCTCATCTCTCGAACACCTGGTCCTCGCCTCTTGCACCATATTAGGCTAGCATCCTAGCTTGATCTTTCTCTAAGTTACATTAGAAACTGTACGTTTCTTTCATTTCTTCCCCCAAATACATGGATTCGACCTCCATGGACCCGATGGCACATGGGTTCATCTCTCCCCTCCTTAGGTAAATAAATTTTCAAAAAAATTTTTGAGGAAATTTATTTCAATTAATCTTATCTTTCTTTATTCGTCGAAGCCATCATAACGTCGTCCGTATTCACTGTTGTTTTATTTCTTTAAAGTCGTATCCGGCAATTGTGTAGGTCGGGTATGCTCTGTCCCTACCCTTTCTTTTTCCTTTGTTTGTCTGGACTTTAAGTCCCCAGAACCTCATTCTTCTTTACGGGTGTGGTCTATCCCTACCCGCTTCCTTATTTCATCATTTTTCTTTCTTAAATTGGAATTTTCTTCTTCAATAAACTCAATTATTTCTTTGATTTCCCTATACAATTTCTCCAATTCGCATTCGCACTCGAATGCTTGAGCTCTATTTTCTATTTCTTCCTTATTCTTGTTTATGTCAAAAGCGGATTCATCTCTTAATGTTTCCATAACCAGGGCTTGTTCATTTGCTTCATCGAAATCTTCGGGAGGGTAATATAATTTCAAATTTGCTGAATTCATGGTCACTTCGTGATCCGTTTCACAGTGCCGAATTCTATATGCGTTATTCCTCAAATCTCTGATTATTTGATATGGTCCGTGGTACATTTTCTGGAACTTCTTGTACACACGGTTCCCTGGATCCGAAATGGCTGGTCTTTTTACCAACACCATTTCTCCTGCTAATAATGGTCGATGATACCTCTTATACCTATTTCTTCTCTGCCTCCTGTCGGCTTGAGCTTTTAGATGCTCAAAGGCTCTTCTAATACGTACATCTCTTCCAGGCTGAGCGTCTGCTGGCCTAGGAATTACCAGACTCCAAGGTCTTTCTGGTTGCTCATTCCGATGTAACGTTATGGGTATCTCTCCTGTGGATTCATGGATTGTATTATTTATACAAAATTCGATAATATCCAAGATATCTATCCACTTCCAATTTTCTTCGGCACAGTATATTCTACAGTACTTGGCCGTCTCCCTCATCACTCTTTCTACAGGATTTGCCTCAGGATGGCGAATACTTGACAAAATCTGACGTATTCCAAGTCTTTCTAATTCTCGTCTGAACTCTACACTGGTGAAACAGCTGCCGTGATCCGACAACAAATTCTCAGGTTTCCCCAGAATCGGTATCACTTTTTCTTTGAGTCGTTTTAACACCTGTTTGGTACTAGTCTTCTGTATGGGAGCAAGGACAACCATTTTAGTGACGACATCCATAGCCACCATTATGTGTCGATTTCCTCTTCTTGCCTTTGGCAAAGGTCCAAAATTATCAATAGATATGATTTGGCCGGGCCTTTCGGGCAACAATAGTATAGGCTTCTGTCTCATCAGAAATGCATTAGGTTTGATCCTTTGACATAGATCACATGTTTTTAGCGTGTCCCTTACATTTTCTCTCAGTCTCGGCCATACGAATGCTTCTTTCAGCATCGAGACTGTTTTGTCGACTCCCATATGTCCGAACGATCTATGGGCTAACCATACTATTTTCCTCTGCAAAATTGCAGGTACAACAATCCTTAATTTGGTATGGTCAGAGTCTACAAACTTATATAATAATCCATTATAAAACGTGTAGTCTTGAGCTATCTTATTAGCTTCTGTGTACGCTGGTGTTCCCCTTATCAAGCTTCCCTCAAGGAAAGATATGAGCATGTTCATCCATGGATCCTCCCGTTGTCTTCGACTAATGCTTCTTAACTCATTAAGAGTACGCTGATCCCTGTCTTCCAAATCTATAGCCATTACTTCCTCTTCTATGGACTCTGGCTGTCTACTTAAGTAGTCTGGAACTATATTTTCTTTTCCTGGGCAGTACTCTATCTTGACATCAAATTGTTGAATGTATAAAGCCCAACGCATCAACCTTTGACTGGATAAATCAGTCTTCATCAAAAAGGTTAAGGCTTTATGATCCGTCCTTAAGATGACCTGAAACCCATATACGATCTTTCGCCAATATTGCAACGCGTGCAATATCGCTAACAGCTCGATCTCGCTGATCGTATAATTTTTCTCGTGTGGTTTCAGTCTCCGACTTGTGAAAGCTAGATAGTTTTTCTTATCAGGGTTTTCCGGGTTTTCCTGATATAGCATTGCCCCTATTCCAATCTGGATGCGTCTGTTTGAATGATAAAACTCTGATTAAAATCAGGATATCCTAGCTTCACGTAATTTAAGAGCATTTCCTTGGCCTCCACGAACGCTTTTTCTGTTTCCTCCGTCCATTTCCACTTGCCCCCCTTCTTCAGAAGGTCCTGTAGTGGCGCAACAGTTTCTGTGTATGATGGGCAATGTCCTGAGAAGAACCCAATCAATCCCAAAAACTGGCGAACGTTCTTTACCTTCAAAGGCCTTGGAAAATCCCTTATCGATTCCAATTTGCATGGATTTGGTTTAACACCATCCTTATCAATCACATGCCCTAAAAATGTCACTTGCCTTTGACAAAAATTCGACTTTTTTAATTTATTTTAAAATTTGCCCTTCTTAAGTCTTCCAATAATTTCTTCAACTTTTCTAAATGTTCCTCAATGTTCTCCGAGGTAAGCAAAATGTCATCCACGTATCGGATAGTGCACTCTTTCACTTCCTCAGACAGGTTTCGATCAAGCGCTCTTATTAATGCAGATCCCGCGGTCTTCAATCCAAACGGACATCTTCTAAAACAATATGTTTGTTGGTCGAACTGAAATCCAGTCAACAAGCTGGTTTTCTCTTCCAGTTCGAGGTGATGATACGAAGAAGTCATGTCAATATTTGTAAAAATCTTCTTGCCTTTGAACTTCCTCAGTATTTCTTTTATGGGTGGTGCCGAATCATTTTCTGGTATGATTTTCGCATTTAGATTTCTGGCATCTAGACACACCCTTACTGAGCCATCCGGTTTACTCACAATCACTAATGGACTAACATATGGTGTCGCCATCTTTTCTATAACACCTGCATTCATCATCTCCTGCAGTGTTTTCTTAGTTTGTGGGTAATGTTTTTCCGCAACCGGGTATGGTTTTTGTTTGAACGGTGCCCAATCATTGACTTGGAACGCGTATTTAAAATTTTCAATCTTCCCTGGCTTGGAATCAAATACGTCCCTATAATTCAATAATAATTTCTTTAACTGTTCCTTATTTTCGAGGTTGACTTTAGCTTCCTCCACTTTTCCTGACAGGTTGGTCTCGAACTCAGTTTCCAAATTATCTTCGAGTTCTATGTTGAGGACTTCAAATATCCTTTCTATGTCCTTATAACCTTCCTCAATCACTTCTTCCATATGCCATACCTGTTCTCCTATTTTCGCATCCTGTTCCTGTAGGTTAATATTTTGCTCATCCACATCCTCTCTTTGAACTCTAATGCAGTTTTGCGCTAGGTCTATAATGACCTTGTTCTCACGGATAAAATCAATACCTAATATGACATTATACGGTAATTGATTTACCAGCAAAAAGCACTGCGAAATTTCAGCGTTACCCATGATCAGATCAATGTATACCTGAAATTTACATGTTAAAGATTTTTCAGGGATAATCCCTTTAATCTTTACACTTGATGTGGGAATCTTTAATACTCGGCCCCTTGTTTCCAATTCATTTAGAAGGGTTTGTGTAATTAAACTTATTGTGGATCCGGTATCAATCAATGCTCTGACCAGTAATCCTTCTATCCTAAGCATAATTATAGGTAGTTCTCTTTTAACAGGTGGGATTCCTTCCACATCCTCGTTAATTAGCTCATCTGGTCTGGCTATCCAATTCACAATTTCTACCTCCTCCCAGCTCCTGGTATGTTTCCACTTTTTACAATTTAAATTTGGAGTTTTTTTTATCCTGAGGGCTTCCTTTTCCCTCATTCTTTAACTGAGCTTGTAGTTCCAAGCTTTGAGCTCCGTCTAGTCAATCGGGTGATTTCCGGTTCTTAATTGCCTCACTCCAACGGACTTTTTGCCTATCAGGTTCATCTGGTCGTTCGTTCATATAACGAAGACTTTCCTGATGTCTTTCTTCTATTTCGGCCCGATATTCATCATCCCTATCCTCTGGCCTTACATTCCTTCTGGGATAATTCTCCCATTTCTTTCTGTTTTCTTGCCTTTGATGGTTATTGTTATAGGGTCGGCTCTCTTGTTGCCTATAACCTGTATTCCTAGGATTTCTTCCTCGATATCCTCCTCTGTAATATGGCTGTATCCTTCTAGGCTCCTGGTGCCCATACTCTCGACCTAGTCCTTGGGTATCCGTGCTGGTGGACTGATTCCTGGTCGCTGGTTTTTCGCTGGTTTCCTGACTGCTGGCCATGTGTACTTGCTCAGTCTGTCTTTGATGCCGAGGAGTTACGTGCGAAGTCGTCATATCTAACTGACGTAATACTCTCTCCACTTCCACAGCACTTCTGGCTTTGGATGAGATTAACAGCCTCTGAATCTCATACGGAAGTTGTCTTGCAATGGCGGCACACAGGTCGTTTTCTGCCGGAGCAATATCAAGTTCGCGGAATTTACACAGCTGAGCGGTGAAAAATTCCGAGTATTTAGTAGGTGCATTCGTGCTGTACTTCCTAGAGTACAGATCTAGCCTTAAATTCTCTTGGACGTCTGCTGCCCAATATCGTTTTAGAAATGCTTCCCTAAAGCCTTCCACCGTATCAAAGGTGTATCTGAAGCTTCTGAACCAGGTGAGACAATCACCTGCCAACAGCTTTTCAATAGCTCTCAGTCTCCGATCCTGAGGAACTTTCATTTCGTTTAAATACTCTGCAACTTCTTTTAGCCAGTATTTTGGAGTAATAGACATGTTATTGCCCGTAAACTTTACTGGTCTGTCCTCATTCGATTTAATAATGTTTATTATCTGGCCATTTGTCTGATTCATGTACGGGGTTGACATCGCCATCGGATATCCTGGGTTCTTATAAGGGCTCTCCCCTCCTAAGTCCCTCTCCGTATCTGTGCCTTGTTCACGGGAATCTACCCATCCTGTCTTTGGAAACTCCTCCTGATTCTCGAATTCTAACTTCCTTTCCCTTCGGGCACTTTCTTCATTAGCCATGAGTTGGATTTCCATTTGACTATTCTTATGTTCAGTCCTCTCCAATCGAGATCTTAATTCATTCTGAATTCTTTCTTGATTCCTTCTACTATCTTCCTCTACCTTTTTGAGTTGGAATTTCTCATCCCTGTAACTATCCCTGAACTCATTTAGTTGGTCTTCTACCTCTTTCTTAAAGATCATGGCATGTTGATTGATAATTTCTGGCTTAACATCACCTATGGTATCTAAGTCTTTTCGTATTTCCTTTATCTTCTTCTCCACCTCTCCCTTAATTCCTTCCAGCTTTTCCTCAGTTTTCTTAGACACTTCCGATAAGTCATCTTTAATCAGTTTTACTTCATTATTAGTTTTTCCTACTCGTTCTTCTAATTTTTCGATAGTTCCCTGGACCTCATTAATACCCTTGCTTATTTCCTTTATCTTCAGGGTCTTCTCTTGATTTTCTTCATTTCGTTGCTTTCTTTCTTCCTGGATATGCTCCTCGTATTTACCGAATCTTTTATCTATTTCACCCTCATACTTCTTTAAGTTATCCTTTACCTGCCCGGTAAACCGCTCAAATTGACTTTTCATATCCCGCGCATCATTTTGATTTCGATTTTTCATATCAGTTACTTCGGTCTGAACTACACCGATTTTGTTCTCGAGGGTCCCTACTTTCTCCTCAACCTTTCCAAATCGGGTTCCTAGCTCATTCACACTTTTCTTTATTTCATCCCGGGAACTTTCACAAATATTCTTGTTAGATTCTATCTGAGCTTTCAATTCTGTCTGCACACCTTGGATCTGGGTTACAAGTTCCTTTCTACATTTGTCTACATTCTCTATACAGGCTTTTTCCATGCTATTTAACTTAGTTTTTATAGCCCCAAAATTACCTTTTAAATTATCAAAATTTTCTTTGCATTGAGTTTGGGAATTTACCATACTGTCCTTCAATACCTTTATTTGGCCTTGCAGTTCAGACTTAAGTGCCCCATTTTCATTTTCAATTTTACTTGTGATTTCCCCTTTTAACTCAGTAAACTTATCCCCAAACTTAGTGTCAAACCCTTCATCAAGAATTTTAAATTTAGTATCCATTGTCTTTTCTATTTCACCCTTCAGTACTCCATGGTTTTCTTTACTGTTGGCTTTCAGAGACTCTAACGTCTCCCTTTTTATCACTTCCAACTGTTCTTTAATGGTTTTCCCACTTTCTGTTTTCATCTTTTCTATCTCGGCCTTCAGTTCCTTATTCATTTTTATACCGTCGGCCTCGATAGCTTCTAATTTAGTTCCCATGTTATCACTATTAGTTTCGATGGCTTCTAATTTAGTTCCCATATTATCACTATTAGTTTTTAGTGACTCTAAACTTTGATTCATGGATCCTAACTTTTGGTTATTTTCCTCCTGTTGGCCGTCCAACTTATTCAAACTCTCATTTATGGATTCTAAATCCCTTTTATTTTCACTCTGTTGACTATCCAATTGATTCAAACTCTTATTTATGGATTCGAACTCTTTTTTATTTTCATCCTTTTGGAGACTCAATGTATTGTCTATTGTTCCCAATTTATTGTTTATGGTCTCCCACTTTTCTTTGCTATCGGCTTTTATAGCGTTCAAAAGTTCCTGCCTCTCTTCCCTATTCTCCTTTTTTGCATCTTCCGTACTTCTCGTACTTATTTTTACTATCTCTTCCCTATTCTTTTGGAAATGTTCATCCAAACACTCCTTCAACTCCATCATCGTCACCATCTTTCTAATATAAGAATACAGTGGGCCACTAATGCCACCACACTAATACATGCTTGAGAGATGATACTCTGAATCATTGTGTCCCAATTTCTTTAAAATTTTACTTTGGTGCGGGTTTTTACTACACCGTACCCTTTGGATACTTTTATTCAATTTCATAAACCTTTATGGAAGTATTAAAAATTCAAAATTTCGAAAAACCATTTTTTTC
Organism: Meconema thalassinum; assembly: GCA_946902985.2. Lineage (NCBI taxonomy): Eukaryota > Metazoa > Arthropoda > Insecta > Orthoptera > Tettigoniidae > Meconema > Meconema thalassinum. The sequence continues at coordinate 752,389,150 of OX336388.2, read as the reverse complement.
AAAAATTGAAAATTTTGATTTTTCGAGAAAAACTCGGGTTTTCCCTAGGAAAACTCATCCCCACGTCGGGCGCCAAAATCTAAGATTTGCTAGAAGCCCCACGTTGAAGCCACTATGAAATGTTTGCTAGGGGGGTTATTAATATAATTCAGGGCTGCTCGGTATGAGTTTCCAGGGACCCATGCGGTCAGTTAATATTTTACGTTGTAGCTACTCCTATCATTACTTTACTTTACATGATATGACCGTCTTAAGTGTTCCTCTAGTTATTAATCCAGCACATTACTTATATGCCCCCCATGTGCCCTTTTAGCAAGAAATATGCCAATCACAGTATACCAGCGTAGCTCAATTCGGAATTTTCGGGGCAGCGGTAAGTTCCCCCTCTCTGTGACTCACATATTTTGGATTAATTAGAGGATACACTTTCAAAAATAACAACAAAATCAACTCCTATTTTTAACACATTTAATTAATAAAATTAATGGCGCTACAAACACTTTAACAATTTAATTACTGACCCATAATCATCTACTTGTTCCAAATGAACAAGGAATCACAATATAATAAAACAAATATTGTATTAAAACATATGGTTTCCATATAAACCAACAATTCCTAATTAGTTTTACTTCCATAAAGCCTCAGCTGTAAGTTTTATATAACTCCGAGCTCCTTGGCTCCATGCTTTACATAATAACGGTGTCATTCTTTGTACACCTCAAATACTACTTTTTATATTTTCTTAATCCTCAAAACAAATGTATTATTACATTTAAAATTCTCTGTTAATTATCTAACTCAATATTTTGGGCATGTTCACACATTTCAGCTGTTATCATCTCTCTTTAGTTTCACAATTACATTAAGGTAATCAGGAAATTACTTTTGTACTCCAGAGTATGAAGATACTTGACACAGTCAAAAAACTATAGTTACTCCCGAAACCTAGTTGCCTTCAATTAACTCGTGGAATCCTACTTCCATCCAACATTACAATAGGGATTGTTATTTATCTCTTACGTCTTATAAGACCATTATCACATAAGAAAACTACGATCTGAACAGGCAAGCGGAAATATCAATCTACAAGGACCTCGGTTCAACGCCCGGATCGTTAACCACTTTAAACACTCCTGGTGTATTCATTACTCTTTACAAAACGACCTCCAGACACCCCTCCTACTCCGAGGGTCTGGCCGTGAAACATGATAGTTATTTATGACTATGCGGGCTCCTTCCCGTCTGGCCCGGGCTAGAGCTCTCTTTAAATGCTTTACAAAACACAAACTTTCCATTCTCAGTTCTTTGTGGAGACCTGGCCTTTTACTTTTTCGTGTACGTACAACAATATTATTATTGGGCTTATAAACCACATTCGTAATCTTGGCGTTTATTAATTATGAAAGGTCCTCATTGATTGTGGAAGAGCAATTAACGACGAATCATAAAGGGGCTTTCAAAATAAGAGGATTCTGGGTTCGAATCTCTTCACATGCCTCGGGAACCTTTCCCTTATAGAGGACTATACAAAATGCGATTTAGGGTCAGCCAATAGCTAATAGACCTACGCTCAATACCATACATTTGCTCCCTTTCAAATACATACACAATGCCTCGTGATACTACGTCACAAATAGAGGACTTATACCAAATCTCAATTCGCGACAATCAACTACCTCTCATAAATAATTTACCAAGTACATTAACTTTACGCGTTCCTAGCGTGACTTTTTACTTTAATTGCGCTCCTTTTGCGCTATACATTTTTAAGCCTAGCGTCGTCCAAAGAACTGATAATATCATATTAACCATTGATACACATTTCAATTTTTATATTATTCTTTTCCTTTGACAATAACTTTCTCTATTTCAAGAACCTGCATTTTAACATCATGTCTATACTTTTTATTAAGGCTCTAACGCTCTTATGCTCACATCAATTTATTTGATCTTTATTTAATATTTCCTTACATAGTTATTATTATTATCTTTATTCTTTACACAAGCTCAAAAGCTATTTCTTTCATATCTCAAATTTACTTTATTTAAATATCTTTCATGATAATTACTGATATTTCGCTTGCTCTTATGACATTCGTTAAATACATTAACATTTTATTCACATATTTCCTCTACGGGATTTATTCTTTACATAATTATTTATAATTTCTCAAATTTCTCTTTTTGTTCAGACCGCGTTCTTATATATTCAGTATTTATTTCTTAAAACACATCCCTTTTACTCAAAAACTCCGGTGGATTTGTACACAGTCATTCCCTGACACCAAAATAGAATGAAATTCATTACTTACATGTTTTTAAGGTCGTCCCATGACCTTTATTCTTGTGCGGTGTTTCATTTTGGCCCACTTTGAAATTTTACTCCATATTATAGAAATTCATCTTACGTACAAACACTTCTTGACACATATTTAAGACACTTAACATTGACGACATTTTTATACACTGGTGTGTCCCTTTAGAACACACAATAAACACTAAAAAATATTAATTTAACACACAATCTTGATAAATTTACACTGCACAATTCTTGATCACTAGGCCGTATTTCTTAGCCTATCACACGTGACCTCTTAATTTACCGTTTCCAAGGGTGAGATTTATTCAATGTCGGCTTCCTATCCTGCAGAATACGAAAGTCTCGAAACATCTACTGTTCCCTGGAATCCTAATTCTTCTATTCCTATTCTGGATGACCGGCTATTTATCTAGCTTGAACGGCTTCTTTGTAGATCTGGTTTATCGATCCTAGCGAAAGTCTGTTCGGATCGAGGTCTCCTCGATATCCTATCGATGATCTATGGATTTATTTTATAGCAGCTAGTACTTCTCGAGTCTAGTGCTTTAGAATAGTTCATCTGCTCTTTGGAGATAATGTTTATAATCTCCGTTCTTCTTTATTTGATCGGTTCTAGCACTCCTACGTTTCTGAAATACGTTCCGAACCTTACTCTGTTCTTCCCTTTTTGGGTTCTTTAATTTAGATAACTGTTTATCTTTCTGTTACGGTACTTCCGTACGTTATGATATATTCGTTCGTCTGTTTAAAGACCTATCGCCTTAAATCCAACGTTCGCAGCCTGCTCTGACTATATCTTACGAACTTTTCACTATAAATTTGTGTACTGTCGGACCTAAATCCTGTAACTAGGATTTTCCTACTTTTTCAACACGGCGATACTTTAATATTTCTCTGCGACGCCTATGGCTATCGGATATTAATTCTGCGGTGTAATACAGCGTTTCTCCCTTCAAGGAGTACTAGTAACTGTCTTCGATGTGACGCAGAGTGACGCCCCACACGGCTGTCTGAATACTGATGCGTAGCAGCGCCCCCCTTGGGCTATTTGGACCTGCTTGTACTGATGCGTAGTAACACCCCCTCGGGCTGTTCGGAACTGCATGTGCTGTGATGTAGCCTTACGCCCCTCACGGGCTGTCGGAATGACTGCATTTACTGTTGATGCTCCAGCGTCACGTCCCCCTGGACGGACTTGTACTGCGTGATGCGTAGCAACGCCCCCTCGGGCTGTTCGAGACTGCATGTTTGGCTTGGTGAAGCCAGAAGCTTCATACTATTTCACTACAAAAAGATAAGACTCTAGCCCTTTCTGTGGCCAACTTCTAAAATAATGGTTGCACAATTATACCAATTATACCTTCCGAAAGCTCGTCTTCTCAATGTCAAATACTCTCATTGCACATAAGAATCGATCGTGCAATTCGGAGATATTAATTAATTTCTCGTCCTCAATTGTGTGGGTGTTGCATTTTTTTTGTACTCTCCCCTCTACACCAGCCTTGGTAATTCCCCGATGACGTATACTTGCGTTTGCAGTTTTCTCCTGTGCAATATTTAAAGGGTTTTTCTTTACTAAAAAATCTCTCATTCGAAATGATTCACCGTACTGTACTTGTTTACTCATTTTTATACTCGTAAACGGGTTAAATTTAATTATTCCTCTTCTGGCGCATAAGCAGTGTTGTCGTTTTCCAGCAAGCTCAGCTCGATTTCCGAATCAGGCTTCCTTGTCTAATAGTGGGAATTTTCCACTCGGTTATTAATACTCATGACTAGCTCCCTTCTGAATGTCAAGAGGGGTGATCTCATCTCTCGAACACCTGGTCCTCGCCTCTTGCACCATATTAGGCTAGCATCCTAGCTTGATCTTTCTCTAAGTTACATTAGAAACTGTACGTTTCTTTCATTTCTTCCCCAAATACATGGATTCGACCTCCATGGACCCGATGGCACATGGGTTCAATATGTTGCGGGTGGTTTGAAAAGCGACTTCCATTTTCTTGATTCTTGCTTCTATGGCTTCCTTGTCAAGGCCATTTTGCTGGATCCATTCTCCAAGATATTTAAATTTATTAACACGGTTTATCGTTCCATATTTGGTGTTTAGTTGTGCTGTATCATCCTTGATGTTCGACATTACTTCTGTCTTTTGAAATGAAATTTGTAATCCTGTTTGTTCTGTTACTTCCTTCAATATATTGACCTGTTCTGTTGCACTTTCGAAATCTTCTGTCATCAGGGCTATATCATCAGCGAATGCTAAGCAATCTATTTCCACTCCGTTTTTCTTCGTCCCGATCCTTAAAGGATTGTAAAGGCCTCCTTCTTTTAACTTCTGTCGCCAATTCTGTATTACCTTTTCAAGCACGCAGTTGAACAACAGAGGTGACAGGCTATCTCCCTGTCGAACACCTGTCTTGATTTCAAAGGGTTCAGAGATACATCCTTGGAATTTGACTTTGGATGTGGTATTAATTAGGGTTGCCCTTATTATCGCCAGCAGTTTCATATCGACTCCCATTTCTGCAAGTATGTTAATTATTATTATTATTATTATTATAGCATCCGAAAATTTGTGAACTAGTTCAATTTGTCTCCCATGAACGGAGCACCTTACGTACTTTCTGCAGGTCTAACCAAATTTCCGGATGCGGCACTTCGTTCTGTGTCCAAATCATACAGGGAATTACAGGCACTCCTATCTCGTTACATGAACTCTCAAGTCTGATTCCAACCGGCTGTTTGGCTCTAGAGTGGATCGTGTACCTCTGATGGTATCTGGCACAAATAGAGGTTGATAGCTCAAATGTTCTGGAAATTAACCCTCATTGACTGCATATCCTTATACAGGGTGTCCGAGAAGTCCCCGTACCCCTAGTTTCATATTATTATTTTGTTATATTATGGCATGGACAATTGAGTTTGTATAATTGGGGAATTAAATAGTTGTTTGATTGGTATCCCTGCTCTCGAAAGCGTTGTTGTCAGTCTCATTTCAATTGTGAAGCCATGGTTGACGATGAGGAGTGATAAGTAGCGTGTGTGAGGTTGCACGATCCATCACATACGGGGCAAACAATGGCAGTGATAATGAGTGCGGTTAGAGATCACTTTGGCAAGCCCCCACCTCGTTAACCTACTCTGTTTTATTTGGAGAAACGTGCGTTTGCTTCAGGCAAAGACAGGCCGAGTAGTGGATGCAAGAAAACGCGAGATGAAACGTTTGCCGCCGTCGCTCAATCACTTGAGCAGTCTCCAATTAAATCCATTCGCTAAAGAGCAGCTGAATTTCATGTACCGCGGTCAACAATGCATGACTACATTAAAAGAGATTTGAAATGGCCACCACGAAACCCGGACTTTACCTCGCCAGACAACTCACTATGGGGAATAATCAAGTCCCATGTGGCTCAACGTCGGAACACGACTAATGATGAATTGCGCCAAAGTATGGAGGAAGACTGTCGTACCATAACTCCTGAGATGCTCCGCAAGATGTCAATGAGTACTTGGAGACGGATAGAACTCTGTGTAAGGTATGATGGTGCACATACAGATCCCATAGATACATAGTTCTTATATATAAGTACTCCACTATACATTATAATGTTTTGACGAAAGGATACGGAGACTTCTTGGACACCCTGTACAAAGAGACGTATAGCCTAATAGAGCTGCACAGGGTCATACTTAGCGGCTTCGGTGGCGTAGTCAGTAGCATGATGAGCTTCTATGCCCAAGGTCGCGGGTTCAAACCCGGCCAAAGTCGTCGGATTTTTAAGAGCGTTAAAAATCCCTCAGTATGACTTCCTTCGGAGGGGAAGTAAAGCCCGCGGTCCCATTTCATAGATTTATGGCATGATAAAGAACCTTCCACTAATTACACCTGTGTGAAGCTAAATTATTGGTTATCATTGAGTAACGCTCTTGGGTTCCAACGTTTGTAACCAGGATCCGACTGCGGTGGCGTTTGGTAGCAAAAGTTGGAACTACTTGAAAAATCGAATGTATGCAGTTCTTACTTGAATTAAAAACAGATAACAAACGCTAATACAGCCATCACAATTAACGCCGGTTATCAGACAGATTCTACTCACACCCAAAGTACACTGGGCTACATGACTACGTTGTCGCAGCCCCTAAACTGAAGAACCAACCAAGGGTTATACTTCCTTTAAAAATAACTTTGTTATTGGCTATCTGTGGAGTAGGAGATATGCAACACGAGGGTTGCTCTTGCTACCGCAAACGGTGAATAACTGCGTATTGTCTGCTACGTTCTTGTATACGGGCATATCCGCCGTGTACAGAGCTACTGCAAATAGTTTCATTTTTAAGAAAAAGTTACAGGACTGTATTTACTGAAGCAGATCTAAACGCATTCTTTGTGTATGTGGAGGCTAATCTAATGAAAGAAATTTGGGAGGGATAGGTTTGAGGTTGGACTTAGGATCGCGTGTTTTCGGAGCTTTGACTTGGCAAACTATACGATCATAATCAGCAAACAACCTTATCAGAATACTATCAGTAAAGGAGTGTCGAAGAGACAATTGTATAAATTACTCAGCGGAGGCTGGTGTAGAAAATCAGTTGTGTACTGTTACCATTCCCCCCCCCTCCTCCAAAAAAATAAAAACATTTAGAAGCATACGGTAAAACACTCACTCGGAAACACTCGAGAGACTCTCCACTTAGTTATCCATACTGAACAAACACGCCTAGAAACTCAACACATAAACACATTCCTCTTACAAAATTAAATTAACACACAATAACTCCTGCAATGACAATAATAATATTATCGTATGGCCTCGGGTGCCAAGTGCAAGCTTTGTTATATGGCGCCCAGTGGGCAGCTTGCATGTCGAATTGTGTCGTTCTTTGGAAAGTTATGAAAGTCAAGGAGGTTAGATATCTCAGCACCTTGACACTATAGTGCTTTCTAGTAGAGAAAGGTGGAACTTTGTGTTGGCGGAAAATCCCGAGATTAATTTTGCCATTATGAACAATTATGCCCTGATTTCAAATGGGTTCTTTAACATCACAACAACGTATGACATGCGTGCCGTGATATTTGTCGCCTTTCAAAAAAAACACTTACCACGGCCAGGAGCGAACCTGCAAGCTTGCGGTTGGTAGCCCGACACGACAACCACTCACCCACCGTGGCAAGCTTCAATGATAAAATATTCACGAACTCTGAAACGCTTGGTGTGAGCGCGTTAAAACAGAGCTTCTCAGTGTGACCAAAAGTGATATAACCTACCTAATATGCATGGAAAGTAAATGGTCTCCTTTCCTGAGCTCGGGGAACGGCCTTCAAGTTCATCGTGAACATCCTGAAAGAGCTTGACATTATTGAGAATCCTCTTGAGAAGGTCTGCTTTGGCATATTGAGAGCTGATGCAGAACCATTTATATGGTGTATCGTAATGTATACTGTATGTACTGTAGAGCAAATTATGTATCTACATATTATTCTGGATCTTCATGGTCTCCCGGAATGTCAGGCGGATGTTCTTGTGGGTATATACAGTGTGGTCCACCCGCCCCTTATTATTTAGTTTTATGAAACCCAACTAACATCTCAATTCTCCCGATGGTCGATATTGCTCTGCGCTCTGACTGTGTGACAGCAATGTAATTGGGTCATGGGTCTAGCAAAGAAAAACCGACCTTAAACTTTTCCCCGCCAAATACTATGGCCCATTCTACTAACATACGACTTACTGCTCCTTGAAATAACACACATACACGTAATATGATCGAATTAATAGCTTACGCCACGTGATCTGTCATAGTAAAAGGTTAAATCAACACCATAAACCGTGATTGAAGACTTTGAGATGGACTTAAACGTTTGAGGTGGGACGGATACAGTAACTACAGCACGTTTAGCGTGCGGTATCTACCATGTGTTGGTGGCTGAGAGGTTTAAAGCCTGGCCGTACATGGTGGACGTGATCGGTGAGAACGCTGCTTCGAATCCAGTGGTATGCATACTTTTTTGAACGAAAGCCCACATTCAATTTTAGTCGCGATGTAACTACATTGCCACATTTATTGCCTTAAGACTCATTTTATTGAAGAGTACGTTGAATTTTGAGGATTTATAGAGAAAATACGATCGAATTGGTACGATATGCCACGTGACCTGTAATGGCAGAAAATTAAAAAACTGGCATGAATATTAACATAACATATCGAAGTGTTGCTCTGGAGGTCCGGGTTCGATTCAAAGCTCTGCCAAGAAATGTAATACTTGTCTGAGGGCTGAAATTGGGTACACGTAGCCTCGTGAAGCAAATATGAGAAGAAGTGGGTTTGATTCCCACCTTAGCCACCCTGGAAATGGTTTTCCGTGGTTTCCCACTTCTACTCCGGCCAAATTCCGGGACGGATTCTATCTTAAGGCCACGGCCGCCTCCTTCCCAATCCTTAATTGCAAATACACACATCATTACAAGCCCACAATAACTCAGGTTATCAGAGAAATTCTACACACACACCCAAGTGAACGGGGCTATGTGACCGCGATGTTCTAGCCCCTCAAATGAAACAAAACAACAACATATCGAAGGATATTCTGATCGCCAGTGCTTGCATCGCAGTATACGTATTCCTTAGAAATTCCCATGGTATTATTAGCATACTTTTGATTTTTGCAAAAAAATGAAAGTACTGTAGACTTATGAGATCTACACAGGGCCAAAAATTGTGTGTCTGTCTGTGTGTGTGACTGTGTCGCTCTGTGTGTGAGTGTGTGTACTCTGAATGTCTGCCCCCTCTATCAATTCGAACACGGTGAAACCGAATTGAACGAAATTTGGTACAGAGGTAGCACTAGCGTAGGACACCTCTGTCATGTTTTATATCGCCACCATCTTGACGGAAACCTAATGGTGGCCACCCAAATGTTCAAAGCTTAAATCAAATTACGACTAACTTAATCATCCGATCTCTACCAAATTTTGCAACAACATATACTTGTATGGCGAGCGTCGTTTGACTGAACTACAAGGTCATCAGCCCATTAGTTTGCAGATGACGGCGATGTATGTGTGCAAAACGATTCCCCCTATCAAATCAAAAACGGTGAAACTGAATTGAACGAAATTTGGTACAGAGGTAGCACAAGCAAGGGGCACTCCAGTGTCATGTTTTATATCGCCGCCATCTTGACGAAAACGTAATGGCGGCCATTCTGATGTTAAAAGCTTGAATCAAATTACGACCAACCTAATAATCTGTTCTCTATCAAATTTTGCAACAACATACCTTTATGTATAGAGAGACTTTTGACCACACTACAAGGTCATCAGGCCAATAATGTGCGGAAAGCGGCCATGTATGTGTGCAAATCAATTCCCTCTATCTTTTCAAACACGGTGAAACCGAATGGAACGAAGTTTGGTACAGAGGTAGCACTAGCAAAGGCCACCTCAGTGTCATGTTTTATATCGCCGCCATCTTGACGGAAACGGAATGGCGGCCACCCAAATGTTAAAAGCTTAAATCAAATTACGACCAACCTAATCATTTGATCTCTACCAAATTTTTCAACAACATACCTTTTTGTGGGAAGCATCTTTTGACTGAACTACAAGGTCATCAGTCCAATAGTTTGCAGATAGCGGCCATGTATGTGTGCAAATCGATTCCCCACATCAATTCAAACACGGTGAAGCCGAATTGAATGAAATTTTTTACAGAGGTAGCACTAGCAAAGGGCACATCATATTCATGTATAATATCCGCATAGCACGTTGTATTTCAACAAGGTACTACAACCATCATTCAATTATAGTCCTTGAAAAGGACAAAGAGTTATAACAGTATCCATGCATTTAGGAGAAAGTAGGTAATACGTTCTTTACCGAACATCTTGTTTTGTTATTAAATTTTAACAAAAAGTCATAGCATATCTTTAGGCCCGTATTACACGACACTCGCTGGCAAGGATGCTGCTGTGATCGCTGGTACAAAATCCTGTATGGTTCTGTTCTCTTCGTCAGTACACCTGCTTGTATGACCGAAGTGTATCACACGCTAGCATTTTGGACGCTAAGTTGTATGAAATAAAACCGAAGGGCTGTCGTTTGAGGGCATTATTGCAGTTCTATCGCCTTATTAACGTAAAGCGGTCGCGAAACTTGCTTTAAATAAATTAGAAAACATGCCAGGTACGGAATGAATGCATTCCAATCAATATTTAAGATCTAACTGTAATAATTGATGATTTTACCATACGCGTTAATAAGAAGCGCAATAAAAACCTCCAGAGTGTGTAGGAAATGTGTGCAAGTGTTATTGCGTCCGCTCGCTCTTTCGAAGATCCCGGGTTAAAGACTATCCAACGGCAGATTTTTTAAATTCTTTTAACTATTTTATTAAACCCTCCATACCTCGTACAGCAAGATTTCAACTTGGTTTTGTTCACATTATCTACGAAGACGATAGGGAAAGTTATTTTCTTGTCTCATTTAAATGGCTATTTTCCCTAAATACTGTTCAAAACCATGGATGGATACTATTCGTTATAATTATTATTTTTTAGTCGATTTAACCCTCCAGGTTAGGTTTTCCCACGGACTCAGCGAGGGATCCCATCATTACCGCCTCTACGGGCAGTGTCCTGTAGCTTGAAACATCTCGTCCCTGGGATACAACTGGGGAGGTGGGATCAGCACCTCGCCCAGGCGGCCTCACCTGCAAAGCGAACAGGGTCCTCTTGAGGGATGGGAAGGGAGGGGATGATCGGGAGGGATAGGCAAGGAAGAGCGAAGGAGGTGGCCGTGGCCGTACGGTAGGTAACATCCCGGCATTTGCCCAAAGGCGAAGTGGGAAACCACGGAAAACCACTTTGAGGATGGCTGAGGTGGGAATCGAACCCCCTCTACTCATTTGGACCACCCGAGGCTGAGTAGACCCCGTCCCAGTCCTCATACCACTTTTCAAATTTCGTGGCAGAGCCGGGAATCGAACCCAGGACGTCCGGGGTGGCAGCTAATCACGCTGACTATTACGCAACGGAGGCGACTCTATTCGTGATATATTTTTTTTTTTAGGCGTTTACCCTCCAGGTTGGTGGAACCCACGGACTCAGTGAGGGAACTCACCACTACCGCCTCTACGGGCAGTGTCCTAGAGCGGGGAACATCGAATCGGAAGGGAGGTGAGGAGGGATTGGCACCTCGCCCAGGCGGCCTCACCTGCAAAGCGAACAGGGGCCTCATGAGGGAAGGTAAGGGATGGTTAGGATGGATAGGCAAGGAAGAGGGAAGGAGGTGGCCGTGGCCGTGAAGAAAGTACCATCCCGGCAATTGCCCGAAGACGAAGTGGGAAACCACGGAAAACCACTTCGAGGATGGCTGAGGGGGAGTCGAACCCCCTCTACTCATTTGGGCCACCCGAGGCTGAGTAGACCCCGTTCCAGTCCTCGTACCACTTTTCAAATTTCGTGGCAGAGCCGGGAATCGAACCCAGGACCTCCGGGGCGGCAGTTCAGCGGAAACGTTCTCGCTTGCTGTGCCCAAGGTTGCAGGTTCGTATCCTGGCGCAGTCAGCTGGCATTCGAGGTTGCGCAAATGCGAGGGAGCCGTGTCAGTAGATTTACTGGCACGTTGAAGATCCCCTTCGGAGCAAAATCCGGCACCCCGGTGTATCTAAAAGCCAGAGCAGTTAAAAGGGACGTATGACCAATAATGTTATAATTATCTGTATTTACTGCATGTTTGGGGCAGATGACCTCGTAGTTCCGCCTCTTAAAACCTCACTAACTAACTATTATTGTAAGTGTATAGCAAGCGCTTTTCGCACAGACGCCGATGAAAGAAATTAGAGTTTCGGTCTGATGTATTTATTCGTGAGCCTACCCACATAACAAAACTATTTGTTATGTGGGTCGTCTGAGTGAGTCGGAGTTTTCCTTTAAACAATGGTGGTCAAAATTTCGAACACTTGCTACGTTGAATATACAGGATACCTTGCTTTCGTTCTACAGATCATTATGCCGTGGTCCAACCTGGCTGCGTACCATCGGATAAGTACGGTGCTTTTGAGGACCAAATAAAAAATCACTCGTTGGAACAGATAGATATGCGTCCATAATGCATATAAACGACATTAAGCAAAAAAAAAAAGGACTAGTTCAAAGTTCGAACCTACTACAATGCGACTTCGTTGACGCTACTCTAGCAATTCTTGATTTAGCCACCATAGCTACCGAGTACTATGGCGTATTGCTGGCACTTATTGAATCTATTCGTAGACACTCCCTGACCAAACGTAAGAAGGTGTTATTCGGAGCTCTGATCGTTTCAATCATGCATTATATTTGAGGTCATTGAAAGAACACTGCCACTATTGATTTCTACTATATTCGCGAGGATGTACTCAACGGTAAAGTTGTACGATGGACGTCAAGGAGCAGGTACTGATGTTTTTAGGATGACTGTGATATACGCGTTAGTTGGGTTGCCTTCCTCCAAAAAAAATAAGGGGCTGGTGGACCACACTGTATATATATATATATTTTTTATTTTTTTATTTAATCGATTGTTCCCCTTTAGGAGAGCGATTGAACTAGGGAACATGATTTCATCTCCTGGCAATTTCCCGCTTCTCTTCCCAAAACCTCTTCATCCTCTCACAATGCTCCTTCTTCCGCTCAGCTGTCCATTTTCTTCCAGGCTGTCGTGATGGTCTATGATCAAACTTACATTTTTGATTTTATTCCTGCACTCTGCGTGGTCCTCAAGATGTTCAATGTTGACCTGTTGTAGGTCCCTCTGAACCTCTGTCAGCCACTCCATGCCACACTTACTCCGTGTTCTAACGTTGAGCAATTTCTTCGCCGTTCTGAAATTTTCCATCCTGTAAATCTCTCTATATATAAAAATGAAAGTTTGTCTGTTTTTTCTGAATTTCCACGCAAATTTGCGATATTTGCGCGTTTCAGGCTGTTTTATGACGGATGCGCGCAAAAATAAATTTTTTGTCTGTCTGTCTGTCTGTGTGTCTGTGGACAACTTCTACGAGTCCTTATAACTTGAGAACGGCTGGGTGGATCAACGTAAAATTTGATACAGGTATCCATCAGAGGCACCACACTAATCATTGATGTAACTCTTCTCCGTACCTCTCATAAAAGGGGCCCTACCCCCTTAAAATTCATGCTGAAATAGGCGTAGAAGGGTGAAACAAAGCTCATTTTCAGCCCCTCAATGTGAGAAACGAAACTCGGGGGCCCTAACCACATTTTAAGGCCCTAAAACCAACAGTTTTTGAGATATTGCCAGAAAACTAATTTCACTTAATTAATGAAAGAATGCAGGGCGGTAACCATGGCAACTGAATCTCAGAGGTCCATCTATTTCTGTAAGACGCAATGCAATTCCATTTATTACATTACTGTGAAGGTTTGCAAACGGCTATAAGGTTATAATGGATCCAAATTAAGCTGAAATATTCATTAATAGATACAATGCGCTTAAGGGGTCAAGGGGTACTCTAGAATTTTTTCACGCGATATACACGTGAGGTGTGGTACGGAAGGTCTATTCTTCTCTATTATATAAAAATGAATGTTTGTCTGATTTTTCGGCTTTTCTACGAAAATTTGACATATTTGCCCGTTTCAGACTGTTTTGTGACGGATGCACGCAAAAATATATTTTTGTCTGTCTGTCTGTCTGTTTGTCTGTGGACAATTTTTTGTGTCCTTATAACTCGAAAACGGCTGGGTGGATTAACGTAAAATTTGATACAGATATCCATCAGAGGCACGACACTAATCATTGATGTAACTCTTCTCCGTACCTCTCATAACAGGGGGTCTACCCCCTTAAAATACATGCTGAAATAAGCGTGAGACAAAGCTCATTTTCAGCCCCTCAATGTGAGAAACGAAACTCGGAGGCCCTAAAAGGACCCCGAAAACCACATTTTAAGGCCCTAAAACCAACAGTTTTTGAGATATTTCCAAAAAACTAATTTCACTGAATAAATTAATGAAGGAATGCATGCCGGTAACAATGGCAACAGAATCTCAGAGGTCCATCTATTTCTGTAAGACGCAATACAATTCCATTTATTACATTACTGTGAAGGTTTGCAAACGGCAATAAGGTTATAACGGATCCAAATTAAGCTGAAATATTCATCAATACATATAGTGCGCTTAAGGGGTCAAGGGGTAATCTAGAATTTTTAACGCGATTTACACGTGTGGGTATGGTCCGGAAGGTCTGTTATATCCCTATCCCTATTTTGTTATATTATTATTATTATTATTATTAGTAGTAGTAGTATTCTTTTAATTATTATCATTATTATGGCGTACAACGAAGAGACAAAGCTCATTTTCAAACCCTTGGGGTCAGATACAAAACTCGGTGCCCCTCAAGAGCCGTAAAGGGTCCCCGAAAACTATATTTTAAGGCTCTAAACCCAACAGTTTCTTAGATATTCTCAGAAAACTAATTTCATTTAATAAACTAAAGAAGGAATGCAAGCCACTAACCATGACAACAGTATCTCAAGAGGTGGCATCCAACTTTCCATCTATTTCTGGAATAAGTAATGCCACTCCATTTATTATATTTCTGTGAAAGGTTGCAAATGGAGTACCCTAGATTTTTTTCACACGACTTACACGTGCGATATGTCGTACAGAAGGTCTATTATATCTCCAAACATCAACATTATTTTCAAAAATTCCTGAATAGAAATAGTAGACTGTTTTTGCTGATTTTAGGAATTTGGGCCATTGGAGGCTATAAACACTGAATTTTCATGCACCACAAGCGTTTATAATTTATAAAAGGGGTCTTCCTGTAGTTGGGCACTTGACACAACGGTTAGGGTCAGTTCGTATGTGACGTGTATTGCGATTCTTCTACGAAGTTTTCAATTTTATTTTCACGCCAGGAAGAACACGTTAGGTAAATTTAGTTTGAGAGCACATTTTAACTAATAATTTTTCTTTGCCAACAAACACGTTCCAAGCCCCTAAACATTGCAACAGTAGCTCAATTGATAACATCTGGTTATTAATACCGAAGACCGTTCGAAGAATGGGTACTTCTGCTAGTGTGTGTATAAAACTGTACTCGGCGTTTTCTAATTACTTCCGTTATCGTGTGGATCTTTTGGTAGAGTTCGCTTTGAGGTCTCATCATCCAAATACCGTTATTATTAACTGCCCCGTAAATCTTTCTGAGAATGTTTCTTTCCTCTTTTTCTATATCCTTAATTTTGGAATGACCGTCGATCACCATTGTTTCGGCTGCTTAAGTTGCTTCCGGAAGAATCACCGTTGTATAGTGTCTTAATTTTGCGCCTAACGAGATGCACTTCTTGTTGTAGTGAGCCCACGTTAGCTTGTAGGCCTTCTGTAGTTTGGTGATTCTTTGTTCATTGGCGATTCGGATAAGTCCTGAGGACTGTATGAATTCACCAAGGTATTTAAAATGGGGGACTTGTGTTATTTTACCATATTGTGTGATTAAAGATTAGTTATTTTCTGGCCGTCTATCCATTTAGTGTTTTTTTTTTCATAAGAAATGTGTGAAATTGCTGAACAATTGGTAGCTGAATCACACACCATATTGTGCCCGTTAAACGAGGTTTTCAGGGAGCCACCGGTTTCAAATGGCCCTTCCAAGATCCCCCTCCAACCATCACACACGTATGGGGAACGACACATTCTTGGACTGGTTCAGCACGTAGGTCTGCTCCCGTGGGTGTCGGGAATAGGTGAGGTTCTATTTTAACCAGCCCAGAGGAATGCATCGGCATAAAAACTAAACAAGAAAGAGGCCAGACTTAAGTTTAAACCCAAATAAATTTATTTGATTAAGAACAGATCCCTAGCCAAGTTATGAGAGGTGTCAAGCTGCTAATCCGTACTAATCTGCCCTGAAAGAAGGATAACAAAGTTCTATCTGCGAAATCTAGTTTAAGCCTCTCATAATCCTAAATACAAAATAGTGAGAGGAAACGAACTAGGAGCATGACACGTAAAATCAGCCCTAAGCAATACTTCGAGAATTACTACGGGAGGTTGGTTGGTTGGTTCTTAAGTTAGGGGCTGCGACAAAGCGGTCATGTAGCCCCGTGTACTTTGGGTGTGTGTAGAATCTGTCTGATAACCGGTGTTAATTATGATGACTGTATTAGTGTGTCGACATCGGTGAATTTACAGCAAAGCAAGACATTTACTTGTTTACAAATACTAGCGTTCATTTACATTTACAAACGAGGGACAAATAGCTTCGTTACGACGGTGTTATCTCCAATATTTACATTTATTTTTCATTATCTAGTCGAATCCTATCTGAAGTTAAATAAAATAAACGAGAAGCGTTTATTGCAAAGTAAAAAACCAAAGCTATGCACAATCATCGTGACAACAAAAACAATTAATCTTGCTACAACACAAATATGTAGAATATATAAACACTCCTATATTACGTGCAAATGGCATACCTGCCTCCACGATCAGTCACTGTTTGTGACAAACAGTTATAAGTGTGAGGACATGTGGGCAAAGAAAGAATAAATATAGCCTGCAACTGCTATGGCAAAATTCCACGACTCACGTTGCTACCAATATAATGTGTATTCTCACCGTTATCACGTCACCAATTGGGCGTCGTCTAAATGTCAGGAAAATAGTCAAAAATGTATCTAAGACAAAGAAGATAAACAAGTTCTAAATGACCCATTAAAATACGTCATGTTTAGCATTCAGTTCTTATTTAGGATCAGAGAATTATTTAAGCACAATTCATGATCACAAAAATCCTATCATTTGATTATTAGTCTTGGTTTATACCTTTTTATACCTCAAAATGTACTTGTAATTGTTATGGACCATGAAACTCGTCCAGTGTAATTATGTGTGGTAAATGGATCCATCTAAAACATCTCATAGATTACCAGTGGCAATAGGCTCTCTGTACACTAACTACACAGACAACCTTTCTCTTGAACAATAACATGGATTCGTCAATCCAATAATCATCGGTCAACACGACATAACTAGGTCATTGTTGCCGGAAAATATCAGCTTCATAACTCAGAGCAATACCTCACAATAACGTCTGCTACAAGACAACACATAGCGTGGATCCCTAATTTATACAAAATTGCAATGATCAAAAATAACCAGGTTCATGATATCATCTGTCAGCTGTTTCAAAGTTAAATATCATCGTGTGTTAAACTATGCAATCAGTGCTTTCATAATAGCACGCCTCATATCTCATCCAAATGCTTGTATTTTAATCATCATTTCTGAAAGATCTCAATTCCCCTGTATAGAACTGGCGATACTTCGCTTCCAAGTCCTTCACAGTTCATGTGCTAGTAGTCCACTTAAAGTCTTAATAATTTGGGATGGTGTAGCCTCGATGTTGTATGATGTGATTGTGGAACAGGGATTTATTACATACTATAATGTTAAACTGTGCACAAATATTATCTAACTGAATTTAAGGTGCGGATCTCAAATTGCCCGCAAAACTCCGCGACAGCTTCTACGATACCACTTTTGTGATATGCTCACTCGGATACTGGCGCGTTGCAATACGCTGAACACGTGGTCAAGTTAATAGTACACATTACTGTTGCAACTCAATTTTCAAATTACGTGGATTTTCGTGGCACTAGTAATTATGTTTTTACAAGCAATAATTTATCGAGACCGACAGTAGTGGCTACGCTGGCTAAAGCGCAGCATTAGGTCATGGGACCAAGCTCTCTGCTGACTCGGTAGACGCGTGGGTTCGAGCCCCACCGTCGGCCGTACTTGAAATGGTTTTCCGTGGTTTTCCATTTTCAACACCAGGCAAATGCTGGGACGGTACCTTCTGACAGACCACGGCCGCTTCCTTCCACATCCTTGCCCAGTTTCATTCACCATCATTCATTTCATCTCTCATTAACTCTTCTCATGAGGTTGGCGTCAGGAAGGGCATCCGGCCATAAAAACCATCGCCACAACTACTTCCATCGCATCTCATCCCCGACCCCGTTGGAAAACGGGAATAATAAGGAGTAGACATACATACATACACAAGCAATACTGTATCACCATTCTCTTAATTATCACTCACAATTATAAGTACTTACTAATGCACGTGAATGTGGTCGACAAACCAATTCAGTCACGTTTTTACTAATTTCACTGATCGTA
Source organism: Meconema thalassinum (assembly GCA_946902985.2). Taxonomy (NCBI): domain Eukaryota; kingdom Metazoa; phylum Arthropoda; class Insecta; order Orthoptera; family Tettigoniidae; genus Meconema; species Meconema thalassinum. The sequence goes on along the minus strand of OX336388.2, from coordinate 752,370,623 downwards.
CGTAAATGAGCCTAATACGGCTCCCAATACACTTATAAATTCACTTCCAGCAATTTCCACTGCTACTGATACAGGGATGCTTATTAATTAACCGACTACAGCCTGATTTCACTACTGCTATGAGCAAAATTATCACTTATACAAATACTGCGTCTGTCTCCTCGAGACGCACGACAAAAAGTGGGTTGTGAGCAATCGACGGAACTGCCTTACAAAATCCACATTTTGCCTTTCTGCGATTTAATAAATGTTTCCAATGTTACCAAAAATTCTCAAATAATTCTAAATAATTTTCAAGGTGTTCAGAGCAAGTATAAATTCTCAACAAATTTAATTTTGCATAATTATAAATTCCCACAGGTTCCAACATATGCCAATAGAGCACATTCGGTGCTGTTCCAATGCTGCTCCGCCTTCTATCAATCATCTTGATGTCCAATCGCCTAATCGAACATTCACTATCGGGTGCAATATGTCACACTACCATATATATATACGGAGGTCAAGTCATAAGCCATGGCAACTATTTTTTTCTCTCGTAAAGGAGACAACGCGGAAAATCTACGTTATGCATTTGGAAACGTACGGTATGTACTTGCGTAGGATGCCACTAGATGGTGTATGTAAACAACAGTGTGGGTCTGAGCATGCCCTGAAGTTCAGTGTGCAGGTGAGAGCGTCACACAATGGAAGTCAACAAGCGGGAGCTACGATCATATATTAAAATCGCAGTTCTCCGTGTCAGAAATGCACGCCAATACCATGCAGAGCTGCGGGACGCATAAGTGTGCATGCCATACCCTATAGAACAGTGGCGAGGTGGCTGGAGACGTTCAAACGGGGTAGAGTATCAACTGCCGATTTGCCTCGCCCAGGCTTTCTATTGTCCATGGACAATGGATAATGGTGATCGATCAGTGTTTACAGGAAGACAGGCGCTGGACTATAGCGGAATTGCAAGGACATACAGCAATACCTGCGGCAATAATACGGCACATTTTAAACAAGGACCTACAGATGCGTAAAATTTGTGCCAAGTGGGTGCCACATCACTTAACGGAGGAACAGAAGTGGACTAGTTACGAAACATGTCGCATCAATCTGGAGAGGTTTCAGCAGGAAGGACAAGCCCTGTTGAATCGCATTATTGCAGTCGATGAAACATGGGCACGTGCTTATGAACCTGAATTGAAGAGACAGTCAAGTGAATGACGTCGTCAGTTTATTTATTTATTTATTTATTTATCGTATGGCTTTTAGTGCCGGGAGTGTCCGAGGACATGTTCGGCTCGCCTGAGTCAGTGATCACCATGGAGACACAAGTTCCGACAAAATCCGTCGCCCAATAAGGTTATGGTCATCCTGGCATACGATGTTCAAGGTGTTCTTGTGTGTCATTCAGTGCGTGAGGGGCACACTGTCAATGCACTTTTTTACAATTCCTTTTTATTGTACCAATTGCGCGTTGCAGTGCGAACCAAATGACCTGATTGTTTGAACGACGCCATAATCCTATACGATAACGCGACAGCTCACACAGCAGCCATCGCTCAGCGTCGCTTACAACGATGGGGATGGGAGGTTCTTCCATATCCGCCTTATTCGCCTGATCTGAGCATATGTGACTATGATCTAATCCCCAAAGTCAAGAAGCCACTACGTGGACGACGGTTTGCTAACAAAGAAGACATCGTAACAACATATCGGAGGGAGGTGTTACACGTTAGCGATACACATGCAACGAATGGTATTCAGCGCCTACCTGTCCTTTGAGCGTAGTCTTGTCTATTTGCTGTATATACCATAATAAAACAATGTTTACCAATAAGCTGTGTTCTGTCACTTACCTACGAGATTCTCCTGACGTCAGACTTTATCTTCAGGCACTAGGCATACTTACATGCCCTATATTCCAAATGCATATCGTAGATTTTTCGTGTTATCTCCTGTTCACGAGAAAGAAAAAATGTTGCCATGACTTATGACTCCACCTTCGTATATATATTGCTCAAAAAACGGAAGTAGAATCACACACTACTTGTCGAAAACAACAGTGTCAGAAAGGTTCTGATAGCCAAGGTACACCTTTGACAACAACTAACAAAACTTGGCCATGTCTTCCACAACAAAATATTCTTTTAATAGGGTGTATGGTACCCCTAACGGCCACACATGCTTTGCAGTGACGTGGCATGCTCTCTATTAGATGGTCCAAGAGCTCTTGTGGCAGTCGATCCCATTCCTCCGAAAGCGCAATGCGAACGTCTTGGAGGGTCCTTGGTGGAGGCTGATGGGATGCAATTCACGTCCGCAATGCATCCTAGGCATGTTCTATAGGATCCAGATCCGCAGATCTCGCCGACTAGTCCATGCGATGAATGTCTTACCCAGCCAGAAATGCATCCACCAAAGCAGCGCGATACGGTCGGGCATTATCGTATATTAAGAGGAAGTCTAGACCAACCGCACCTCTGAAGAGCGAGGTCTCAGTACCTCATCCCTGTATCTCCGAGCGTTCACAGTGTTCCTCAGACCACCCATGAAGATGTGCAGGTCCATACGGCCATTCAACACAATGCTGCCCCACACCATGACGCCACCCCCACCATACACTCTTTAATGGCGGGTTTTCAAATCATTATTTATTTGTTATTAACATATTTTTTATTTATTTATTCATTTTTTAATTTAATATTGTAGCATAGGGCTAATACACAAAATGGTCACTGCACACAACCACTTACACATAAAGGCATGCTAACCTAACCTAACCCCACCTAACCTAACTTAACAAACCTAACTATAGCTAACCTAACCTAACTTTAACTAACCTAATTTTACCTAGCCTAACCAAACCCAACCTAACCTAACCTAACTTAACCTAACCTAATCTAACTTTACCTAACCTCAGTTCGCCTAACCAAACATGTCCTTACATAACCTAACCTAAGCTAACTTAACAAACCTCACATAACCTAACTTAAGCTAACTTAACATACCTCACATAACCTAACCTAAGCTAACTTAACAATTCACGATGTGAACACCGTGAGAGGTAGTAGTCGACTAGTGATATTCTTGCTAAGGATCCCCTAATATAACCTAGTCAACACCAACAGCTGCTTACTGCATATTGCAAGGCTGGAGACTGGTTGTTTCAATGGTCTTTCACGATGTCATTACCGTAAACGGTAGTAGTCAACTGACAATATTCTTATACCCTAGTCAAGGTTAACAGGTACTTACTGCATAAATGACAAGTCTGTACACTAGTGGGTTAAACAGTATTTCTTGCTAAGGTCCCTTATACCTTAACAAGGCTATACATATTAGTTCTAAACACTTAAAGGACACTGGGACGGAAACTTTCAAATTCTATATAAACTGAGGTAGAGCTTTGAAATTTTATATGATTATGAATAGTCATATTATAAACTACTGTGGGAAACGTGAGCATTGTAAGTTGATTAGTTCTTCAGATATTAATTATTTTGTACATTTATTGTGCTAATTATTCATGTTTTATAAAGGTCAGCCGCGTCAAAGAAAACAAGATAGTGTAACTTTTAGGTAATATTCTATTGCACTAAAACAATTGGAAGAAACCTACGGATCCGATTTTGAATTGCTTTAATGAGTGTCAAGAAATTATTTTTTTCCATATCCAATTTTTTTTCTACCAAAAATCTCGAATTTTTCCAGTTTGAATTTTTTTGCCGCCAGACCAAAAGTGCAATCTAAAAATCGATCCGCAGGTTTATAGTCATTGCAATGAAGATAATAAATGCCCATTTTGAAAGCAATATCATAAGATTTAAGACGCGAGTAACATTTTGAATGCCTGAAAAAGTGAATCAGAGAAAACAGCAATTTTCTGAAATGATGCAAAATTTACAAGGTTTCAGCTTACCAAGGACATTAGGACTGTCCTGCCGCATAGGTGACACCCTCCTTCTGTTTTGCAGCCTCCTCCTTCATTTCTGTCAGTTTCACCTTCCGGCGACCTGCCTTTCGATTCTCCAATTATGACCGCGGACTAACATACTTCCTGCGACTGTCACATCTTTCAAGTGTTTGTGCTGGGACATGAGATACTGAAGATTGTCTTATTCCTGATTTCAACTCTGTTGTTGCACTACACCCCATGTTGAATTCTGCTACAGAATTACAAACAGCAATTTCAAGTCTCTTCCGTGAAATAAAAATCTCTTTTGGGCACTTCCTCCAGATAACAGAATGCAGGGACTCATTCTGATTTTCAGTAGCACCCCGGATGCATCTGGATAGTAGCTCATCTGATGCCAGCCTTTGACAAACAGGCATAATCTTGACAAATAAGGCTTATTAAAGCTTTGCAGCCATTTTGTCATGACCCTGTGGTGTTTTACCAGCTGCGATACTTCGATTGTAGAAGCACCAAGACTCAAAACCTTCAGGACACTTACTGTGCTGGGGCGTTTAAAGGACACAACATGCATTTTAAAGCTACGCTAGGGCTTTAAAAATTTCGGAATTCGGATTTAAAAAACACTGCTATCTGATCCGCAGGCGATAGGGGTGTATTAATATGAAAAAAAAACGAAAATCGATATTTTTCACACATTTCACTAAAATTTCAGTCCCAGTGTCCCTTAATGGTTAATTGTATATTGAGTTAATATACAAAGTTTATACAAGCACGTTTTCCACGCGGTCAAACTTTGCGAGATAGTCACATGTAACACACAAAGTAAGTTACTGCTATCTAGCGGTGGATATCAGAACTCACTCAACTACTAGCATGCTACATAGCGGTCAATATCAGCACTCACTGAACTACTAGCATGCTTGTCAATAATGGGCGCAATTGTTCTTAGCACTAACAATACACACAGCAGGTTTGCTTTATCATTTAATACAAATATATCTCGTTTAAATAATGTAACAAAAAGTTAAATGGCGCAATTGTATAGGAATGTTGCATTGCCTAAAATGTAATACTATGCAAATTTTTAACATTTTACAATCGGCTTATGTGGATGGATTATGTTGGTGGCTTATGTTGGTAGCTTATGTTGATGGCTTATGTTGGTGGCTTATGTTACTAGCTTATGTTGATGGCTTACGTTGAAAATGAATTTTCAATGCAACCTCGGAAATTTCATTCACTACGAGCAATATTATACATTCACCAAAGAACTTCGAGTATGGTGCCGATTGAAGATGATCAGCAGAAGCCACTTCGGCTCTGAAGCGTACGAGAGTGAAGCAGTTCGAATCCCAGAGGGAAGACAGGGGTCGAGATGGGACAGACTTCACGCAGGCGGAGACAGCAGCTGGACGAGGAAGCGTGACCGCTCAGCCGATACGCGCCCTTGGCTCGTGATGACCAGATCAGCTGTTCACCAGTCGCACGCTCCATTGCGATGCGCAAGACATCAACAGGTTCCGGTATTCAGAAGAGTTATTTCGGGTAGAAGGTATTTGAGTGCTTCGACTTTATTTAGTTCATATTTTGCAATGTTGTAGATACACTTGACCTGACCGTATTTTGTGTGGCTAATTGATCTTTTTCTTAATTGTATGTTTAAAAGTTTGATTTAGGTTTTTGTTGTTTAAAATTTGCACGCCATATTTTAAAACGTCATCGTTTAAGATTTTGACGTGTAGTAAATTTTAACCGTCATCATTATTAGACATTGTTATAGGTATTCGAATCTCTATGCGTATCTGAGTTTGATAGATAATAGAATATTTTAAAATACATTTTTATAGTATACTTCGTTGAAAGTATAATTTCACTTACGTTTGCAGTCAATAAATTATTGATTTAGTTCTGTTGAGAACATCAATAAGTTTATTTGAGTTGAAACAACGCCTTGTTAAAGCTTATCGCTTTAATGAAAGGAATTTAGAGATACTCGAAGAGTGCAGCTCCAGACAACGCTAATTTGCGCCAAAACATAAAGTACAGTATATAAGAATTTATGATGGAATGCTATGTTAAATATTGTAACAAATATAAGCAGCAGATGAAATGAATTTACATTCATGGAATTAGAACAGTACGGTGAGGACATGTAACGTATTTATATTAATTGAGATAATTATATACAGACGGATATCTTTAAAATGTAAAGTTCAACGAACTGTGGTCTTATAAATTGAATTAATATCCCAACGAATCGCTAAGAAATGTATAATAGATGAAATATTTGACAAGTAAATGAGTGGAATGTTCATACGTCATAATTATTGCGAATATGAGAGAAGGAAGGATGTATAATCGTTAGAGAGGTTGTAATTTGAAGTTTAGGAGTAGAATTACTGAATTTCATACACTTAACAGTGTAGAGAAATGGGAATAAAGTATTTAAACGTATAATATAACGCAGACTTGTGTATAGGTGATGTAAATGTTTCAATGGAATATGTTGAATTATAGCGATCTGAATAAGGTAATTACGACAGTGTAGTCGAACGACGTGTGGTGTAAATATGCGATAAATAGATGTTTGTTAAGTTGAGTACTGAAACCACTGTATATAGAACTGTAAATAAGAACCACGAAAGATAGTCTGGTATATTTTATCTGTAATTATCGTTTTTAACAAATCAAGATGAAGTCTTTTATAGAACATTTATTACCTTAATTGCTTGTGACATATGTTCAACTGAATATGACAAATATAGCGACAGTATTGAAAGAATTTGTGATCTATACTGGAAATATAAAGAGAGAAAGAATGGAAGTAGGATCTAGGAATATCATTTAAGGATAAAATATCGTGCAGGGAACGATAATAGTGTAAATAATGTAAATATTTTATTAACAATAATAATTTAAGAATGTTTATTATTCCTTCGAATTGTTTCAGCGTATTTAAGGAAGCCTTGTATCATATAGAGGCAGAAATGTATAATAACGTCGTTTTACGCTTCAGTTGTTTTTCAAAGTACAGTGTGATCAACATGTTTGTTTGATTATTTAAGAATGTAGATAGACAAGAAGTCTATGATGTTGAAGTTTCATTTACTCCTTAAATGAGGACTCAGAGATGTCGTGACGCCGAATTCACTGAGAAGTTTATTTTTAAGAGAAGCCACGATTTTATTTTTAAGTTTCAGACTTTACCGGTATTTTTCAACGTGTGAAGGGTTATTTATTTAATGTTTGTTGGGCAATTGTTATGTTGTCCTATTTATTGAATAAACTTGCAGGCATTGTTTAGTTTGCCTGTTCCTTTTATAGAAATGTACGATCTCCTTATTCAATAATCTGATGCGGTGGTACTACTAGTTAGGTACTGGCGTACGCTTTTAAACCGTTCACCCCCTGGGATTCCGAGAATCTCGTCCTATCAATACTTTATTGTAGGAATTTTTGTATGTAACTAGGTAGTAGTTATATAGGGAATATATATATATATCGTATTTTTTAATAAATATCGTTGTACCGAGAGATTCCTAGCTATCCACCTAGCAAGGGATTCTTGGTTTATCTAGATGGGTATCAACGTCCCTTGCGTTCCCTTCCATCTCTAGGATAATAGGTGGTGGTTTTGTGAATTTCGGGTACAATAACTTATGCTTAACTTTTGGACACTAGTGTACTACGGAGAGAACGGGGTAAGTCCATTTTTTCGAAAATGAGTGTATGGCGCATTCTGGTGGCCAGCTATTGTCACTACAGATCAGTTGAAATTAATTTCAAATAAAGCTGAATGTCACCGAGATAGAGAGGTTTCTATTTTTAGTGGAAACGGAAAGAACGTCCCATATTCTCTCACTTTTTCATAATTTAACTTTAGTTGTTATTTGTTTTAAATGTATTTCCTTTATTATTTATTTACATATTTTACGCCCACATTGGAGCACTTAAATCAATAAATTTGAGTAAATTTCTTCTTTTTCTCCTCCCAGAACTTTCTCATCCTCTCTGACCAGGAATCCCTTTGTGTGTCCGACGATATAATATATTGTTTCCGTTCAACTGTTATTAGTTTGAGACTTATGCTTTTGTTCTTCAAAATCCTCTTCTCTTCCTCTCTTTTATTAGTTGCCGAGTTATACCCAATTCTTCTAAATCATCCTGTACTTCTTTGAACCAATTATTAATGATTTTATTTTTCAAAAATTAATCAAATAGTTGTTTCAATATCCTGGTTTCAGGCAGTCTTGATCTGTGACAGAAAAAGGAAATTCTTCTTTTACGCATTGTAGTTATTATTGATTCACATTCACGATAGACGATGTTGTTAGGCAACAATCTCCACTGTCCATCAACTTGGTGTTTTTTGATAAGAATTGTTCTAATAATTCTTCTGTCAGTTTTCTGTAATTTGTCTGTTGTAGATTTTACATTCAATTTGAATAAAGTTTCACTAGCATAAGTTGCCTCTGGTTTAACTATGGACTTATAGTGTTTCTGCTTAGCGTTTATCGAAAGAGATTTCTTTTTTATTGGTTGGCCAGGTAAGTTCTTGGCAAAAAAAAAAACTATATTGCTTACCTTCAATTGGGGTGTTTTCAGTATTTCTTTTTAGTGTTGAAAATTGAAATCGCTCTCCTGAAAAATTTGCAGAATGTGATTGTTTTTCCCGTGGAAACATCATATAAAATGGGCCGTGAATTCGCAGACGATACTACAGCCATAGCCATAACCGGAAAATGATGTACAATTTTTGACTGCAGCCACATATTCAAGTCTCACTTAAACGTCAGAGAAACTATTTTCTAATATAATTTCTATAAACACTGATAATAATTACACTAATGAACAAAAACTACATTAATAGTCTATTGATTTAGTTTATTTTTTTATTAAGCCAGTAGGAAACTCATAAATGTACCCGTTTTCCTTGTGTTAATAATCACTTATGTTAAATCCAAGTGGGTTCATAAAACTTTAACTTAGTTGCACTCAGTTGAATAGGAATATACATATCCAGGTGCATAGGCAATGGAGCATGATCCGATGAGCTAACTCGCCAGACAAATCCGGCGCAGACGCGATTTCTTGGATCCAGGGCATGTAATAGTCGACTCTAGTGTAGACACCCGGCTCGGCGGTTGTACAATTTGCGTAACCGTAGGAAATGATTCCTATTTGTATGTCGTTATTCAGCAGTGGTCCCCCTGAATCCCCCTGCAAAACATAGCATGTATTATATCAATTAATAATATAGCATTTTCTTCCATACGGCATGATTACTGCCTGTATGATATTATCTAATAGTGGATATCCGAAATTCCCCGAGTAGGTTTTAAAGAATCGAATTCAATAGCTAGGCGGGGGTTCTACATATTAAATGCAACATTTCAAATTGAAATGCCAATGGCAACTCTCTTGGATGACGTCATATTAATATAGTATAACCAACTTGCCAGTAACGGTTCTCCCATCTCACAAACTTTCCCACCCCGGGTGGATTCCCCACCAATTTCCCTCCATCGCCAACCCGGAGAATTCCCCTACCTCTCATTTTGTGAATGGCATACGCTGGCAGTCGCATTGCAAACAGTGACATGGAGGCGTCAACCGAAGAGCAAAGAGGTGTTGTTCGGTTTCGGACAGCGGAAGGAGTAGGGGGAACGGACATTCATCGCCGAATGTCACAAATGTACGGCGAACACTGCATGTCCTTTGCAAGGGTCAAGGCGTGGCACAAGCGCTTCAGGGAAGGACGGGTGTCATTAGCCGATGATGCCCGGTCTGGGGCACCCCTCCAGCATTACCGATGACAACGTCCTGCTGGTTGATGCACTCATTACGCAGGACCGCCGAGTAACAGTGAACGCCATAGCCGCCGTGGTCGCTCCACGACAATGCACGACCTCATACGGCCAACACAGTCGCGGCACTCCTGCAGAAATTGAAATGGGCGGTTCTCGGCCACCTTCCATACAGTCCAGACCTCTCTCCCTGTGATTACGCCATGTTTGGTTCCCTGAAAAGGGCTCTGCGGCGCCAACGATTCACCCCGGGCGCCGAAGTCCAGCTCTAAGTGCGGAACTGGTTCACATCGCAGCCCAGGGAATTTTATGAGACAGCCATTCACCGCCTCGTGTCACAATGGGACAAGTGCCTCAACAGTCAGGGCCAGTACTTCTAACATACAGGTACTGGTTTCTGTAATTATGCCTCCGGCTCGTTACTTCTTGAATGCACCTTATGTAACAATCCAACATGGCAACTATCCGAAATATTTAGACGGTTCTCAATATCTACGAATCTGTTTCAGCAATCAAACTGAAATTTTGTATATTGATAAAGGCTATTTAAGTTCACATATGGAATTTCAACAACCTGATGAGCAGAAATCCAACATGACGGAGACACAAAATTTAAATATACAAATGAATTTTTCTCGCGACTTTTCATCCGAGCGCTGTAAAACTTGTCACGCTGTATCCTACTTCAAACCTTCATATAGCCTATTGACGTCTAATTTAATGGAGTTTCATGAGAACTTAAAAATTGTGGCTGTGCAAATTCTTTAAAATCCCTTTTGTATTTCTCATGTCCTAAACAAGCAATAGAAATGTAGTTTGGTATAATGAACTATAATTTGAATATTCATTCGCTGGCCTATATGCTATAAGAAACAATCTAACATGGCGTCCATACCGGTTCACAATATCTCCGAAACTATTTAAACAGATTGAATTTTTATGATGATAGAGGAATATTATCTAAGTACATATATGTAACTTTCCAAATCCCGAGAAACACAAAAACAATATGGCGACCAAGAAATTTTCGAATATTTCAAATATTTTTTCTAGTATTCTAATCACCTAACAGTGATGCTAAGAACATCGAATCTTTATTCAGACCTTAGTATAGAGACATCTCATGTTCAATTATTCTTAAAAATGCAAGATGGCATCAGTTTTAATTTTGAAGGTCTTCTTCTTTTTTATTTTACGTATCCTATTCAAACGATTGAAGAGAAGATTCGTATGTTACGTTATTGTAGTAATTATAATACAATGGCATTAAATTCTGTTGCTTTGTTTTCGTAAATCAAAGAAGCCGTGCATTTGAGTTTACAATTAAACTCCCGTGACGCGTTACAGAAAGATGCTATCTCTTGGGAGGAGTTTTATTCACCGATACTGAAAGTTATATATTCTAACACAGAGATGGGCACAATTCGGCTCATTGAGCAGCGCTCCTGCTCCGGAAGGAGAAAGAGCCGAGTATGCGCTCTCACCGAAGTTAAACTTGTAGCTGCTGGCACGTTACAAGCGGCATATCACAAAAGCTTTATACTTGTGCCCTGTTTGTTGTGCATTAGATGATTAGGTTATGGTGCTACGTACATACGCTTAATTATATTCCTTTTATTAGGCTCAGTGTAGGAAACATAAATAATTACTTTGACAGCTGATAAGTGCACACTCCTTTGCCCACTACAGATAGTCCTGAAACTACAATAAGCCAACCTAACAACTTGTTTAAAACACAAGGAACGAAAACTTGCTGTAGGAGTACAGAAAAAAATACATGAATAAATATAATTCAATACAAACAAAACATAGGCCTATGTGTTCTTATATATCTGAACTGTCATTTTGCAGATGTTGAGGAGGTATGCGTATCCTTTCGCTGAAGCAGACTGGTTACATTTGGAGCGATCGATATCGCACTTGCAATTCGAAGAACGGCAGTGAGATGTGCGTCAGTTAGAGTGGCTCTTCGTGGAGATTTGTTGATCTTCATTAGAGAGAACAGTTTCTCACACAGATATGTTGAACAAAACATTGATAGAAGTTTGGCAGTCATTTTGTGCATGTTTGGGAAATGTGTTTGCGAAAACTGTTCATACAAATGTGTTAAGCTTGTTCGTGATTCATATTTAGCGTACAGCCGTACACATTATAGAGGCCTGCTCGGCCAGGTACAATGCTGTACCTATGCTTGCGCCTTGACTGCGCATATTGCCATCTAGTCGTCCCAGCACAAACTATTAGCGAGCAGTCAGCTGGTCCCGGCTCCTTGGCTCCGCTCGCGCTCATGTAGTTGGGTCCAGGAGCTGCGCTTTCTCATTGCCCACATATGTTCTAGCACTTATAGTGGAGACATACAGAAGGTCGTGTATCTAAAGCTATTTAGCATACATCACATGGAAACTCCTTTTAATAGCCGGGACAGTTTTTAGTAGAAAAGACCAGTAGTATATATGACTATAGGCCATTTAGTTCATCACGGAACAGGCTCAGGGGTAACGTTCTCGCTTGCTGAACCCAAGGTTGCAGGTTCGAAACCTGGCGCAGTCAGCTGGCATTTGAGGGTGCGCAAATGCGAGGGAGCCGTGTCAGTAGATTTACTGGCACGTTAAAGATCCCCTTCGGGGCAAAATTCCGGCACCCCGGCGTCTCTAAAAGCCAGTGTAGTTAAAAGGGACGTAAAACCAATAACATTATTATTATTCATCACGGAACTACTTGTTATTAAACAATAAGTTATTTGAAGTATAATTTGAGTTGTTTTACTTCATTGCAAGTATTCTAGTTTGCATTCTCCTTATATTAAAATTCGTTTTAATCACATTACCAATGTTTTGTTGAATCTTTCGTACAGGTGAGTATCGGTTAGTTTAAATAACGTCTCTACAAATGAAGAACATCGTAAGCTTGTGCCTTGCACTTCAAAATTACCGTACTGAAGTTCCCATGATCCTTCAAATGTAACGTCGAAGGTCTGCGCTTTCAAATCCATACCTATGCATTTTAAAGGTAGGGTGCGCCGTGCGGAGCAAAGAGCCTGGTCGTAATAGTTGTACAATAGGGAGGAACACCGAGATGCTTGTGATGCCCTCTCTCAGATGTTGGGCCTCTTTAATCATTATCAGTAGGCTATGTAGCACTTACCGAACAAGCATCTTTATTATCATCAATGGCACAAATGTATCGTCGTCTCCAAGGAGTAGCAATTCCGTATGTGGATTCGCATTTGCTGTTTTCAATCACCTTCACATCAACTTTTTGCAGGTTACGAGAAGCGTGTCCAAACGGTACATTGGAGCCCCATCCAGTCAAGGTCACCACTCTCCCTTTAAAAGGGTTTTCTATATCCACTACCTGTGGTAACTGGACAGGAGACACCCTTTCTGTGGCTTCAAACTCTTCTTGCATCTGGAAAATAAATAAAAAATTGATCAAATTAAGAAATACGAGGATTGAAACCAGAGAAGTTTATTTATGTATATTTTAACAGAATAGATTCGAATTCAGTCAGCAGTGGCTCGTAGAAATTCTGTTGGGGGTACAGGAGGCAGTTGTCTTCGGAGATATTGCACGAAAAATCTTTCAAACAAATAACTGTATCCATTGTGGGGGTTCCATCTTTCATCCTGAGTGGTATAGGAGGTGGTCTGTGACTCAGTACTTCCCAATCACTGAGCAATGGAGCCAGCTACCCAAGCACAGACATTTTATTTTACCTAATCTTTGAAATAGCTTAACACCGTACAATTAGTTCCAAACTATTAACAGCTGAAATAATGAGAAGCTATAGACTATTTATCACAATTCGTACAATAAATTATACACACACCATACTGAAGCCATTCGCCGCTAGTGTCTCGGATTTATGGGCTTAACATTATGAATATCATGTCCCTGGAAACAAATTCAGGAAGAATTAATTAAATATGCATCTGGAAGGAAGAAGTCGCTCACATTTACGGCAATGAGCCATAAAAATAGGGAGTATCGTACTTTTTCTTATTCTGCCATGGCACGGCCAAGCCCACGAACGTTAACCATTGGAAATACTGAATTTGAAAATATTTGGAAGTACGTTGCACACAATGGATTTAGGAGTGGTTCCCTTTGTGTAGCGCGTATCGGTTGGCGAACCGAGGACAGACTTGGAAACTACTAACTGGCAGCGTTCACCTACTTACTGAACCTACCCAATGGTAGTGTATGTGAGACACAGAGAGAGAAATACAGAGACAGAGGAAAAGTATTTCTAGTGGAATTTCTTCACTTGGGAAGACAGCTATATAAACGTCACTAGGAAGTAAAATTGTAAATTGTAAATATTATAAGAAATACAGTGCTGAAAAATATGTTGCATATTGCAATTTCGAGACTTGTTTATTTGTCTATGTGCATGTAATCACATTATACACAATATAGGGTACTCTACCCGAATATACGGACTCGGTGGTGGCTTCGGTGGCGTAGTTGGTAGCATACTGACCTTCTATGCCCAAGGTCGCGGGTTCAAACCCGGCCGAAGTCGTCGGATTTTTTTAAAGACCGTTAAAAATCCCTCAGTATGCCTTCCTTCGGAGGGGAAAGTAAAGCCGGCCGTCCCATATCATGGATTTATGGCATGTTAAAGAGACTTCCACTAATTACACGGCCGGTGAATTAAAACTCAGCAATTCTTCTAGGTTTGTGCCGTATCTTGTGTGGGGTTTGGCCTAGGACACCACGCTGGCTCATCGGTTGGCTCTTGGTGTCCCCGTCCGGACCCGCACAGGAGTAACGAACTGCGCGCTACCTCCCTTTACATAGAGTGAAACTGCACTACTTGACTGCGAGAACTAAAAGCTCAAGCAGCCTCAACCTCCCTATGAAGGCTTCCAAAAAGGTTGTATATTGGCTTTCACGGCCGGTGAATTAAAACTCAGCAATTCTTCTAGGTTTGTGCCGTGTCTTGTGTGGGGTTTCGCCTAGGACACCAAGCTGGCTCATCGGCGGACTCATGGTGTCCCCGCCCGGACCCGCACAGGAGTAACGAACTGCGCGCTACCTCCCTTCATGTAGAGTGCAACTGCACTACTTGACTGCGAGAACTAAAAGCTCAAGCAGCCTCAACCTCCCTATGAAGGCTTCCAAAAAGATGGTATATTGGCTTTCACGGCCGGTGAATCAGCAATTCTTCTAGATTTGTGCCGTGTCGTGTGTGGGGTTTCGCCTAGGACACCAAGCTGGCTCATCGGCGGGCTCTTGGTATCCCCACCCGGACCCCCACAGGAGTAACAAACTGCGCGCTATCTCCCTTTATAAAGAGTGCAACTTCACTACTTGACTGCGAGAACTAATAGATCAAGCAGTCTCAACCTCCTTATGAAGCCGTCTGTCCTGGTAGCTACCAGGTAGCGGGGAGACTTGTAAACGGGGAATCTATGATTAAGGGCTTCATGCCAAGGCGTATACAGTTTGGGACTAGCTCGACACCCCAGAGACGGCTTTTTAAGGGGCAACCCTCTGATGAGTTTTTGGGCCGCTTACGAGTCATTCCAGAATCCTCCTCCGCGAATACTACCTACTCCGAACGAGGGCCATTACTGTGGGCCCCAGCCAAGGCAATACCTACCTGGCGATAGTAAGTATTGCCCGGGGTCCTAGTGCCTTGAACAGACACATACCCCTCGGCATGCACATGATATGTTCTGCGCAAGTATTCGGCCGCGCAGGGACCTCCGTGGTTAGGCGGATACTACTGCAAGGGTACATGGCGCACCCACCTGACTCGGTTGGGAAATGCTGTCCAGGCTTTCTAGCCAGATGGCAGCATGAACCGTTATTTCCAAGGGTCAAACCAAAATTGGGACCGGAAAATCGAAATGGACCGTTTATGGCCCCCCTATTTGTCGCCTTTTACCACAGGCAGGGGATACCGTGGATGAATTCTGCTCTCCCCATCCACAGGGGTCTTCCAAAACAAAGTCAGTCATGACGGCCCTATTAGTTGCCTCCTACGACGGGCAGAGCATACCGTGGGTGTATTCTAACCCGCACCCACAAGAAGGACAGACCTAGAAATGGCGTGAGTTGTCTTGGGGATTCGGTAGCACTTAATTCCTCGTGAAGTACTGTACCCAACTGTCATCATGTGGACCATGTGTTCGTATCCCAGCTAACTCACGGTATTTCGAGGTATGGGACGTTCCTGCCCACCATATGACCACATGCTCAGGATTTGAGTCTACCAGGTAACTACTCTACATGAAATACACAACATATTCCTAAAATAAAATATTTACTGGTCTAAAATCATGGCTATACAACAAATACAAATAAAGGACAAATTATAATTAATTCCCACAAATAAAAATAGGGTTATTCTGTGAGTTTTCTTCTTAAAATAGTGCTACACTGCACTCAAATCTAATTCTAGCATCCTGTAAATGATACTTTCAGACTTCCATGGGTTTCCATAGTGTTCATCATGTGACACAATTTTAGTTAACTGGAGTATCATAACACAAAAGTCACATATCACATTACAATGACATTAATAAAACATTACTCCGTTTCTTATGGCATTACTTTGATTAGCATCAATTCATTATTTTCTGCATTCATTAACAAATATTTGTTGTGTCGTGTGAATCATCTTCCTTCTTTCCATCAATATGAACGCTTTAAGAAAAGTGGTACTTATCCCTTCCAAAATAAACATGGATAGAATATTTTATAGTTTCACCATACAACGATTTTCTGGGTCTTGTCGGGCTTATATCGTTACAAACGTGTCATGTTCCTAGAAAACACATACCCGTCTGCATAAATTAGCGTGAACTGGCAAAATGCACTCCAAAAGAAGATGCCTACATTATTTTGGTTCAGTTTTCCTCCTCAGAGAATATCTGAGCCAAATATTATCTGATTTCTATGATCCAACAACGTATGTGTGCTGCAACACACCATTCAATTCAACTGGCATCATCATAATAATCATATCTTAATTGCATATTGAAATATCGAGATTCTTCAGTGTCCTACTATGACTATAATTTACAAGGGACTGGTCGACCGACCTTCTCTCCCCTTAGCAGGCAATAAAATTCGTTCCAGCTGGCTAGTCAAGATGGCCGCCGCAGAAGTGGTCTACTACCCCACCTCCTCTCATCTGCTGTCAAGGTCAGGTTTGTTTACAATTGCAGTACTGGAGTTACGCTAGGTGTGGTTCCTAAGTAATTGAGTCATTTAATTATTTAACACCTATCTTTATAGTGTTTCGGGCTCAATTCGGCTCCTTAATTAACATTTATGGCTGGGGATGGAATTCCTGTGATAGCCTTGCCGTTCTATGGTGACTACTAGTGGCTTTAGACGCGCATCATAGTGAAAATCCACGATTTTCACCAGCAGCTGTCAATAAAATATAAGGAAATCTGCGTTTCCTAAACGACGAATATGATCCTTACCTCTCAGGGTAGATCATTTATACACATGCTCACTGCGTCTCGACGGACGTCATTCGTGGCCATAATTCATGCAAGCGTTGGATACAGACAGGCTCTGTCCAATTCGCTGCGAATAATACAGTATGCTCAAACGGCGATACTAACCCGTAGATTCAGCCAACTTCTCACCTAACGCGCAAGCTATACTAGTTGGTCCCCGCAATTATTTACGTAAATCACTGGATTCTACGTTATTTCTGCACGCAATATGCGGCTTCAAACAATACTTCACATAGATGACTCAATTATTAAGGCACCCGCGTTCTCTCTGTCATACCACTTAAGCCAAAGCTTTAAATACCTCCTAACAACAAGGTATAAATTTACTGGCTTACTTTACTTTAATGGTCCTCAAACATAATCCTAAGGATTGACCATATCAAATATTCATTCCACACTTCATTGACACTGAAAAAGCTCTCGTATTTCGCTATATTCCACGTTACTTTCTTACTGTTTACCAAAATACAGTATCTTTATATTAGACCTGACACACCTTGAACGTTATTTAGGCCAAAAGTGCCTATTACTTTACTGTTGCCGACCCCAGATTATTATTATTATTATTATTATTATTATTATTATTATTATTCATTTAACGTTACCGTTACATCCATCACTATTTTCGACCTGAATGGCCCTAAACAAATCACCTTCCAAGCCATATTTTATTCAAGACGAGTGGTGAAAACTCGTTCAGTAAGTGACTGTTACATCTTATTCTCAAAGTGATAAATCGTTACATGGTGAACTATTTAGTTATAATAACATTGTAAATTGGTACTCACTTTTTCCTTTTCGCTGGATAGTGCCAGTATTTCAGCTTCAGGCCCACCATGACGCTTGATTTAAGCCATCATGTTATATTTTACACAACACTTAAATTCACACATTTTCCACCTGATAAACACACTTTTATCAGTGGCCTCTTTCACTTCTACACAATGCATATTAATCACTATACACATGAACACTTTTAAATCACTATTACACAATTTATGTACACTTATTCACTACTTCACAGGTTGATCCTTAAATCGGACTTCTCCTACGCCTGATCTCAGAGATGCGATGCAATTACGCCAACCGCTGGTCTACGTGAAAATCTAACAGCGTTTTACGGACGTTCGATCCTCGTCACCTGCAATATCGTTCAGCTCACTATCCAGATTAGGTGGCAATGATTCCCAAGCTCCCATCATTGTAGTGATCCTGATGATAATGTCATATACAATTCTGACAATACCTCCCGGTATATGAAATGTTCAAAGACATTATAAGTTCTTTTTTCGCTGTGGCGAATTTATATTTGCGTCAGATAATAGATAAATATCTGTATTAAATTGACTTCGACGCACTTCATGATTATACTTATGAAGCTGTATGACTTGCTTCTATTGTTCTTCGACGGCTGGGCGTTGATACTTTAACATTTGGCGCGCTACTGGCAGCGTATTAGTTACGTGTATACAGACTGAAGACAACAAGACAACTCGCTGGTGTGAGCTGCTCCCCCCCATATAAAATAGTCCACTGGACACATGAGAGCGACTCCTTTCTTGAAATAATACCTCTTCAGCCGAAATGACATATGCATCTTGTTTATTTAGGTGTGGAGGTTTCATAAACATTCGCGTGCACGCGATCGCTTCGGCCAATTAATTACAATTAATTGCCTTAGTTCAGCGCGTCAGGACGCCACTGTGGTGGTTCCCCTTTGGCTGGACACAAAATCACTGCTCTCGAGCGTAGGCTAGGTTGTAATGCGTTCATTTGGGGATCTAGGCTTTAAATTAGGTGAAAAACCACTCCTAAATTACCTCTCCGTGAATATATTCACCTGGGTGTATATTTCACTCCATTTCAATGCTCCACTTGGCTGTAATTAATTAATTTCCGTGGGCAATCATCCCTACTCCCGATTCCATCGTTGTCAAGCGGTGAATACCCGAGTCATTAATTTTGGGCTCTCTCCTCGGTCCAGACGTAAATAGTGCGCTCGGCGCCTAAGGTCTCCACCCACTTGCTAAGTGTAATTTGTAAAACGTCGAACTGGCCTCCTCTCATTCTCGTATGCTCTGAAAACGTATATTTCCTTGCATTCGGCTACAATTCTTCACCTTAAATTGCTATGATATTCACATATAGGTCGTGAAATCATGCTACATTATTATATGTCAGTATACCTCTCATTGCTCTTTGGGTTCCCTGTAATTGCTCCCCCTCAGAGATAAATGGTTCGACTCTAGGCATAATCAAGTGCCTGGTCTTCTCTGATAAGACCCGAGTTCGATGCCAGACTGCCGTGACTGATTGGGCACAGTACGTGTGTCCGAAACTCTGGATATGTCAGTTCATCTTCTCGGCCAAGCACGAAACCTTCCACTGCGTTTAACATATTTTGTTCTCCGAGAAAAATGCTCCTTCATCCATCTCATCCATTAAGGTAAGTATCTTACCCCTTAAACCAAGGTGGTGCAGACACGAGAGTTCAAAGAAATAGGCTAATTTGAATTAATACGGTCGTGGGACATGGACTTCACAAAACCGAAAAATCTACGCCTTGGTAGGTTGTGTGAAAATACGAAGTACGGTACCTCCCTTACTCCCATCCATGCCCACTAGTACAAGGTAGCATAACTTCTAGCCGTCATGTTTCTAATAAGAAGAATAAAGGCGATCCCTCTGAGTAATGTGGTCATTTAAATTTGACGGGTTATTATTTTTTGCAACATATATTTTGATGGATTCCTTGATGTTAGAGCTCTACCTTTTAACTCCTTTATAATTTGTATATCTCTCTCTAAGTTTGTGGATTTATGGTAATTTAGTAACTGTGTTCACAATAAATCACGGCATACCCTCAGTGGTTTGCTGATGTTGCCGTGATTTTTGTTTTTGAAGATCAGAGACCATATATGGGTCTGGTAATATTTTTTGTATTTTGTCTTGTGTATTTGGATCTGATGATGCTCACTTGACGAGCGAAACATATCTTCCTATAGTATTCCCCTTCTTCTTTAGTCCATGACAAATATATATAGTATTTTTAAACACACAGTTTTTTTGCTGGTAATCAAAGTGATTCGGATTTTATTGTGTTGACTGACAGAAACGCAATATCAATTAAGTCATGGCTAGAAACTTAATAAATATCTTACCTCAACAATGGCGATGTCATTGATATATTCCCCTGGAAAAAAATCAGGATGGATATGGAATTTTAATTTTTTTGCGACCTGGGCATGTTCTCGATCCGCGTAGGAATTCGTGCCAGCTACAGCAATCACTGCCCCCAAGTTGTCCTTAACTAGTGGTTCATCTTCAAAGCAGTGACTGACTGTGAGAATGTGACGGCCGTTTATCAATGATCCTCCACAAAAGTGACAATCTAAATACTGGAAGGACACCTGCAAAAGAGAAATTAAAGTCATACTAAGTTTGTTTGCAAGACTACTGTCGCCGACTGGTGCAAAGTCAAATACGTATTTGGCAGATTTAAATTTGAGTCTCTATAATACAGACCCGGGCCATATGGGCCCAGATCACGGCCTCCTCAATATACAGTAGTTTCCCCTATCTGAACTGTACTGAAAATTTAACGTGTAGTTGGTGAAGCTATGCACGATCATTAGCGAATTCTAAAAAAAGTTTGGTGCTTTTCAGTCGGTCAACACGAATGTACCCAAATAGAGCTGGGTTATGCCCTAATCCTGAAATAAATTACATGAGATTAATAAATACACTAGGATGACCAGTTTCGATCGTCAAGCGATCATCAGAAGATCCATTACACTTAGGCTATAACATCTATGATTAAGAATACAGGTGAAAAATATATACAATTATGTACAATTATTTAGTTGCAGTGTTGGTAATGCAACTGTCAGTGTATGCTAAATGTGGTATATCTAATGTTAGGCGAAATTCTAAAATGGTGATAAAAATCCGGAATTTGTCTGTTCGGGGTGATTATATGGTTATACAAAATCAACCATGGTTATACTGTAATAATACAGGCTGATACTTATCCGGTTGTCTTCCTAACTGGGACTTCAAGCAGTTTCGTGTTCACTCTGGTACCAGTTATAGTCGAATAACCCGGGTGTTAACTGGACGAGACTGGGAGAAAGGGAAAAACCAGTCTCGTCCAGTTAACACCCGGGTTAGTCGACTATAACTGGTACCAAAGTGAACACGAAACTGCTTGAAGTTCCAGTTAGGAAGATAACCGGATAAGTACCAACACTGCAACTAAATAATTGTACATATTGTATATATTTTTCACCTGTATTATCAAACATAGATGCTATAGCCTAAGTGTAATGGGTCTGATGATGATCGCTTGACGATCGAAACTGGTCATCCTAGTGTATTTATTAATCTCATGTAATTTATTTCAGGATTAGGGCATAACCCAGCTCTATTTGGGTACATTCGTGTTGACCGACTGAAAAGCACCAAACTTTTGTTTACTTTGGCAACACTGAAAAATGGCTTCAAACCTCACAACGAAATCTAAACGAAACATAATTTATACTCATTGGCTAGATCAAACCGTTGAATAAATCTATTTAATGAGGCCATGGGATGTCATTCAGAATAGGTTCGAATATGTCCCGATTTTGCATTACATAACCTCCAATTTAAACGGCCGACGTTAGTTTCCTAGTTTTATAATGTCTAAGTGTGCCTACTTACCCCCGGAACATGACTGCAATCTGGAGCTGCAGGAAGTCCACCTATTAGAATGCTAGGGCGGACACTGGTAATTGTGAAAGGGGGTTTCCCGTGTTTTCCCACACTCCCTCCAGACAAATACTGGGGTTAAACCTAACATCAATTCCCAGTGCACCTGTTCCAATCCTAGACCCAAATAATTACAATTACATACACGTGTGCAGTCACTACAAAAACATAGCTTTTCAGACATATTCAACACCCATCCAAGTGCAAGGATTTGATGGCCAATGTTGTGCATTTTACATATTTGTTTTAGGTATCGTTATTAAGGATTCTATTAAAAAAAACTCTCAACATTAGTTTAAGGTTGTTAATTTCGCACTCTCATTTTAACGATCATGAGCTCAAAGTGTCGTTTTATTTTCCATAGCTACAGACATGTTACCAGCATTAATGAACTACATTGCTTTTGTTGATACCAACCTAACGGTACAATTTAACACACTTCCTTAACACAAAACGTAGTTGTTTTAGATTTTATAGGATTGATATTGATAGATTAACACTAGTCATTTCTTTGGATAAAATATAGTGTGCAATCGCATATTTCAATTTAATGGTACATTTACAGTACTTAATCAATTAACAACACAGTATTTTATGTATTTAATCGTATGGTGATTACATACAATATACAATAGACATAAGACACAATTACACTTTAAAGTCCATGCTTTTCAGCCAACTAATTATATTTGGAGTGAGACTGAACCAGTCGTCAGGAAGTTCAGAGTATAAATGAAGAGAGCAGTGTTGCACTAGATGTTCAATCGTCTGTTCTTCGTGATTACACTCGCAAATTAATGAGCTGATCCCTCCCCACTTGTACCAAATGAACACAGTAGGTTGGATGGACGTTTCTTAAAGATTGGACGAGCATATGGTTTTGTAAGTACATCTGCTAGTTGTTCTTGCAAAGGACAATATTTTATCTTGTACCATGCTCTCTTGAGCTCATCGCTTATAAAATGTTATTGTACATCAATATGCATACTGCCTCTTGTCATTTGACCACTCATGATTATGGTGATGAGCGGTACTTTGATGGTCGACATTGAGAGTCATCTCCACTTGCTTGTTTAGCAGTTCTTGTAATGAAGGTCTTCCGGTACTTCATTTCTTGACAGCAGTTTGCAGCTGCTATGTACTCTGCCTCGGACGTGGTGGATCTTGCTACTACTGCCTGTTTATTTGAACACCAACTTACTAGACCGTTTCCACAAATGATAACATGTCCAGATGTGCTATTTCTGTCCAATTCATCTCCAGCCAAGTCTGCATCACAATAGGCAGTTGTGTTGTTGTTGTTGTTTCCTATGGTTAGCCCGGATTCCAATCCATCAGCTTTCTTGCGTTCCAATAGAGTTGTGTGAGGTTTCCAGAAGTTCTAGCAGTCACATCAAGTTTGTTGCAATGTAGCAGGTGCCCCTTATCCATTTTACTTCCAGGTTCGTGACAAAGTGTGCATTCTTCAGATCTCAGGATGTTGATTCATTTCAGATGAGCTGCAAGACAGTTGTGGCCAGTGTTAAGTCTGAAGAAGGCTACAGCTTCTCTTCTTGGTGTTAATTTATATTGATCCCATTTAGCATCAATGTCTTTCCATAATTTGGTTTCTGCTGTTTTCTTTGCCATTTCTTCATACCTGATTTTGATAGTATTTTTCAAGATCCTTTTTGCTGACATAAAATCAGTCTGACTGACAGGTTGTTGTAGTGTGGTACCTTTTTTTGCTAATCTGTCTGCCTCTTCATTTCCTGCCATTCCAACATGAGAAGGGATCCACTGAAATGAGATCTGTTTGTGGAGTCTTTAAAGGGTTTTTATCATACAAAAAAAATCTTTCAGTTCTTTATTTTGGGACTTATAACTTGACGA
Source organism: Meconema thalassinum (assembly GCA_946902985.2). NCBI lineage: Eukaryota > Metazoa > Arthropoda > Insecta > Orthoptera > Tettigoniidae > Meconema > Meconema thalassinum. Next base: position 752,346,804 of record OX336388.2, on the reverse strand, counting down.
GATGGCTTGGATGGCTGCTTTTGAATCTGTAATGATAACGCATTTTTGATAATTGTTGATAGGCAGTTGTTTTGAGGTTTCTATCTTCTTGGTTTCCTTTCAGATATCTGTGTTCTCTTGATGTTTGAGATGTCTTGTGTTTTGGATTGCTCATAGACCTACTCCCAAAGTTAATGGCATAGGTCATGTCAGGTCTATTTTTGCATGTTAAATATTGTAGACAACCTATGGATTGGTGGCTTTGGTGGCGTAGTTGGTAGCATGCTGAGCTTCTATGCCCAAGGTTGCGGGTTCAAACCCGGCCGAGTCGTCGGTTTTTTAAGAGCGCTAAAAATTCCTTAGTATGCCTTCCTTCGGAGGGGAAGCAAAGATGGCGGTCCTATGTCATAGATTTACACCTGTATGAAGCTAAATTATAGGTTAGATTTGATTGACGCTCTTAGGATCCAACGTACGTCGCCAGGAGCCGACTGCGGTGTCATCTAGTAACCAAGTTCAGAACTAGCTGGTCGTTGACGGTGGAGTTGGGTAGCAAAAGTCTAAACTACTTGAAAATCGAATGTCTGCAGTCCTTACTTGAATTTAAAAGATACAGTCAGTCTGAGAGACTAAGACTTTATATTATTACAAATGACGCATGCTACAAATGCTACACATGTTAGAAAGGCTCAGGAGGGCTTCTCGCTTCGCTCGAAGCCCCAGGACTCTTTCAACAGACTCCATTACCCATTAACTTAGGCTTCCCGCTCGGGGAACGGAGAGCGGGAGGTGCACTCTGCTGCATGACGTCACGCACACGCCATCTCCGTATTGCATAACGCCAGACCCCAGAAGTAAACTCAGAATCAACAGACTCCATTACCCTTTAACTTAGGCTTCCCGCGCAGGGAACGGAGAGCGGGAGGTGCACTCTGCTGCATGACGTCACGCACTTGCCGTCTCCTTATCGCATAACGCCAGACCCCGGGAGTAAACTCAGACTCAGTGCATATGCACTGAACAACATGATGACGTCATACACGCCGTAACCGTGACGCATAACGGTAGACCAAAGCATAACGATGGAGTCGACAAGATCATTTGAAATGATAAACAGATAACACACAACGATACAGCTACCACAATTAACACCGGTTATCAGACAGATTCTACACACACCCAAAGTATACGGGGCTACATGACTGCGTTGTCGCAGCCCTTAAACTGAGGAACCAACCAACCTATGGATTGATGATATGGAAAGTTCTTGGTAGTGTTGTCTAGTTCTTGGTAGATTTCCATTATCGTGATTTGAACAGGTTTGAATTGTTCCTCAGTGTGTTTCTTCAGTACTTGTTCGCTGTAATTCTTTTCGTGGATGAATATTCCATCTTCATATTTCAATTCCCAGTCCTAGGCAGAGGGTTTGATTATCTTGTACAATATTTCAAAATTGCTCTTGAGTTTCTGGATCAATCCTTTTATTTGTTGCATAGGCCTATCTTCTCCCATCACAATTCCATCGTCAACATATATTGTCCAGGAATAGTTTCTTCTTAGTGTTTTTGTGCTTGAAAACACGCAGAATTAGATTTTCTTTCTTCAAGAAAGCGTTTGCTCCATTTTAAATGCTCTTACTAAGAGGAGTTCCAATGGCCTATCTTCCTAATGTTAATTTATAACAACTTAATGTTCCTTTTTTAAAGAAACTACTGGGTAGATTTAGATGAAATTTTATTTGTATACTTAGTGATCATTTCGTAGTACTTTAACTCGGTCGTTCCATGTTTCTACGATTGTGATCATAATATTTCTTTATCTCGAAATTTTGGTTTAAAAATTTCAAAATATATCAATTTTTTCGAAACGTATTTCAGCTAGAAATACATTCCCGTGTGAAAATCTCATCTACACGCCAGGCTAAAGATGGTAAAAATTTGAGACTTCTGTTATAAGTGATAACTGAAAAAAGGAACATTTATGTGCAAAACAAGAAGTTCTGAGAAAATGCCATTTTAAAGTTTAGTACCAAGTGAGGTACCTCTTCTGGTATAGCTAGTACATCCCTGGACCATATGAGGGGCTATCTGGATCCTCTTCTTCAAACTATCTGGATCCTATAAAATAATTTGGGAGATATTGTGAACAGGTGGAATATATTGTATGGACGCCATGTGGGTATTCTGCTCACCATGTTCATGAAAGTCCCATAAGTTATTTATTTATTCGTATCAGAAGCATTAATGCTATATATGTATACATTAAAACTCTTACTGGATTAAATACAATTCAAAGTCACACTAAACAAACAAGAGTCTATACTACTTTTGCCCAGAAGTTAGCGACATCCAGATTTTCTCTCGCCTGAAGCAAATCTTGTACTGTGCATGTTTGAGGGCACCTGCTGCACTGCAACAAATGAGACGTAGTCTGGATTACACCACATTCACACAATGAGGACTCGATTTCGAAACCCCACTTCTGCAGGTTACTTTTACATCTTGTCACGCCTGCCCGTAATCTGTTCAGAGATCTCCAGGTACTCCATAAGTAATCTTATGTGACATACAATATTTCAGTTTGATTGCTGTAATAGATTCGTAAATATTCAGAACCGTCTACATATGAACTGATTCTTGATTTTCTTCTGATTCTTGATTCCTTGTTTTGAACTTGGTTTAATTTCCCTCTGATATCCCAACTGTATTCCAGATTATCTGCAAAGCTAATCTATACTCTATTTAGTTTGTTTTTGCCTACGGAAGCAATTGTAGGTGCTCCACATTAACTTCAGCAAGTATTTTTTTCCTTGTTGTGCTCAAAACAAAACTTTTTTAATTAAAATTTTTGTCAAGTTTATTTATTCCACTATCTCTTTAGATTGTCAGACGCTGGCATAGTTCTCCACGCTGGCGCAGAGTGAGTAACACGACTAAGGATCGGCTCGTGGAAATTGTGTACTTGGCAGGTGTAAACGCAGTGTAGAGAGGAAAAAGAAGTATAGTGTGAATCAATTCAGTGTATAAATTTTAGCTGGTGAGATTATTTCACACTCATCATCCTTTAATTTACATAAATCGTAAAAACTAAAAAGTGAAATGTCTTCTAAGAAGAGCAAGCAGCAGCAACAGCAGCAGCAGAAGCATCAGACAGGTAACGACAGTTCCAGTTCTACCAACTCCATAGAGGAAGTAGTACGGCGTGTGATGGAGGATTCCTTGCAGTCAAAATCATTTGTGGACCTAATTGTAAGTACTGTAGTGGATAAGATCACGGAATGTGTATTAAGTAAACTTGAGGAAACGATCCAATTCAACGTGAATCTTTGTGAGGACCTCAAAGTTCAGATAAAGAAACGGGATAAAGAGATCGAAGATCTCAAATCGGAAAGCAACTCCAAACACGACGAACTGGAGCAATACCAAAGGAGGCAAAATCTCCGTATCTTCGGTGTGCCAGAGCATCCTAACGAGGACACAGATAATTTAGTGCTGAAAGTTGCCGGGGACATTAAGGCAAACATCGCTCTTGCGGACATAGACAGAAGCCATAGGTTAGGCCCCAAGATTGGGACCAAACCCAGGCCAATCATAGTAAAATTGGCAACGTATCGTGCTAGGCATGAATTGTTTAAAAACAAGAAACAGCTCAAAGGTACCCCGGTGACTATCAGGGAAGATCTCACAGCCACAAGACTAGCGATTTTGAAGGCGGGAATTGCAAGATTTCAGCAATCCAACGTATGGACTTACGATGGCGTAATTTACGTGAAGAAAACAGATGGCAGCAAGCACCGTGTTACAAAGATGAGTGAGTTACCCAAAGCTTAAAGTAAGGCCACTTAACATATAGCAATAGATTGTGTTAGTAAGCAAAAGTTGGTACACCCTCTAAGATAACCCACACCACAATCTGTCTGTCTCTCTCTCCCGCATAACTGTTCATTGCATACCTCCCCTGCCGTGTTGCTGGTGCTATTTCAAACTGACCTTTCACTTTCCTCCCCTCAACAGCTGAATTCCACTCCACCCCTCCCTCCAAGATATCTCACAATAACTTGACCGCTAACACTTAACACTTTTCCTCATTCAATTGTATGAACACATATACAGATGATTATGTGAAATATCAAATTCGGTCAGAGGTGGGGAGGAGTATAGGTGAGTGTAAATACTTCTTAGATAGACATGAAGATAACAATAGTTTAAAAGTAATCCATTCTAATATTAGAAGTCTTGCAAAACACAAGAATAGCTTAGACGTTATTCTGAAGGCTTATGAAAATATATTTGATGTTGTGGTCTTAACGGAAACGTGGAAATTAAATAACGCAAATGTTACTAAACATAGCTGCTATAAATCGTACTATAATGAAAGTGAAATAAATCAGAATGATGGAGTAGTCATCATGATAAAAGATGGATTACAGCATGAAGTTAAGTGTGTAGCATATAAAGATTTCAAATTTATTCGAGTAGTTGTTAATAAAAGCGACAACAAAATAGCAATAACAGGGGTGTACAAACCACCAAAATACAACAAAACATAATTTCTGGAGAATTTAAATAACTATATAAAAACAAATTGTCAGCTAGAAAATGAATTAATAATTGGTGACATGAATATTAATTTATTCGAAAATCAAGATTCAGATGATTATTTAAACCTTCTTTAATGAATTTGATTTCAGATCTATAATCAATGGTACAACTAGGGAAACTGAAACTAGTAAATCATGCATTGACCACGCATTTCTTAAAAGTAGGCTTTCGAATGAAAACATTCTCTCTATAATCTCGGAAAGCAAAATAACTGATCACAATACAACAATAATTAGCCTAAAATTTAATCAAGTTAGTTGTCAGAAAAATAAACCAAACATTAGGAATTATCAAAGACATGAATTAGATTATGTGGAACTAAAACAGAAGTTAAACAACATCAACTGGGATAATAAACTTGGAGAAGGACATTTGGATACTAAAGTAAATATATTTATTGAAACAATACAAAGCTACATCCATGAATCTACTAAACAGTTAAACTCAAAGCGAGTCAAAAGAAAAGAGTGGATAACCCTTGCATTGGTAGAGTCCATTAATACTAGAGATAAATTATACCGCGATTATATGGCAAATAAAAATAATGAAGAATTAAGAGAGAAATATAAAAAATACAGAAACAAATTAAATGAACTAATAAACTGGGCAAAAATAGATTACTACAGACATTTAGTAAATGCTAGTTCAGGAAATCCTAAAAAGATTTGGGTTATAGTTAATGAGGTAGCTCAGAGAATTAATCAAAAAGAGCAAATTAGTGAAATAAGGTATCAGAATGAAATTTACAAAAGTGACACGCAAATTGCGAATAAATTTAATGAATATTTCATAAATAAGACTACCGAGATGTCCAAATGTATAAAGAAAAGTGGAAACCCCACACTTAATATAACTAGCAATAAGAGCTCATGCTTCATGGCCCCGGTAAATTCCACTGATTTGAAAAAAATCCTAGGTGACATAAGTGACAGTAAATCTATGGGAATAGACAATATTTCAGCAAAGGTTATAAAACAAAACATAGTATCATTAGAGAAACCGCTTTTAAATCTCATAAATCAATCTTTCACAGAAGGATATTTTCCAAAGCAACTGAAGTCAACAATAGTTAAACCAATCTTAAAATCAGGCAATACTATAGATATGGAAAATTATAGACCGATATCTCTGATTACAATAATAGCAAAAATATTTGAAAAATGTATCAAGAACAATATTTTCCAGTTTTTATTGAAGCATGACATTCTAACAGCAAGGCAATATGGATTTATAAAAAGTCGAAGTACTGTTGATGCAATGCAACACTAACTAAACAAATACAAGAAAAATTAAATTGCTCCACACCATCACTAGGAATATTTTTAGATCTTACTAAAGCTTTCGACACCGTAGCACATGATATTCTTCTCCAAAAAATGGAAAAATGTGGTATTCGAGGCACAGCTCTTAATCTCATCGGAAGTTACCTTACTGACAGAATCCAATATGTAAAAATAAATGACACATTGAGTGCACCGATGCAAGTAAAAAGGGGCATACCACAAGGAACAGTCTTAGGAACACTATTTTTTATTATATACATTAATGACATAGAAAAATCAATAAATAATAAAAAAATAGTTCAATCACCACTTATGCAGATGACACCGCTATATTTGTTGAAGGGAATACATGGGAAATAGTCAGGCAAGAAGCAACCGAAGCTTTAAAAGGGATTAAATTATGGCTGGATAATAATGAATTGTTTCTGAATGTAAACAAATCAAAATTTATTATTTTCACATTAAAAAACAATCAAAATTGCTTCAACGAGCTTACAGTACATCGGGAAAACTGTAATACAAACTGCAACTGCATAAAAATCAACCGCACACAAAATATAAAATACCTAGGAATTTATTTTGATGAAGACATGAAGTGGAGATCGCACATCAATTTCCTCACAAAGAAAATAAGGAGGACAGTTTATGTATTTCATTGTCTGAAACACATTGTCAATATTAAACTACTGAGAGATATCTACTTTGCACTTATTCAGTCTACTCTCACGTATGGAATAATTACATGGGGAGGAGCTTATCGAACTATTTTAAAAAAAGCTCAAGTAATGCAAAACTTGGTGTTGCGTATCATGTATAAAAAGGAAAGGTTATATCCTACGAATGAATTGTATGCGGAAGCAAACGTCATGAATATAGGACAACTTTACGCGACGGAAGTCTATAAATATATCTATAAAAATAAAAATTCAGTCATAAACATGAGCCACACCTACCAAACAAGAGGTAGAACAGGAAATATGTCTGTCCTCTTCAAACCAAATCTATCTATTGCAAAGCGTAATTTTCAATACTTTATTCCTAAATTTTATAATATCCTTCCTAAAGCCATAAAAGACCAGTTACATAAATCTACAAGGTTTATACGAAACGCAAAGATATTCGTGCGAGAAAATAAAAATGTAATTAAAGATATATTAAAGTAGCTTATTCTATAAATTAGCATTACCATTGCTACCTAGCTATTTCACAACGCTTATTTTAATAAATACAGTATATGTAATATATTTTCTAACATGAACACTTAACGTTATAATTAGGTAAGTAGAACTAATATGCCACCCACAAGGCCTTGCCTTACGTGGTATAGCTTACATGTATTCTTCCCTAACTCGGCTGAATTTGATATTCATCACATAGATCTCAAAATGTACATTTTTAGACTAATACGTTTACTTAGATGATAATCAAAAATAGACTAAAGTTATGATATGATGAAGATTGTACATGTTTAATATAACGGGACTCCAGTGATCAAGAGAACAAGTGAATTATACTGTTGTAGTGCAAAGGACAATGTGTATATAGCACACGCGATTTCTTGAACAATGTACGGACGTATGTCCTAATACTTAAAAAGCTATGTGTGTATATATTTTCTTGTATTGCTGGATGTAATATTGATTAATATTGACCTAGCGTCATTGCAATCTATGCACCTTGATTGTTGTTCTTTCTCAATCAAGACTTGTTTGGTTCATTCTTTCACAATTTTTTTATTATTGTCCTTCTGGTGAAATGTTTAGTGTATTCCAAGTACAACAGTCATTCCCCTTTTGAGATTACTCCTAGTTATAAATTATTGCTACTCTTGGCCACGGCCCTGCCCTGGCCTTACGCCACGGTATTTGATGATAGCTCGGGTTCTCAAAACCTACATTCAATAATAATTGAAGTTACTTACTCTTTTCACTATTGTCAACCTCACTTGGCTGCAATTTGTAGATGCGCCACGTGAACTTGGTTGTCTGCTTTTTTTCGCCTCTTGTGCTTTTATCAATTTCTTCTTTGGATATTTGGCATACTTTTCGAGTACAAAATTCCATTTTTTTGTAAAACTTTAAGCTTGAACACAATCGTGATCATAATAATAATAATAATAATAATAATAACAACAAACATTTGTAAATGAGCTACGAGCCCTCTCTTCCCTCACACTACTCTTTTTGAGCAAGTTCCAAATCCTTTCACACTATTATCCACTATATATGTCAGTACCTTTTTTATATTTATTTGTTGTTTTGCCTATTCTTGTCAATAAATTATAATTGTATGGGGTTCTTCCCATTTACCATTTCTTTTGATTCACTCCTGGACTTGTTCCTTATACTACGGTACTTCATCTTCCCTATGGTGGTGATAGCACTCTCTTCCAATTGCTCCACCTGTACTGATGTGTGTATTTGAATTGAGGTAGGATTGAGTAGGAAGCGGTCGTAGTATTGAGTTAGGTACCATCCCGAGAAACCCACTTCCAAGATAGCTGACATAGAATATCTTAAAGAAGTTTCAATAATTCACCAAATTGCCGAAGATAATGGTTTCAATAGAAAATATGTTAACAGTATTATTCACAAAATCAAGAACAAACCCGCTTCCAGATTAGCAAAAGAGGATAAAGAACCTTCCACTTCTGTAATGTTCACCTTTGTAAATCAATCCACCTACAATGTTACTAGTGTGCTCAAAAAATATAAAGTAAAAGTAGATTTCAGAACCAACAACACTAATCACAATAAATTTTTCAACTCGCATATTCTCAATAAAACAAACAAATATAATAATTCGGGCATCCACAGAATCAAATGTAATGATTGTGACGCGGATTACGTGGGACAAACAGGAAGAGGGTTCATCACCAGATTTTTGGAACATCTTAATGCCTCTAAACATAATAAATTTTCGGCGATAGACAACCATATGGTAGAAACCGGGCACAAATTCACAACCATAGAGAACGATTTAGTTATTTTACATCAAGAAAACTAAGGCACACTCATGAATATTCTGGAACAAATTAGGGATTGAAAAAGCACAGAGATTTAACCCTTCCCACAATCTTAATGAAATAATTTTTGAAACCAGTATTTTATACAGAACACTAATAGACGCATTATATAGTAATAGATAAATTGAGCAGATGTATTCCACCATTCTTACCATTTATTTTCCAAATTCAATAATGATTATATCTCTCACTTTTTCGCATTCATCCACCCCAAAACAACAGCCAACGGCACTTCATAAACATCCACATTTATTTCTCCTTAATTTTTATTCCCGTCCTCTATTTCCTTTCCCCTTCTCCCCTAGTATGTCTTTGGGCAATCAAAGGAGTGATATTTGTTTGGGACACGTTTTTTGATCTGCTGTTGTTCACGCCCAAACACACTACATACGGTGGGGCATGGCACTACTACAGGGATTCTGTTGATTTCTTTGTCATGATGTTCTCCAAGTGCAGCATAGAGACTAGTTCGAAAAACGATGACGCAACCAAATAGCGACTCACAACACCGGCCTGACTCAGAGGCTTTTTAATGCACCCAGGCCTGGATATCCAATTAGAAGATCTTCCAAGGAGAAATGGAAACAATTGAACTTCTTATTATTTATTTCACAAATCTTTATTCGTGTAACGTATGTTCTTATAAAGGTAATTTATCTTTGTTATTTTTATGTACAGGCTGAGGAAGAAGGAGTTTTACCTTCGAAACATGTACCTGTGAGTAGGTTCAAAATAAGTATTGAAAAGGCAGAATCCCTTTGTTTTCTTTCTAATATAGAGGTAGGAATCGAATCCGCCTCGTCTCAGTTTTGCCTCACGAGGCTGTGTGTATTCCGTTCCAGCCTTCAGACCAGAATTATATTTCTTGGTAGAGGCGGGCATCGAACCCGAAGCTCCGAGGTCACAGGCAAGAATGCTAGCCACTACGCAACGAGGCGGACTCTTCGATAAAAGGGAGGTATGGCATATCACTATGAATCATCAGCACTGAGAACAAAACTACCCACGAGGGGTAAAAGAATTAAGTAACGTAGTCCATTCATCACAAAGTCACAGATCACATTCAGAAAGGAAGTAGTCACAATATCTGTACTCAGTCAGTCCTGTCAGTAGGGATTGCAAATTTAACTTTCACTGATTTAACATCAAATCTTTGTTTATGTGTTCTTTGGTAATATAAGTCAATTGTTTTATCAGGCAATCTTTCATTCAGGTAGTCAATTATAATCACGTGGTCTTCATCCTGTAGTTGATTAATTTTGGAGTATTGGCTCTCAAGCATGTGGATCGCCCTGCTATCCTGAGAGGAGATATTTTCTACTCTACTATTCTTGATTATCCTTGTGATAATCTGGCACCCAACAACATCAAGATACAAAGAAGAGGTAAGAGAGCGATAGGTAGGACGCACTATAAATTGAAGGACTAGATCACCATGTTTCTGAATGTTTCCCGTTTTGAGTTCCTTGAGTTCGTGCCTGTGTAGCCACTTATACTGTACTAAGTTGACCGGCCGCGGTGGCCGAAAGCGCTAACACTCGGCAGTCCTAAAAGGGACTTATACTTAAACATTAACGTGAAGAAGACAAAAATATTAGTTGTAAGTAAACATCCTGAGCGAAATCACACCAACATCAGGCTTGCTAACAAAGTAGTGGAACAAGTCACCAGTTTCCCTTACCTCGGAAGTTTAATCACAAATGATAACCGCTGCAGCAAAGAGATAAGAAGAAGAATAGCGCTTGCCAAACAAGCATTCAGCAACAAAAGAACTCTTCTGACTAATATACATCTAGATATTGTACCCATTTGGGGGACAGGGGTTCGAACCTATGACATTTTAGATAAAGAAATAGAAAAGATTCAGAAGACATTAAGTTATATACAGGCTAGCTATGAGTAAATATGAAGCAACTCAGGCAATGACGCAGAACAGTTGATAGCCGTATCTAACATTAGAGGATGCAAGCTGTGTATAAATCATGAGTACACTCATAGAGTGGAAAAGTTGGTTAGTGCAGATAGGCAGGGAATCCACCGCCAGGTTCAAGTCAGCACTTTTAAGGCAACATTGGATTGCAGCCCAACACCGCAGTATTGCGAAATAACCCGTTTTCTTGGGAATAACGCAAAATCGTACAAGTATTTTTGTGTCAATCAGGAAAATCCTGAGACTTAGGAATTAAGGAGGAATAAAAATTATTAACTTATGCACAGGAGAAAAGTGTTTACGAGGCATTACGTAATTGAGGCGGAGCCGTGCAATAGTTCAGAGTAGGATGAAAAAAAGCATGACGCACACATGGGGTAAGGACCGCTTTTGAATTCTTTTTATAAATTCCAGCGATCGATTTTCGGAAAATAAGATGAAATCGTAACGTTTGGACCATGAGGAACATGATGGTTATTTTTTCAAAGACGTGCGACGTCTGCCTCAAAAGTTAGTTTCGAGAAGGAGAGGAAAATGATTTATTTGTGCGGGTTACGAATAAATAGCCAGGCTTCCAGCCAGAGAGTATTCAGTCTATCGTAGGTGTCATAGAGCACGGTACTGTTTCACCAGTTTAATTCAGTCTCACGGACCCTAGTGAAGGGTATCGTACTGTTTCAACCGATATTCAGTCTTCGCCGACCGTGTGAGTGAGTCGTGCTGGATCGCAGTAATTCAGTCATCAATGTCCGCAGTGGCGGGACATGCTGTTTCATAAGTACAAGTTATAACTACGCCGAGATACGAAGTTGGACCCGATCAAGGGCACAAAGTAACAGCAACAAGTATTCAGTCTTCGATGCTACTCCAAGGAGAGCATGCTGGATCAGTGTCGCCAGATCGCCATTATACGCTAAGTCGTCAACAAGATTAAGTCTTCAATTTTGGTCAGTCCAGTGGGACTTGACGCCGCGCCATAGGAACATTAAGTTGGACGTGGATTCTCAAGGGAGGGCCACGGAGTTCGATTCTGAAACAAGTATTCGCATTAGAACAGAAACGTCAATTCGAAACTATAGAAAGGCGCCGAGTGCAAAGAATTATTGAAACAAAGTCGTGAGTATCAGCTAACAAGTACGCAATTGAAAGTAACAGTTAGGTCCAGTCAGAACACGTTAGCCGAAAAGTATCGCTAGTGTCAGGACAGTTATAGGATCCCCGGTCTTTGTAGGAAAGCCGTGGTGATATAGGACCGTGTGGCGAAGTAACGCTATACGCGTTCAAAGTACAAAGTATACGCGCTCAAAGTACTTAAAGAAGTGCATAACAGTGAAACGAACAGGACGAACTGTGTCATAGTAAAATAGTTCGGAAAGTACCAATTTTTCGCAACCAGTCGTTGCCGAATAAAGAAACCCCGTTAAGTTCATAAACCAGTGCGTTTAAACGGCGGAAATATACAGAACTTTGAAGTCAAGACCAAGGGTCAGAGATAGAAGCTGTCGCAGAGTAGGAAGTACAATCCGTACTAGGAAGAAGGGAATCGTTATCCAGGAAACGTGTCGGAGGCCACCGCTCGTAACTGAGATACGACACAGACAATTACACTAGGTGTAATTCATTGTAAAGATCATTAAGTGAAAATAGGACTAAACCTCAATTGGTTTTTAACGCGTGTGAAGGGTTTAATAGTGTATATGTTACAAAGTGTAACACGTTCGGAAAGTAATATAGTGTATTTAAAGGGTTATATATAAAATTTGAGTAAGTGTCCCCAAAAATTGGGAGATAATAATGTGTCAAGTTATAAAAATATGTATCCAAGTGGAAACCACGTGTGTTGTGGAAAGAGAAATAATGTGTTACCATATTGTCCGTAACATGTTCTGAATTACGGCAGTATGGGTGAAATCTTTCACGAAACCGATCCATAACTACAAGATGAGGTGAGTACGAATGATTATATTACATGTGACCATTGTGAAACCAAATTTGTAAGTGCAATAATATACGGTATGCAAAGTGATAATGTTAAATATGTCAATAATGAAAGTGCAATTTGTGAAGTCCAGCCATAATGATAAGTGCTGCGTAAATGAAAGAATTGTTTTGATAATGAAAGATAAAACCCCGAAGGTACGCATGCCACTTTAATGTTAAATAAGGGAAGGAACCAATTAAAATTGTTGATAATGAAACGAATGAATAATTAATAATTAGTGACGGGAAAAGTAATATCAAAAGGAAATTAAAGTTGAATATAACGTAAATAATACACAAATGAGTTCGTAAGCTCGGAAATAAAGTTGAATAGCTAATGGCTGAAAGTAAAATAAATGGGTAAAGTCGTTAACGAACCAAGGACAGTAAATATACGTCAAAGTAATATGAAGGCATTATGACCTTAATTAATAAACACAGTGGAGGCGTTAAGGCCAAATAAATATAAAGTGAATAGAAACGGACCACAATAAGTGAAATGAGTAAAATAAGTAAGTTCGCTTTCCTTGAGAGAATACCTAACTGAAGTGATTGGATATTGGAACATCCAAGTAGAATATATGTGTATTGTCGCCAAATGAAGGCTGAAGTAAAGTAGACTCTAAATTAGGGCTAAAATGAATGAATAAAGTAACAAGCAGAGGACGACTCGTTAAAAGCTGTGTGGAAAATCGTCGGATATTGTTAAATCAGACTGAAAGGGTTTTCTCACTACTGAAATGTGTAATGCTCACGTAGCCAGGATGCGCGTGAATGAATAAATCTTCGTAAGACCAGATGGATACAATACAATACAATACAAAACTCTTTATTTCCAGAACCTGCATCATACAGATTTGGATACGTCACACAACATACTCACAGTTAAATTTACATATTTACAACTTTTTTTTACATAATTAAACAGTTTCATGTTTCTTTAAAATTCACTTAAAGAATACAACACTTTCTGGGCTAGGTATATCTTGAGAGACTTTCTGAACCCAGTTCCAGTCAAAGATTTTAAGTGGTTTGGAAGCTTATTGTGGTATATAGCTCCTTTTTTGAAAGGATCCTTTTCTGCAAATTGTTTATTTACCCTCTTTTGAAAATAGTCATTCTGCCCTCTGGTTTCATGATTGTGGACATTGTTGATTGTGACAACTTTATGTTGATTTTCCCATACAAGCAAGATAACTTTGAAAATATACAATGAAAATATTGTTAAAATAATATGCTTCTTAAATGCAACTCTGCAAGATTCATTCGATTTCAACCCAAACAAGTATCGAATTACTCGTTTCTTCTTCTTCTTCCTCTTCTTCGTATCCCTTGTGCCTTCAAGCGTCGGGGTAGCCTCGTTCTGTCCATCTCTGCCACTCCGATTTATACTCCGTTTCCATTGTGGTCGTTGCCGTCGTGTAGATCCGTCCAATCCGAGGCTACTGTTGATGCTTTGAATCATTTCTACCCCCACATGGGTGATCAGCCCAATATGAAGTGGTTTGTTGGGTTGCCTTCCCAGCCTCCTTATTTATGTCCCCAGGAGACAGGGTGGCCCAGTTATACCCCCAGGCACCGGGAACCCATATTCGTCGCCTCTTACGACACGCATGGGCTACGGTGGGACAATTCTAAAGCCCGGTCACCACACGGGGGGTTACTCGTTTCTGCAGTTTAAATATTCTCTCCATATTCCTATTTGCTGCCTCACCCCATATCTCAATACCGTATGATATCTGTGAATGTATTAATCCATGGTAGACTGTTAATTGGTATTCGCTGCTTAAGTATATTGAAATTCTCATTAAAACGAAGGAGTTTTTGTTATTTTTATTACAGGTTCCATTTATATGCTCTTCCCATGATAATTTATGATCTATTGTAATACCCAAAAATTTTGCTGAGGCTACCTGTTGAATATCATCAGATCCACAGTAAAGCTTTCGATCTACTTCTAAATTAGTTCCCTTATGCTTGTTAAATATTACAAAGTTGGCTTTTGAAGGGTTTACACTAAACATTATCTCATTAAAATATTGAGTTTCTTGAAGAGTAATTGTTTTATTACAGTTCCAGTTCAAAATTGAGGTATCGTCTTCATACGAAACAATCAAACTATTTTTTGACTGTAGTACATCATTTACATAGAGAATAAAAAGGAGGGGACCAAGGATTGAACCTTGAGTTACACCTTTTTTTAACTAAACCAGGAGTGGATTGGAACTTGGAGATATTTTCACCCTTCTTAAAAGGAATTTCTGTAAATTGCCATCCATTATTCAAATATGAGTTTAACAGTTCCAATGCTACTCCCCTTATACCATAAGCCTCTACCTTATCCAATAATAATAATGGATGATCTACTGTATCAAATGCTTTTGTCAAATCTACGAAAACCCAACAGTACATTTATTATCATCAAGAGAAGCAAGCAGAGTTTCATAAAATTCTGCAATGGCACTTATAGTTGATAAACCCTTCCTGAAACCAAACTGATTCTTATTTATTAAATCATTCTTATCAATAAACTCAATTATTCTATGGTAAATCACATACTCTAAAATTTTACAAAATGTAGAGATAAGGGTGATCGGTCTGTGTTACTTAATTGATGTGTCACCCATTTTAAAAATTGGTTTAACAACGGATTGCTTCAGTATGTCTGGGAAGATGCCCTTTAAGAGACACATATTTATCAGTTCAGTGAGAATGTCTAGGATTGGACCATTGCACTGTTTCAACAACCAGGGTGAAATTTCCTCCCAACCATGACTATGTTTATTTTATAATTTTCTGACTATCGTACTTATTTCATCTTTGGTAGTTGGTTCCAAGAAGATTGACTTATTACATGTGATTTGCTTTATACTGCTATTACCACATTTATTTCCTACAACATTATGATCTTTACATTTTGCTCTATTACTGTTTACATTCACGGTGTTTCTAACGGGTGGCTAAATGAAATAATCATTGAATGCTGTTACTACTTGTAAAGGTGCATTAACAACATTGTTATTGATATTTATCGAAATATTTTCCCATGTGTTGCTTTTATTAAGACCTCAAATATCTTTAGCTATTTGCCATACTTCTTTGGCAAAGTTGTTAGAATTTGTTATTTTATTTTCATATTCTTGTGCTTTAATATTGTTATTTCTTCATAATATTCTACTTTAAATTGTTTATAGTTATCTTTATAAGGCTTCAATCCTGTTTGCTTGTAGCTATCAAAAGCATCAATCATGTTTTGTTTTTTCCTATGGCACAGATCAGACAGTTTTGTTGTTTTAGTGCTCTGGTGATACCTATTTATGAATACACCTGCTGAATCTGTTTTTCAGATCCTGCTTCTTCTAACAGTTTCCCTGGTTCTGATACCCAAGTGCCCACTGTAATGTAATGGTGTCTACCTTTTCCTTTAACTTCATGTTAATAATTTTACTTATTTCACAACTTAAGACTTCCTTACCTAGCTTATTCAAATGTTGACGGTGTCTAGTGTGCATAGCTCTAACCAACCTACTAACATCTAGCATATGAACATTGCGAAAATGCTTACATACCTTCGCAATCCCTTCATTCGTGTCTTTTACAGCTTCATTTACACAGGATTTCTCCATTAGATCATACCTGTGGGGAAGGTTCACAACTACGACGTTAGTGTGGATGAGCGAAGATAGAGTTCCTTTCAGAGAGCTGATCACATTTCTACCTTCATTTCTTGAAACATCATTAGAGCCGCCAACGATCACCACAAAATCACTCGAAGATAACGAAGCTGTTCCACTTTTTGATCCACTCAAAACTGCAGTAAATGATGCCGCGGTTTCACTATTGAAGTGACTGCCATGTTACCACAACTCGCCGAGATATTCGCTGCTGTTGTCCGCGTCCGTGACTGTCCGAATAAATCAACACTTTACCTACTTTGTTCTGTTGTTTAGTAGGCTTAGGCACACTTTTTTCACTGATGTGTTATCATCCCTTACTTCTTGGAGTCCCCCAAATGAGTTCTTAAGCGGCACACACACACTATTGTCCACGATCTTAGGCCTAAAATTTGGCCTAGTTGGTCCGGTACCACGTTTCACGACATGAGTCCACTTTTCACTTCTTTCGCCCTGGTCTGTACTTAAACGTTCATTCTCTTCAACAAGTCTCCTCACATCCTCCTTCAGTAGCCTGATTATTTCATCCATAGACGCTTATTCATTTTTAAGCTCCTGATAATCACAGTCGTGTTCACAAGTTGTGATGATTTCACACGCAGCTTCCTCAACTACCTTTGCTTTGGCCCTAGTCACCACTACATTCGCGTTTTTTTTACCTTTATCGCGCAAGATGAACACAAATTGGAGTCCTTTCCTATATTTTTACACCTCGTACACAACAATTTACCAGTAATTTTAAGCTTAATTACTACAGCACTTTTTGCACAGCTTTCACCAGGCGCCATGTTGGTATAATTGGAGCCACTATGGGCTAAGAATACGTACAGGTCAGGTAGGTAGTCGGACGTGGGTGAAATTGATTCCCAGTCGTGCACTATGCTAACCTCAGCGACCAGACGGGCACGGTGTCCCTGGGTTGGTCAGCTAATAATCTGTGTTTCCCATCGCAGCAGAGTTATAATTGGATCCGCTACGGGCTAAAAATACGTACAAGTTAAATACCCTGACGGCATAGAACGGTCCTCCAAGCACTGCATTGTAAACTTAAATGATAATTAGACTGTGCGCAGTCAGTACAATGAGAATAAGTAATAAAATCCTTGGATATTCCATGTTAAATAGTTGCCGTCGTAGAGAAAGCGAAACATATGGTTTCTGAATGATAGGGGCGGGCACGGTTTGTTATAGTGAGACACACTGCCAGCCGCCCACTTGAGCTAGACAGAACTGATGTATTGCTGTAGGGGAGAAGTCGGTAGACTCATAAAGACCGTCATTGAGCCGGTAATGCCATAAGATAAGAGCTCGGTTTGGAGCTTGTTAGGAATGAACTGTAAAAAGCAGAAGTATTGCCTGCTAATGCAGTTATTACACGCGGAGAGGTCCTCCCCGTCTAATAGCTTTAATTGATATAAAAGAAATGCTTTTAATATGAGAATTGGTTCCTTACCCAAAGAATAAAACGGGGTAAGAAAATTATGAGAATTGAGCTCAAAGTGATGCGGGCCCTATGAAGCTAAATTCATAGGTTCACAATGGCTCACAATAAAATGTAGTTATAAATGGATGGTACTCGTAGTAAAGTGTTCGTATATAGTTATGTGTGAGGGAACACTTGTGTTTGAGAATACGTGGAGACAAGAGAGATTAATTTAAGTAAAAATGGAGTGATTATTTTAGCCTATAATGTATGACAAATCCAAGGCATTCTTTGTGAAAGATAAATATCCTGATGTCGAAGCCCGACAGGTTGGAAACTCAGTGAAGAATTGTTAAAGAACCTCAGATTGTAGGGTTTAAAGAGTAAAAATGCCGCTAAAGTAATGTAAAATTATCATGAAATCGATTGATAAAAATCCAAAATCTTAAAGCAAGATATAATGACGAACATTAGGGTCATTTTATGCATTGAAGTTATGGTACTAGTTTACCATTGTTTATATTGTTGTGTTGTAAATTTGTTGTGTTTTAAGCCTTTTTTTATGAATTAAAGTAATAGTAAAGTAGACTTTGTTCTAGTTCCTTTTATAGCTTGTACGTCCTTGTTGTTCACATTCTAAATACTTGGTCAAATAGTGTGATGAATGGTACACGCCCAGAGCTGAGCTAGTTAAGGATGATGACCTCGTATTTCCGCAGATCAGACGGGTACAATATAGAGATTAGGAATGATTTTGTGATGTATTTTTTGTGGAGCATACTCTTATATGGATGTGAATCTTGGACAATTCGAGAACAGGACAGGAAACGGCTTGAAGCGTTTCAGATGTGGGTCTGGAGCCGAATGCTAAAGGTCAGTTGGACTAAAAAAAAAGAACAAACGAAAGTATACTGCGAGAAATCCAGGGAAGAAACAGCTGATGGTAACAGCACATAGAAGAACAGCTAAATTCATTGGACACACCGTGCGTCATAATACCTTTCTAACCAATCTACTAGAAGGAAAGGTCTTAGGAAAGAAGGGACGAGGTCGACCTAGGAAGCAATTCCTTCAAGTATTGATGCAAAACGTAGGATGTGATTCCTACTGTGAGATGAAAAGACAAGCTGAAGACAGAAGACAATGGTTGAATCGACAAGGCATTGCCTTTAGACATTGATTGATTGATTGATTGATTGATTGATTGATTGATTTATTGATTACATTGTAACCCCGGGCAAATGCCGGGACGATTCCTTTCAACAGGTACACGACCGACTTCCTTTCCACTCCATTCCCTGACCTTTCCTTCATTAAACCCAATTTAGCGGTCGCCTGGGCGATTGGCCTGCCACCATCTCCAGTTGTATGTGCAGTCTATGTCAAATTACGAGTTACTGCCCTTGTAGCGGTAGAGGAATGTTTCCTCGCAAGAGTCTGTAGGCAAAGCTGATCTGGGACGATAAGCGATAAAATAAAATGTGTACTATACAGAGATACGTAATACATATTGAGCCCGTTTGGTCCGAAGAACCATAGAACTGGGAGCCATCCTCAGCCACCATGAGAAACCTTTCCAAACGAAATCACACAGCAAGAGGTTCGGATGTGCATCTAGACTAGCTCATCATCATCATCATCATCATCATCATCATCATCATCATCATCATAATCATCATCATGAATCGGCTCCAGTTTCCCGGGTGTGGTGAACGAGCGCTTTTCATTTCGTTCTCTCCAAGAATGTCTCCCCCTCCACGACCTGTTGCAAATCCAGACATCTCTCTTCAAGATCATTTCTAACCTGGTCGATCCATCTCTTCCTTGGTCGACCTCTTGGTCTCTTGCCTTTCAGTTCTCTCTCAAACCACACTCTAGCTGTTCTTTGTGTGTCCATTCTTTTGAGATGACCGAACCATTTCAGCCTGGCTTCCTCAAAGATCTCATTAAGAGATTGTTCTACTTGAACAAGATGGCGTATCTCATCATTTTTTATTTTGTCCCTCCTTGTCTTTTGAATCATAGTTCTTAAGAACTTTATCTCCACCGCCTGTAGTTTGCTGGTATTTCTATTGGATTGGATACAGGTTTCTAAGCTATATGTAGTGACAGGTACAAAGAAGCTCTTGTAGAGTATTAGTTTTGATCTTAAAGGAACTTGCTTATCTCAAAGAAGCCCTCTCACGAGATGATAAAATTGTGCTCCATGTTGAACTCTACTAGTGATTTCTGCAGATGGTTGGTTATCTGTGGACACTACACTGCCAAGGTAACAGAACTGATGTACTTGTTCTAATTTTGTACCATTGAGAGTGATGTTAGTACAGATGTTTTGTCGACTAACAGGCATCACTACCGTTTTGGACGTGCTTAAATTCAGACCAAATTGCTTGAATATAACATTCCAATCATTCAGCTTCTGTTGTATTTCAGCCTCATCTTCACCCGATATTACAACATCATCTGCAAATGCTAAAGCTTTAAACTCCGAGGTCTTATTGAGTGTCTTAACTCTCTTCATTATTTCATCCATTACAATAATGAATGAAAGTAGTGTTAAGAGCGCTGCCTTGCTGTACACCCTGCTTAGTCTCGAACCACTCTGAATAGCCATCACCTATTTGGACACAACTCTGGCCGTGTTCATATAGCATTCCAATCATTCAGCTTCTTTATTTATTCTTTATTTATTAAAGCGCATGGTATTGATCTATTTTAAAGGCATTCCCAAATTGTATTTCTCCGTACACTGACGTAAGCCTTCTCAATATCTAGAAAAATGAAGATGATGTCTTTTCCTTTTTCCCAGTGCTCCTCCATGATCATCCTGACAGAAAATATCAGATCTGTTGTTGCCCTGTTCGGTCTGAAACCGTACTGCTCTTCTTCAAGCTGTGGTTCAATGATAATTCTTAACCTGTGTTCTATGATTCGTTCCATTATCTTCAGGCCATGAGATAGAAGAGTAATTGACCTGTAGTTGCTAGGTTTCCGTCTGTCTCCTATCTTAAATAGAGGGACGATAACTCCTTTAGTCCAGTCTGTTGGTATTTTTTCTTCTTTCCAAATAGTGTTTAGAACTCTAAACAACGACTGTAATCCTTGTACTCCAGCTGCCTTGATCATGTCAGTGCTTACATCATCAATGCCTGTTGCCCTAGGGATTTTCATGTTCTTTAGGGCATTTTCCACTTCCATCCTTGCTAGAGGATATTCCATATCCGGGGCGGCTTCGGTGGCGTAGTCGGTAGCATGCTGAGCTTCTATGCCCAAGATAGCGGGTTCAAACCCGGCCGAAGCCGTCGGATTTTTTAAGAGCGTTAAAAATCCCTCAGTATGCCTTCCTTCGGAGGGGAAGTAAAGCCGGCGGTCCCATGTCATAGATTTATAGCATGTTAAAGAACCTTCCACTAATTACCCCTGTGTGAAGCTAAATTGGATAGGTTAAGAATGTAAACAACGCTCTTAGGTTTCTACGTTCGTTGCCAAGAGCCGACTGCGGTGGCGTCTAGTAGCTAAGTTCTGAACTTGGCCTAGTAGTCGTTGAAGGTGGCGCTTGGCGGCAAAAGTAGGAACTATTTGAAAAATTCTAAGTTGCAGTCTGTACTTAAATTAAAAAGCAGATAACACACACTAATACAGTCATCACAATTAACACCAGTTATGAGACAGGTTCTACACACACCCAAAGTACACGGGGCTACATGACCGCGTTGTCGCAGCCCCTAAACTTAAGAACCAACCAACCAACTCCATATCCGCGATGTTTTCTTCTATTTTAGTCTCCTCTTGTTTGGTATTTGAATTTTGATCATTATATAATTTTTTGAAATGCTGTCCCATCTCTTCTCGAATCTCCTTCTCATTCCATGTGATGTTTCCATCGTCCTTCTCCACAGCCTTTATTGGTTCATAGCTCAACACAATAAAATTAGTCGGATAGTCTACGAGGTTTTAAGAGAGGTTTTGGTTAATAACCCTGCCCAGAAAGCACAACCTGGAGGAAAAATAAATCTACTAAATAAATGATCCAGGCTTTTCGTAAATTTATTTCTAAATAAAATTCTGATCCCTAACCTACTCTTTAGGGGCAGAAGACCTCGTAAATCCGCCCCTTAAAACACAATAACTAACTAACCTAACCTACTTTATAAGTGATCCCTGACTAGTCCATTAATCAATCTATGTAATAAAATATGCCCTAAAACTATTCTGAAAATATCCCCAAAAGAAGTCCTATCCACAAAGAAAAACTGGCAAGCAGAGTACGTGACACGTAAAACAATCCTTAAGCAATTACAAAGTTAGTAAATTATTGTTTGTTTAAGGGGAGGAACTACGAGGTCATCTGTCCCTCTTAGCACTGTTTAAATTATACTAATTTGGAATGGAATTTAACATTTTGAGGTGGATACCTACATTTGAAAAGACCGAAAATTAATAAAACAAAAAATTAAATAAAGCTAATAATTATAAAAAGAAATGAAAAACAAAAAATCATCATTCAAAAACGAACAAGTCGTTGAGACAAGATCAGCAGCCACCGCATCGTCGGTTAATATAAGTTCGAGTGTCATCTGCAAACCAAGGTTTCTTCGTAATTTCGCATGATCCACACACTCGGTTAAAATGTGGGCCACGGTGAAAACGACCTCACAGGTACAAATTGGGGGGGTCTTCCCGTCTCATTAGGTACGAGTGGGTAGATCTGGTATGACCTATCCTTATAAATAACACCTGGCACTACAGCCCTAGGCCTACCAAGCGACCGCTGCCCAGCCAATTGGCCTCCAGATATCGAGGTAATGCGTGGTAAGCGCATCGGGTCCCCTCGGCCGCTTATCGTGGTTTTCGTGACCGGGGCGCTGCCTCACTGTCAGACAGCGACTCATTTGTCCTCACGAGGCTGAGTGCATCCTGTTCCAGCCCTCACGTCAGTTTCTAAAATCCCTGACGGAGCCGGGAATCGAACCCGGGGCCTCCGGGTGAGAGGCAGTTGCGCTACCCCAACACCACGGATAACCTATCCTTAGCCTACACAAAATGACGGACTCCCTCCGTGACCGGAAAGAGCTCCGCCACACGCGAGTAGTCCCTCGATCGCTCTCAGTTTACAGGGAATTGGATCAGCTAGCCACTGACACTCCTAAAATGCGAGTACTTGTCGGCGTAACTGAGAGCGAATATCTCTAGCGGGTACCTCCATTGGCTGACTTGGCAGTGATACCGCCCCTTTTGCAGCTTGATGCGCTAACTCATTTCCCGCAATTCCCATGTTGGCTTGGAAGCCACAGAAAGGTAATTCGAGTGTCAGCGCGGGACAAACCGGCTAGTAGGTCGTGAATTCGCTGCACTAGGGAGTGTTGCGGGAAACATGAAGCAATTATTGTCTGCAACGAACTCAAAGAGTCGGTACACACGAGAAAGTGGATTCGTGCATCCTGTAGTGCAAACTGCAGAGCTTCATAGATAGCAACGGGCTCCACTGTAAACACACTACAGGCTTCAGGCAAAGAGATTTTGGTATTTGCACCATTAATAACGTAACCACAACCCACCTTCTCGTCCACCTTCGAACCATCCGTGTAGAGAATGCCAGCGTCCGGAAATTGGTCAACTATGCTATGGAACTGCCTCCGATAAACGGTGGCATCCGTGTTCACCTTAGGACCTCGTTGTAGATCTAACCTAATTTCCGGACGCGGGACTTGCCACGGAGGGTACTGAAGAGAGCTCGATAGCTCGGATGTTGCGGCATTTGACGCACACTGGCAGCATATGCTAAAAGCATATGTTGACGTCTATAATTTTGACGCAGAACACCCGATTCGGCGAGTGGGCTGGGTATCGGGCTGGTCCGGAAGACACCGGTAGTAAGCCTTACGCCAGTATGGTGGATACTGTCCTGCATTTTCAAGGTTCAAGGTTGCCGACCTTGCTGACCCGTATGCCACACAACCATAGTCTAGCCCGGACATGACGAGGGCTTGGTAGAACCGTAGCAGCTTCGCACGGTCAGCCCCCCACGTAGTGCCACTAAGAAACTTGAGCATGCTCAGATTCCTGAGACACGTCGTGTTTAGTTGCCGTAAATGGTGCTGTCACGTTAATTTGCTGTCAAAATGGAGCCTCAGGAAGGGATGTGTCAACCAACGGCAACGCAGCATCCCTAAGATGTAGTTCAGGGTGTAAATGTAGCCTCCGGAGCCGACAAAAATGGACGACGGAGGTTTTCGCTGCTGAAAAACGAAAACCCCGGTTGTGAGCCCACCTGTCGACCCGGTTAATAGCTAGCTGCAATTGCCGTTCCACGATTGCCATACGTCCTGAGCTGTAATGCAGAGCTAAATCGTCTACATACAGCGATGGAACTACCGTGGGCCCGGTGACGGCAACAATGCCGTTTATGGCAATCGCGAACAAGGTGACACTCAGCACAGAACCCTGAGCAACTCCATTCTCTTGAGTGTAATATTGCGACAATGCCTACCGACCCTTACACGGAAGAGTCGGATGGACAAGAAATTCGCAATGAAAATCGGTAGATTACTACTCATGAAGGGTGGAAAGGATCCCGTAGCGCCATGTGGTGTCGTAGGCTTTCTAGAGGTCAATGAAAACCGTGACTAGGTGGTGCCTTCGGAGAAATGCCGCATGTATGGCGCTCTCAAGTCACACCAGATGGTCGGTGTTGGACCTATGAGAGTGAAATCCACACTGGTACTCAGACAGGAGACCTTAATCTTCCAAGAACCACACCAGTCGACGGTTCACCATCTCATCCAGCAGCTTGCATAGGCTACGTGTCAGACAAATGGGCCTATAGCAGCTGACAAGCTTGGGATCCTTTCCAGCCTTGGGAATCTGTATCACTATCCCCTCTCGCCATTGAGAAGGAAACTCCCCTTCAATCCATATACGATTGAAGTGGATCAACAGTTGTTTTATACTGGATTCGCTCATATGTTTTAACAATATTGATTATGTATGTTATCCGGTCCAGGAGCTGCATCCGTGCACAGTGCAAACGCACCGTGCAGTTCCCATTCAGAAAATGATACATTGTAGGACTCCGAAGCAGCAGTGGCAAAGGACAAGTGGTGAGCCTCTGACTCCCGCTTCTGAGTCAGAAATGTAGGATCGTAACTCCCAGAGCAGGATACATCGGAGAAGTGCGATCCAATACTGTTGGCAATGGCGAGATCGTCAATAATGTCGAGAGTCCGGAGATCCGACGAAGCACAGTCCATACTTGACATGAAGGAGTATGTGCACTGCTTTGATCGCGGAGAGTGGCTTTCTTGGCAGTTAGGACAAATTGGGGGGAGGAATACACCTCTCACCCTCATGTGTCCCCTTGCCGCACTCTCTACTCACGGCCTTGGCAGTGCACCTGGCGGAAACATGCCTGTATTTCTGGCGTTGTTAGCAGCGCATAGGCGGAGGGATGTAAGAATGAACGTCGCAATGGTAGGACGTGATCTTCATCGGCTTGGCGGCTTAGGCTCTACATCACTCTCAAAACGAAGAATGAAAGCGCCGGTGATGCGCCTAATCTTGGTAACGCCTCTCTTCCTCAGATCCCGCATTAATTCTTTATAGTCTAGCTATTGAGAATGAGGTCGCGACGGAATATAACTCAAAGTACCTCATTCAGCGTTTCGTGCTTCTCAACCTAGGGAACCGGGAAGTGTGCAATGATGAAAAATGCTTATCATGGTATTACATCCATTTAAAAATAAAGTTTTCAAGGATTCTTTTTCAATATTCTTTTCAGTCTTTATCAGAGCCTATTCTTTAATTCACAACAGTTTCATTGCTCAAAATTAAAAAAAACGCTCAAGTAAATAGGTCATAAATTTACCAAAAAGTCATAAAATTTGTGACATTTTAGGTACAATTTCTGAGAACATTTTCCAAAATTTGGTCATGAGATTTTGACATGATATTTAACCACTGATACTTGACCTTGATGACTAAATTCATCTTCCTATCTGAAATAGATTTCAGTAAGAAAAAACCATACTAAAAAAAATCTGCCAAATTGCACAAAAAAAAATACATTCGAACCTATCAAACCTAATTGCATATTTTTAGAGGACAGCACTCAGTGAAATGAAAATCCACAGCCTGCTTACAGTCTCCGACCGGGTCAGGGAATGGAATGAATGAAGCCCCCATCTAGCGGCGAGGATATGAACTGTGCCGGCTGCCGAGGCCTGACGCACTCCTCTGGGGCAATGATTAAATGAATGACAGATGAAATGAAATGATAGTGGTGAGTGTTGCTTGAATGAAATTTTGACAGGGAAAACCTGTCTGCCTCCGTTTTGTCCAGCACAGATCTCACATGGAGTGACCGGGATTTGAACCACGGATCCAGCGGTGAGAGGCCGGCGTGCTGCCGCCTAAGCCACGGAGGCTACCACAGCACTCAGTATTACATGTAAAATGCATGGACCAAATTTCGGCTTTCTATGCCAAACAGTTTCTGAAAAATTTGTACCTATGTTTGCAAAAATGTGGTATTGAGAAAAAGTGATATAAAGATAAAATTAATATTACATCTTACTTTAGTGCATTACTGAAGAATAGTCATCATTATCTGCTTCAGCTGATTCATCTACCTTCCTTCCTTCTTCTTTTTTCAATTCTGCCTTCCTTTGATGAGGCCTTAGCAGCTCTTTATTCTTATTTTACTCGATCTTTGTCGATTCGACACAAAGCTGTTGTGGTGTTTTGACCTGGTTCTATGCCCATTGCCTTCAAAACCTTTAGTCTACCCTTTGCACCCTCATTGAATGTGACAGTAGCATCACATACACCAATTACTATTGCACAATATTCTATGAAAACAGTTTTTGGTAAGCGTTCCCACACATAATTATTAAAACTTTCATTTACATTTTGAGTCTGCCCATGCAAGCAGTTTTTCAAGAGTTTATATTTACCGAGATCTCTGAAAACAGGTCTCATGGCTTCTATCACAGCACTAGGAAGTGAGTGTTTGTGATGATAACTAGTATCACCAACTAATACTTTCTGAAACCCACACCATGACTCCTCAACTTTAGGGCACAAGGTATATTGTGGGAGTGAATCAGAAGATGCCTTATGTAAAAATATCGCCCACACTGCTGACCTCATATGCTTCAAACTGTGGGTATTTCTCCTAATAGCTAACCCATAGTAAGTCTGAATCAGATCAATTTCTAAATCAGTTAATCTACCAGCACCACAAATTTGTTTCTTATCTTCCAACACCTTGCCTTCCAAGTCATTTTTTAGTTTCCTAAGTCTGGCACCCATTCTTTTTTGCACATGCCCTACATATTCAAGTTTCTCTAGATTTACATTAGGACCATAAGGCTGTGCTTCACTGACTAACTTATAACCTTTAGAATCCCCACCAAAATTTACTAGAACACTTCATCTCCTCAGGGGAGAGAGATATTTAGATCAGAGTGCAAATGGGCATGGTATGGCTCAACTTACTGAAGCGCGCAGTCCCTAATTTTTTTATGAACTAAATATGCAAAAAACAATATAAAAATGCATATCATTTTGTTCAGAAAACTCTGGAGAATTTAATGCAATAAAAACAAAAAATGCTTTTTTTTATCCTTTCGCACTTCCCGG
The DNA here is from genome assembly GCA_946902985.2 of Meconema thalassinum. Classification (NCBI taxonomy): domain Eukaryota; kingdom Metazoa; phylum Arthropoda; class Insecta; order Orthoptera; family Tettigoniidae; genus Meconema; species Meconema thalassinum. The sequence continues at coordinate 752,319,270 of OX336388.2, read as the reverse complement.
CTCCCTTAACGGGAATTTCGCTGAACGAAGTGCATGCCACCAACGCTTTGGTTTGCTGCCGGTCAACGGTATGCAGCTGGAGCTGCCCGTTCCGGAGCTTGGAAATTCCGTTAAGGTCGTGATATTTCCCCCTCGATTTCTTCAGAAAAAGGATAGATTTCACCATTTTAAAATTTCCCCCGGCTGTCCTGGTAGCTAACAGGTAGCTAGGAAACCTGTCAACGGGAATTTCTAATTTGTGGGCGCCACCCAGCCATGGCAATACCTATCTGGCGATAGTAAGTATTGCCCGGGGTCCCAGTGCCTCGAACAGGCAACACCCCTTGGCATACACAGTGATCTAATCGGTGCAAGTATTCGGCCAGGCGTGGACCTCCTTTGTGAGGCGGATACTACCGCTAAGGTACATGGCGCACCCACCTAACGGGTTGGGGAATACCGTCTAGGCTTTCTAACCAGAAGGCCAAGTTGGTCGCCTTACCCCTAACGGCATGCATGTGTTATTCTAAGGGTCAAACCAAAGTTGGTACTGGAAAACCAAAAAAAGACTTTCAAACGGCTCCCCTATTAGTCACCGTTTACGACAGGCAGGGGATCCCATGGATGAATTTATTCTGTTTCTCCCCATCCACAGGGGGTCTTTCAAATCAAAGTACGTCGTGTTCGTCAGTTATGTCGGCCTTATTAGTCGACTCCTACGACAGGCAGAGTAGGCTATACCGTGGGTGTATTCTAACCCGCACCCACAAGGGGGATTTTCCACTTTGAGTGTTGTGTACGGACAGCGGTAGCTACGCTCACTAACGCTCAGTGCTACGCTATGGGGCCAAGCTATCTTTGGACTCGGTAAACGTGGTTTCGAGCCCCACCGTCGGCCGTCCTTGAAATGGTTTTCCGTGGTTCCCCATTTTCAACTCCAGGCAAATGCTGGACGGTACCTTCTAACAGGCCACGGCCGCTTTCTTCCACATGCTTGCTCAGTTTCTTTCATCTTCATTCATTTCATCTCTCTTTATCTCCTCTCATGAGGTTGGCGTCAGGAAGGGCATCCGGCCGTAAAAGACATATGCCACATAGAATTTTATCGCATCTCATCCCCGACCTCGTTGGAAACTGGCATAATATGTGGTAGACCTACACTTTGAGTGCTATGTGAGTGCTATGTACTTAAGAAGACTTTGTGACTTCATGATCATTCTACCGGCCGAAGACTGACTGCGTGGCTTAGCGGTAACGTTCTCGTCTGCTGTGTCCGAGGTTACAGGATCGAATCCTGGCGCAGTCAGTTGGTATTTGTGGGTGCGCATATGCGAGAAAGCAGTGACAGGAGATATTCTGGCACGTCCCCTTCGGAGGCAAATTTCCGGCTCCCCGGTGTCTCAAAAAGCCTCAATAGTTCAAAGGGACGTAAAACCAATAACATTGTTTATACGCCGGGCGAAGCCGGGTACTGCTGTTAGTGGCTAATATTACTTACCATGAATGGAAATTTTCTGATGTCAGCCTTATCACCTTGCACAACTCGAAATTCAGGTCCGTGTCTCGGCCTTACTGAAACACACAAGCGCGTAATGATGTATTTCGTAAGACGATGATCTCCAGTAGATTAATTTTTCAACAATTAAGAATATTCTTAAGTTTTAAGTATACGCCAATCAATACTTGAATTAATACATATATATTATAGTATAGGTACTGCTCGGTTCCAAGCTCTGTGAACTTGCGGGTTGAGGAGATGTGGCAGGCGGGAAGAGAAGGACCAATTTAACCTCTTGCTATTTGCCAATTTAATAAGTTTGGTTATTAATCGTTGCTCTAACAAGACGGATTAGAGGCTAATCTCTGCCATTGCAAGTGTTGAAGTTATGAAGTTGTTTTTTTAAGTCGTTTACCCTCCAGGGTGGTGGAACCCACGGACTCAGCGAGGGAACTCACCACTACCGCCTCTACGGGCAGTGTCCTAGAGCTGGGAACATCGAATCGGAAGGTATACAACTGGTGAGGTGGGATTGGCACCTCTCCCAGGCGGCCTCACCTGCAAAGCGAACAGGGGCCTCATGAGGGAAGGTAAGGGATGGTGAGGATGGATAGGCAAGGAAGGGGGAAGGAGGCGCCCGTGGCCTTGAAGAAGGTACCATCCCGGCATTTGCCCGAAGACGAAGTGGGAAACCACGGAACACCACTTCGAGGATGGCTGAGGGGGAATCGAACCCCCTCTACTCATTTGGGCCACCCGAGGCTGAGTAGACCCCATTCCAGTCCTCGTACCACTTTTCAAATTTCGGGGCAGAGCCGGATATCGAACCCAGGACCTCCGGGGCGGCAGCTAACCATGCTGACCGCTACGCTACGGAGGCGACAGTTATGAAGTTAAGCTTTATATTTGGCAAGATATGATTTCAGCGCAGTGACTTCAGTGGTTTTATTATCTTTATATTGCTGGTGAAATATTGAGGAATTAAGTGTTCCTACTGCTGATTCTAACAAAGGTGTTCTGAACTGTTGCTGTCGTACCGAACCGGTACCATACATTTGTGTCCTCAATAACATCTAAAGACCACCGTGAGGCGTCCATTGATAGTGTTTATAGACCTAGTTCTTAAGACTTTTGACATAACTCATGTTACGCGTAAAATGTTTCAATCTCTCTTTATGGTGCACCATACAAGATTCAATTTTAAGGGAAATGTAATTGCTACGCAAAAGAATAAAATAAAAAAAATAATCTTGTGTCGTTCTCTGACATATCGGCTGATGAAGGGGCCAAAACTATTAATTAGGCCCCGAATCATGTCCCATTAATGACCACACAGTGATCTTAATTAATAAAGGTATTGATCAGGCGGAACTTTTAACCTGTTTTACTAATTAGTTTATCAATACGGAACCAGAATGAACCTTGTAAGTTCTAAAATTTAATTTGAAGGAGAGAAATTCATGACATTTCCCGTCCCGAAAAGATTTTATTGGGACATGTCTCAGGTATTTTAAAAATCCGCACATGTCCCGTAGTGGCAGAGGGTTACTGGGGAGCTAGAACCCCGCTCTCATTGGAAAATCGGCATGGTTGTGATTTGTGTCTGCTCCACCACCGTGCCAGCACCTTGGTGATGAACTGTTATCGCCTTTCGGCCCGCCTTGAAATTTGAGGCTACACACGTATTTTGGGCAACGTATAACCACAGTCTACCTCGGTACATACAGTACACAGTCGCGAAACTTTCTACCGTGAGACAACATTATTCTCACGCAGCCATCAAGCATGTGCCGACTGCGTTGTGTTGGTGTTTGTTATTGTGGCTGTATTTACTGTATGTTAGCATTGTGTATAGGTTATCTTTAATTAGCAACCCGCCCCAGCTTCGCCCGGGAACAATTATGAATGCATTACGTGATAAGCGCTTTCTTTTCTATGTCAAAGAACTACGACCTATATGCGTTTTACGTCTTGGCATGATGGGTTAAAATCACTGACTGGAGTATTAATTATATTATCATGAAGATGCATGTGCAACGAATTCTTGTCAGACGTACTTTAAGAATGGCGAGGTGCATGAAACAGAAACCCCCTTCCGTCCAATCTTAACTTGACTGTGTATTTTGCGAAACAAAAAGTTCACAGGCGAAATGAAGAAAAGCCGAGTTGCACTTCCAGGGAAACTCCAAACACAATCACTCTTCTCTGAAGTCTTAACGCAACACGACTCGATAGTTTGCTCCTGGCTGTATCTGGGGTAATAGGCTCGTCCGCTAGCTAGGCTGTAACTGGGGTGATAGGCACGCCCCTAGCTAGCTCGTAAACAGTCGCCTCAGTAATTGAATGGAGATTGTTGGAAGAAATGAAAACGTAAACCACTTAGGCTATAGTGGGCGATGTATTGAAGATAGAGATATGCTTTCTCGGAATTTTTGGTAGAACTTTTCATGCTGAACAATTCTTACACTCATAGTATATATATATATATGTTTAACGGTTTGCTCAGCGTAAGCTTAAAAGCGCACGGACGCCAGGATTGCTTTTCGACTTTTTCACAGAAATCGTTACCGCTTGGCTTCCTTTGATCATAAATAAATTATCTTCTACAGAAACCTTCCTCGAGATATCCTTTACAGAATGGTGAAAACCGTATCGAAATCCATCCAGTGGTTCTCGAGATTACCCGTGACATCCAAGAATCGGGGACTTCGTTTTACACTAAGTAGAGATTTAACAAGTGTTTTACCAGAGTAGATGTGTGCAGTGCAATAAACTGATCAACTAGTAGAAGCATATTTCAGAGTTGCCTAAGTAATCTATAAATAGGATCGCTTTTCAGTCGGTCAAGGCGAGTGTATCCAATTAGATTGGATGAGGATAACAATTAATTTCCTAGTAACTGAAATAAATACTTGAATTATTTATACACGTAATAAAGAACTTCTCACATAAAAAAGGTGGGGGTGGTCAGAAATGTTGTTCTGTAGAGTATAAATAATTCTTGTATTATGAATTACCGTACACAATTACACTAGGATATTAATTATAACTCATTGCCCAATCTAATTGGTTACACTCGTGTTGACCGACTGAAAAGCGATTCTATTAATATAGACTTTTCAAATAACAAGAAGAAGAAACCCGCGTTAAGTTTCCAAAGAACCCTGAAAGGTAAGACTTTAACTATAGATTTTAGGCTAATATTATAAAGCTCTTCAAACTAGCAACGGAAGTAGGTTTCTTATAAATCAGAAGCATATCTCGGTAGGATATCTATGCATTTTGAAAATTAAAACATAGCCATAATAATACACTTAACTGATGTCGTCATCTCAAACACGTGCCGATATTTTAATTTCTGGTGAATAAAATGGCTGATTTAATGAAGAAATATGTCGACTATTTGTACAATAATGTAACATTATGCTGGAATCATTTTGAAGCAAGCCAATTTACTTTATGTCGGCAGGAGAGTGCTCATAGGCTTAGATGTGGTACACTGTTTGTTAATTCTCGTCGAGGCTGGCTGCGTGGCTCACCGATAACGTTCTCGCTTGCTGTCCCCAAGGTTGCAGGATCGAATCCTGGTGCAGTCAGCTGGAATTTAAGGGTGCGCAAAGTGCGAAGGACCCGTGTCAGTAGATTTACTGGCACGTATAAGATCCCCTTCAGGGTAAAATTCCAACACCCCTGTGTCTCCAAAAGCCACCTCGTCTACCACATGATTGCTGTGAAGGTACACAATTGCTATTGCTAAAATAATTTTTAAAATGGCATTGTATTACAGTATATTGTTAAATTGAGGAATAATAGGTTTCAATCTCACAGAAAAACTACGTAGCCTACCTACAATTCAGTCATGTAAAGCCTTGCGATCTTTTTATATTTTTCGTCGAACAAATCACACTGTAAATTTTACAAATTAACTATAATGTTACTCAATTTTTTGAAATGGCTAAGAACTTTATATAGCCTAGCTATTTACGATTATACCCAAATGCCCACGTCTATCATTGGAACAAATCTCTACTTAATATAAAACAGTCTCCGATTCTTGGATGTCATAGGTAATCTCCAGAACCACTGGATGGATTTTGATGCGGTTTTCACCATTCTGTAAAGGATATCTCCAGGAAGGTTTGTGAGGAAAATAATTTATTTATGATCAAAGGAAGCCAAGCAGTAACAATTTCAGTGAAAACGTCCAAACAAAACCTTGCGTCCGTGCCTTTTTAGGTAGATTTCATTAGAAAGCTAACTATTGCAATGGGTCCCATGTTTCGACTTCCGGAAAATTTCGACATATCTTCGCATTTCACATCCCCCAGACCCCAAAACCACCGTCAGTTCAAAAGTTTATATATAATTCATGTATATATGTATATATATATGTATATCAGTTTCTTGTGGACACGATAACTGCCGTAATTTTGCACCAATCACTTTGAATATTTTACCGAATATGTATACGTATAAAATCTCGGTCGAGTTCGTTACTGGGCTAAATCGGTCGAAGGGGGTGAAAATGGGGGGCATTTTTCGAAAAAATGAAATATAGCTATAACTCTCTTAATATGTGAAATATCGAATCCGTTCAACGTTCATACTATGTGTCGGATAAAGCCCAAATTTTATGTTGGAAGAGTTTTTTTATAGCACCAACCATTGACCAAAGGGGTGGGAAAAAGAGGGTTTTTCGGGAAACATTAATCATATCTCTCTTAATAGGCACAATATCAAAACCGTACAAAATGGACAATATTCCCCTAATAATTACCTAAAACTTTTGTCTGAAAGAATTTTTGATATGACCCACCATTACACCAAGGGACGAGAAAAATGATTTCGGAATTATAAGAAAATGCAAAGAGCTATCAGTGGTTGCCATGTCAACACTACTAAATTGATGAGGCATGAGCCATCAGACGTTGCCATGACAACGCACTTGCACGAGATCAGATTCAGTATTTCCATCTGACTAAGTGGTTGGTTGGTTGGTCCTTAAGTTTAGGTGCTGCGACAACGCGGTCATGTAGCCCCGTGTACTTTGGGTGTGTGTAGAATCTGTCTGATAACCGGTGTTAATTGTGGTGACTTTATTAGTGTGTGTTATCTGTTTGTTAATTTAAGTACTGCAACTAACAATTTTTCAGATAGTTCCTACTTTTGCCGCCAAGCGCCACTGTCAACGACTACGAGGCCAAGTTCAGAACTGAGCTACTAGACGCCGCCGCAGTCGGCTCTTGGCAACGAACATACAAACCTAAGAGCGTTGTATACCTTCTTAACCTATCCAATTTAGCTTCACACAGGTGCAATTAGTGGAAGGAACTTTAACATGCCATAAATCTATGACAAGGGACCGCCGGCTTTACTTCCCCTCCGAAGGAAGGCATACTGAGGGATTTTTAACACTCTTAAAAATCCGACGACTTCGGCCGGGTTTGAACCCGTTATCTTGGGCATAGAAGCTCAGCATGCTACCGACTACGCCACCGAAGCCGCCTGACAAAGTGGGAAGCGGCTTCAGTGACGTAACTGGTAGCATGCTGAACTTCTATGCCCAATGTCGCGATTTCAAAGCCGGCCGAAGTCGTCGGATTTCCTAAGAGCGCTAGAATCCCTCAGTATGCTTTCCTTTGGAGGGGAACTTCCAACGATCGTTGCGAGTTGCTGGTTGTGGTGGCATCTAGTAGCCAAGTTCACAGCTAGGTGTCGTTGACGGTAGTACCTGGTAGCAACATTAGGAACTACTGCTTGAAATTGACCGTCTGCAGTCCTTACCTGAATTAAGACTAATACAGCCATTACAATTCACACCGTGTATCAGACAGATTCTACACTCACCCAAAGTACACGGGGTTAGATGACCGCGTTGTCGCAGCCCCTAAACTGAGGAACCAACCAGAGGTAGATTTCATTAGAAAGCTAACTATTGCAATGGGTACCATGTTTCGACTTCCGGAAAATTTCGACATATCTTCGCGTTTCACATCCCCCAGACCCCAAAACCACCGTCAGTTCAAAAGTTATATATATATATATATATATATATATATATATATCAGTTTATTGTGGACACGATAACTGCCGTAATTTTGCACCAATCACTTTGATTTTTTTACCGAATATGTATACCTATAAAATCTCGGTCGAGTTTGTTACTGGGCTAAATCGGTCGAAGGGGGTGAAAATGGGGGGCCTATTTCGAAAAAGTGAAATATTGCTATAACTCTCTTAATATGTCAAATATCGAATCCGTTCAACGTTCATACTATGTGTCGGATAATGCCCAAAATTTTATGTTTGAAGAGTTTTTTTATAGCACCGAAGGGGTGGGAAAAAGTGGTTTTTTCGGGAAACATTAATCATATCTCTCTTAATAGGCACAATATCAAAACCGTACAAAATGGACAATATTCCCCTAATAATTACCTAAAACTTTTGTCTTAAAGAATTTTTGATATAACCCACCATTATGCCAAGGGATGAGAAAAATAATTTCGGAATTATAAGAAAATGCCATGGCAACACTACTAAATTGATGAGGGATGAGCCCCAAGATAACGCACTTGCACGAGATCAGATTCAGATTTTCATCTAAGTGTGAAACGGCTTCGGTGACGTAACTGGTAGCATGCTGAATGTCTATGCCCAAGGTCGCGAGTTCAAAGCCGGCCGAAGTCGTCGGATTTTCTGAGCGCTAAAAATCCCTCAGTATGCTTTCCTTTGGAGGGGAAGTTCCAACGTTCGTTGCGAGTTGCTGGTTGCGGTGGCATCTAGTAGCCAAGTTCAAAGCTAGGTGTCGTTGAGTACCTGGTAGCAACATTAGGAACTACTGCTTGAAATTGACCGTCTGCAGTCCTTACCTGAATTACAGACTAATACAACCATCCCAAACTACACGGGGTTACATGACCGCGTTGTCGCAGCCCCTAAACTGAGGAACCAACCAAAATCTCTGCGGGAGATATAATTTTGCGTGAAGAAGTAACAGACCGTTACATAGTTACAAATCAGTGTCGAAACCTTGCATAAGGATAGTGTGACCACAAGTATAAAAATGGACCCCAAATGACAAGAAGGTTACCGTTCCCATAAGACAATAAAATGTTTAAAATAAGCATAAAATGACGAAAAAAAAGTTAATTAAGCTCCAATTATAAAATACCTTCTCGCAATAAATGAGGTCTGATCGTTCTACGAAAATCTGCATATTCTGCCTATTTTCGCCTATCCCCAAGTTTGTCCGGTGAAATCTACCTCCTCCTTCCGGCGTGCCGAGAGGACTTTTTAAGCTTACGCTGGGCAAACCGTTAAAAATATCAATGTACCATGAGCGTAAGAATTGTTCAGCACGAAAAGTTCGTCAAAAAAGTCTGCGAGAGCATATCTCTATCCTCAATACATCACCCATGCATGTAGTATTACTTCAATTCTAATGGAGCATGCAGTTAATAAATATGATGTTAAAAAATAATAGCCTAATACATCGCCCACTATAATATTTTTTACTTTTTCATTTCTTCCAACAATCTCCATTCAACTACTGAGGCGACAGTTTACGAGCTATCTAGGGTTGAGCCTATCTCCCCAGTTAAAGCCTAGCTAACGGGCGAGCCTATTAACCCAGATACAGCCAGCAACAAACTGTCTAGTCGTGTTGAGTTATGACTTCAGAGAAGAGTGGTGGTGTTCGGAGATTCCCTGGAAGGGCAACTCGACTTTTCTTCATTTCACCTGTGAACTTTTCGTTCCGCAAAATGCACCGTCAAGTTAAGAATGGACGGAAGGGGGATTTGTGTTTCATGCACCTTGCCATTCTTAAATTACGTCTGACAAGAATTCGTTGCACATGCATCTCCATGATAATATAATTAATAGTCCAGTCAGTGATTTTAACCCATCATGCCGAGACGTAAAACGGATATAGGTCGTAGTTCATTGACATCGAATAAAGAGCGCTTATCACGTAATGAATTCATAACTGTTCCCGGGCGAAGCCGGAGCCGGTTGCTAGTACATATGCATGAATTAATAACTAGTATGGATTATTAATTATACGCAAGACTCATTGAAAGCGTCATACGACTGTACCTAGGTGTAGGCTTCTTGTTGAGGACTTAACTAATATTTGGGGCTACATGACCGCGTTATCGCAGTCCCTGAACTAGGGAACCAACCAACTTAACTAATAAATGCAAATGTTTTTTATGTGCCCATCCATTAAAAGTGCGAATCAACATTGTGGCTTCTCTATTCTGTAGTGGTTAGTGACTTATGTTTATAACTGAAATAATCGCTCAGAAACCCAAAACCCGTGGCGCTACATCCCATGAAGGGCCTAGGCTTACCAAGCGACCACTGCCCAGTCATTTGTCCTGCAGATTATGGGGTGGCGCGTGGTCAGCGCGTCGGGTACCCTTGGCAGGCTGAGTGCACCTCGTTCCAGCCGGGAATCGAACCCGGGGCCTCCAAGTGTGAGGCAGATACCGTACCCCAACACCATGGGGCTGACCCGAAATATTTGCTCAGGTGAGTTAAAATTCATAAAACTCCCGCAAAAGTGAAATTAGCTGTTCCTGGAATAACGTGTTCAAGGCAGTTGCCAGCTCGCTGGCCCCCGCGAACACTAGTGTCGCTCAACCAACCAACGCGCAGCGAGCTTCGCGACTGTGTGTTTTAGACTGTGGTGTAACTCCATCCTCCCGGGGTTGCCAATATAACATTTTCCTTGCTAAATATAGCTTATTTCAAACTGAGTTTAGCGCCAAATAATTTAAATCCCACCTAGCAGGACAATATTAGCTTTTTTTCTTTTCTTGGCGGGAGGGAAGTTATATATAAATTATGTTTTAATGAAAACTAAAACGTTTAGTAAGGACATAGAAAATTCTATGGGTACATTAACAGTAATTTGGAGATCGTTGTTAACTTCTTGAGCATGATATAGCCGTAAGCCGCGTTGCTCCATATTACATTTTACGTAATTATTACAATTCCCCGAGGGGAATCGTAGTTCCGCCCCTTGAAACAACAACTAATAACAATTCCCCGAATTACGGTTATCCCCAGTTTCGAATGAGTGATATTTGTCACGTGTGTTGTGTAAGATACTAAGCCTTTTTCTGGCTACATGCAGTCGTTTTAAGGCAAGGAGGACCTAGGTAGGTGGCAAAAAAACTTCGAAAATGGGATTTTAGTTGTTCAGGACTAATTGCAATATAAAGCACTGGATCCTGTGTGGAAAATAAACATATAAATGTGTACCTAAAATCCCATTTTCGAAGTTTTTTTGCCACCTACCTAGGTCCTCCTTGCCTTAAAACGACTGCATGTAGCCAGAAAAAGGCTTAGTATCTTTCACAACACACGTGACAAATATGGTAGCGCTAAAGAACGGGAGAACAAAGGTATAAAACAATTTAGGTAATGAAATTTGCCAAAGTACCTTTAGTAATGGTATCCGGAGCTGTTAAAATAATAGATGTTGACTCGTCCGCTGCCATAAACCCACCCAGACATCCCAAATAGATACACGACTTATACTGCAGAAATGAAGTCTTTTGGAGCCATCTTGCTTACTAAGTCAGGAATGCCAACCCCACGCAGTTGGTACTATTTCACATCGGGTATAGAACGAGTAAACAAAAGAGCGTCGATAAAGTAATGTAATGAAAAATTGCGCCAATTGTCAGTGTTTATTTATGTATTTACAATGTTTTACATACAAAAACAGACCTAACCTGGGGCTTACCCCCTTGCTTGTGGTACTAGCAGTAATTTTCGACCAGGCAGTACCTAACCTAGTAGCGGACATAAATTCTATCTTATTAATGTAATTTTCCGCAAGACAGTGCTTGACTTAGTGGAAATTTGTAACAATTTCAAACTTTACGTGTCATATGGTGAATTTTTTATTGGACATGTTGGTAACGTACTCAGATGTTCGTTTTTCGGGTGTCACATGACGTATGACGTAGTGTCCAAGCTGGCGTCCATAGTGAAATGAAGACAATGCTAAAAGCATTATTTTCGTAAATAATCAATTAAAAGGAATTATTCCGGTGCAGCAGTGCCAATTGAGAAAGTAAAACGACTCCCAACATCTCCGAGAAAGGTTTGTCAATCATAAATACTATATTTTCAGTAATATACCTTGCTGAAAGTTACGACGGCTTGGTCTCCTGTTCTGTAGTTTTAATAATGTTACTACTAGTTAACTAGGGGATCGAAATTATGAGCACACACCCTTCTTGTTGACAGATGCAGTCGGCATGTTGGTAGCACAGATAGAATCGAGTTTATTTGGGGAGTTTATTTTGTTCATGTCAGGGGAAGAGTAAAGTTCTAAATTTACCATTGAGGTCGGACAATTCAATCAAAAATTAACTACAATTTTTTCAGAACGGAATTTTGTTTGTGTTTTGTGCATATTATTCGAAAACTACAGAACCAAATTACATGCAACTTTCCTTGTGTAATAATAGCTCATTGAGAAATAGAAATACTTGCAGAATTGTTGTTAATTCATTTGAGGGGCTTGAGGCATCTTGGTCATCAGCTTCGTGTACAGTAGTTGGGTGTGTGTTGAAGATATCTGAGAAGCCTGTATATGATGATGATGATGATAATTGTTGTTTTAAGGGGCCTAACATCTAGGTTATCGGCCCCAAGAAGCCTGTATAGACTGTACTAGTGTGTGTAACTGTATCATGCTCAGGGATAAGGCGGCTTCGGTGGAGTAGTTGGTAGCATGCTGAGCTTTTATTCCCAAGATTGCGGTTTCAAGCCCGGACGAAGTCGTCGGATTTTTTAAGAGCGTTAAACATCCCTCAGTACGACTTCATTCGGAGGGGAAGTAAAGCCGACGGTCCTATGTCATAGATTTATGGCATGTTAAAGAGCCTTCCCCTTATTACACTTGTGTGAAGCTAAACTATAGGTTAAATCCGACCAACGCTCTTAGGTTCCAACGTTCGTCCCCAGGAGCCGACTGCGGTGGCATCTAGTAACCAAGTTCTGAACTAGTAGTCGTTGACGGTGGTGTTTGGCGGCAAAAGTAGGAACTACTGAGAAATTCAATGTCTACAGTCCTTAGTTGAATTAAAGAGAGATAACACACACTAATATAGCCATCCCAATTAACACCGGTTATCAGACAGCTTCTACACACAACCATAGTACACGGGACTACATGACCGCGTTGTCGCAGCCCCTAAACTGAGGAAACAACCAGGGTCAGGGATAGGATATGCGCCCCGAGACTTGAAGTAAGGTACGGTACTGTCAGGAAATTTCCTGGAGGGAGTGTTGAAAAACCCGGGGAAAATCACTCTCAAGATAACCACTGTCAACGCCGGGATTCGAACCTACGATATCCGGAATTACTGCAGCTGTCCTCGCGACCGTGGTGCAAGTTTGACGAGCACGGCTACGCTGTGGGACGTAAAGCTTGAATATTTTGGCTTGAGTAACTATAATACCCCCCTCCCCCATTAGTTGATCCTGGTAACGCTACTGCTATCGCGGTCAAATCATGACGTGTAGGATCCCTGCCCATGTTAAGTATACTTCTGGGCTTCAAAGTTGTACTTAGGTGGGCATTGATTGAAAATGCGCTGCTGAATTTCTATTTCATATGTTGCTGTTGTTTCATTTGAGGAGCTTGGCCATCGTGGTTATTTAGCCCCATGTATTTGGGTATGTGTGTAATTTTGTCTAGTAACCTGTGGTATTGTGATGGCTGTATTAGTAAATTTTTTCTCTTGCTTGCCGCCGCTCCCACAAGCTTTTATGGGAATCCTGAATGACAACTGCATGTTTACCCTTCGAGACACCACATGCTGACGGTTGTGAAGCACGATAATACCAGGCGTTTGTTAAAACATTCATGAACACTTTATAGGGACAGGTTACCTTCTTAGGCAATACCTATTTTCGTCTAGGGTCAGATGACCTCGTTGTTCCGCCCCTTAAAACAACAATAACAAACTAACATATTTGCGTCTCCTGTGTCATCCGGAGTAATGAAACAACACATTTACTTAAATAGTTTTGTAAAACCTACTCCACGGTACCTTGCAGCGAGTGTTGGTCATCAGGCCTTGTGTCCGTATCTTCCAAGTATTTCGAATCTGTTAGCTTGTCAATCAGAATAAAAAATGTTAAACATAACTGAACCAAAAGAAATTTCGGCTTCATATTAGGAAGGCAATTCTGTTGGTATCTGTCGTGTTGCATTAACTTCAATTGTTTACAGCTATCAAAGGGGTTGTAATCAAAGACTGTGAATGTCGTCTGCAATAGTCTACCAACGCCACCTAGTGAGAAGGCGCCGTGCGATACGGATTTGATCTGCGAGGGACGTCACGGCATTACGGCTATGGAAGTTGACTTGCGTCTCGCGACAGACTTGGCAGGACAAACTGATTGGTCACTCTGTCCAGGATCGAGACATGACTTTAACCTCACTTTTGTAACACAGGCGACTGTTATCCCAGTCACGTTTTAACGACGTTTACAGAAACTCCTCCTTCTCGAATCTATAAAAGTTTGCATACTTACGAGTGGTTGAATGCCTAAACGTTAACGTAGTTTTGGTAAACGAACCGAAAGATCCTGTTGTATTGTCACTAACAGCCCACTATAGCGACGAAAGAAGAATGAGCACTGGTCTACTGCTTTAATCTATAATTTTATTAAGAATAATACTGTTCTTTTCATTTCATCAGTGTGCTAAGCTTTGGATGATGAAAAACTTGCGTCTCGTGACAGACTTGGCCGGATAACTCTTGTTCTTGTACTGCACGAGAAGCTGGAGTGGATAGGTTAAAAGGAAGTAAGTTGATGACGTCACACCATTCAACCAATCAGCTTATCCAGCCAAGTCTGACGCGAGACGCAAAGTGGAAATTGAGGCATAACATTCGTGTTATGGTGTGGTTTCCGCGTGTTGTGTTTCGTGCTTAAGGTCGCGGAGCTGATTTTCACGGAATTCCTATCCGGTTATACTTCATGGTTATCAGTGCAGTGTACAGTTATGCTTAATAAGTGCAGTGTTGTTGTTGTTTGAGTCTTCAGTCTTTTGATTGGTTTGATGCAACCCTCCATGCCACCCTGTCCTGAGCTAATCGTGTCATCTCTACATAGCTACTACACCCTACATCCGAGGCAATCTGTTTAAAATATTCTAACCTTGGTCTACCCCTACAGTTCTTGTCCTCGACCCTTACTTCCATAACTAAGCTTGCTATTCCTGGGCAACTGCTATTGAAGAGAAGAGATAGGTTGGTAGGACACATACTAAGACACCCAGGAATAACAAACTTACTTATGGAAGGAAGAGTCTAGGATAAGAACTGTAGGGGTAGACCAAGGTTAGAATATGTTAGATTGCCTCGGATAAGGGTGTGGAAGCTATGTAGAGATGAAACGATTAGCTCAGGACAGGGAAGCATGGAGGGCTGTATCAAACTAGTCAAAAGACTGAAGACTCAAACAACAATGATGAAGGGGGGGTAAATCGAAATGGATACGAGCTATTCACCGCAAGGATTTTATTCCTACGAAACATTCAAAGGTAGGCTACTTGTTACATCAATTATTAAGTTTAGTGTAATGGGATGAATAAACCTTGTAACCAAGTCTCTTTTCTTGTAGGTGAGTGGACTCCATTTCAAACAACATGCGATTGGACAACTAGTATGCATGTTGAAACGAATGGAAAACTTGTTACTGCAACGTTGTATAAACCGAGACTGATTAAAGGTTACTAAACAGATAGCCCTATCCTTACATTCTAGCATAGGCTAGCCCCTTTGTTCATGAAAATTCATTTAGATGTAAAATTCTTAATTTTCACACCTATATTATGTGCTACAGGTTATGTCGTAGGTTAGGTTTATTTGTTTTATAGGGCTATGTAATTTCAAGTGGGAGGTATAAGTAGGCGTTAATGTGGGTAGTATTCACATTTCTATTGGGGTTTAAATTGCAAGAATTGCATTAGGTTAGAGGTCGATAACCTGTAGCAGGTCCTGATTAATCTTTTTTCTATTCTACTAATCTCATTCATTACATTTCTTACTGGGGAGGGGATGAGGGGTGTGTGAATCAGGTTTGAGATTCAATAAATTTAGAGTAACTAATGTAATAATAGGTAATAAAATAATTGTATCATAATGTTCGAATGATATTCCTAGGTGCAGCTCCTTCTCAGTTCTCCAACTACCCAGAGTATTTAACTGACACTGCAACTGTCTGGAGAGATGATCCAGATGTTGGAGGTGTAGGTTGAAAATGAAAGTTTATCGAAGGCTCTTGTTGAAAGTATGTAGAAATTGGCGGAGAATTTGATAGCTGTTTCATTTAGCAACTTTTGTATCACTGCAACCAGCAGAGTGTTTTGGTGAATGTTGATACCTACAGATTCCAGAGATGAAATTTCCTAGAGAGATCACATCATGAAATAGACTAAAAGCTATTCCAAACACTTTTTAAAATGAAATTTTAACGAAAAGTTGACCATAAATGGTGCTGTGCAAACGCATTTATGGACTAGTAGCATTTAATGAGTCTTTCATTTGACACCCAGTAGTTGTAACCTATTGAATTATTATAGGGAAGTAAATCATCAAACTAAGCAAACTATTTTTGTCATTTTAATATTTATTTTACGTAGTACTATGCTAATGTGTCAATGATTTGTTGTAGACTAACTAGTGAAGGATAGATATGGTCATCTTTCAGTTATTATTGTTTTTACACAACAGCACAGTTTATGTGACATAGAAAATATGAGGTCAGCTTATTTTTGCAGACGACTCACTCTAATCTGTTAAAAACAAAGTGCTAAGATCACTGCGAATAAGCATATTTTATGTATTGTCGGGTATGCCATGTCTGATATTGTACATATTGCAATATGAAAACTACTGAAAGGTTACTCTATGTCAATTAAAAATCCCTCAGTATGCCTTTCTTGGGAGGGGAAGTAAAGCCGGCGGTCCCATGTCATAGATATATGGCATGTTAAAGAACCTTCCACTAATTTCAAGTGGGAGGTATAAGTAGGCGTTAATGTGGGTAGTATTCACATTCCTATTGGGGTTTAAATTGCAAGAAATGCATTAGGTTAGAGATGAAGCTAAATTGTGTAGGTTAGGAATGTAAACAACGCTCTTAAGTTCTTACGTTCGTTGCCACGAGCCGACTGCGGTGGCGTCTAGTAGCTAAGTTCTGAACTAGGCCTAGTAGTCGTTGACGGTGGCGTTTGGCGGCAAAAGTAGAAACAATTTGAAAAATTCAAAGTTGCAGTTCTTACTTGAATTAAAAAACAAATACACACACTAATACAGCCATCACAATTAACACCGGTTATCAGACAGATTCTACACACACCCAAAGTACACGAGGCTACGTGACCGCGTTGTCGCAGCCCCTAAACTGAGGAACCAACCAACCAACCAACCAACTCTATATCAAGTGTTCGTTTCCAAATGATTACCACATCATCACGCCCCTGTGCGAATCTACAACAAGTCTGTTCTTTGGTAAATATACTCATGTCTCTTTAAGACTGCTGCTCTGTTCCATTTCTGTAGGTAACTTTTTCTGTCATAGGCTTTATATTACTAGCCTATTTTCTTTTCACGGATGAAAACAACTACCACATCCGCGTTAAAGTTGCGGGTGACAATCCGGGTATTCAACTATCTGCCGGTGTAAACCTCTGTGCATCTTGGTTGGTTCCTTAGTTAAGGGGATGCGACAACGCAGTCATGTAGCCCCGTGTACTTTGGGTGTGTGTAGAATCTGTCTGATAACGGGTGTTAATTGTGATGACTGTATTAGTGTGTGTTATCTGTATTTAATTCAAGTAAGGACTGCAGACAGTAATTTCAGGTAGTTTCTACTTTTGCTACCAAATGCTACCGTTCACGACAACTAGCTTGCGGACTTGCCTACCACATGGCATCGCAGTCAGCACCTAGCAGAGAACGTTTGAACTAATAGAGCGTTATCAATTCTAACTTGAAAATTTAGCTTCACACAAGTGTAGTTAGTGGAAAGGTTTTTTACATGCCATAAATCTGACATGGGACCGCCGGCTTTACTTCCACTCCGAAGGAAGGCATACTGAGGGATTTTTAACGCTCTTAAAAAAACCGACGACTTCGGGGCAGCGAGCTACTACTTCCTTCAAAGTTTCAGGAAGCTACCCGGAACCTCATTTCAAAATACAGATGCTGGCCAGCCTGATATTTGTTAAATTTATGTAATCGATGAGTGTGCCACCTATCGTTAGATACGTTAAGTTTTTTTTCGTTTCGCTTTTGTCCGTTGTTGCTTGGAGCATACAATAGGATATAGAGGGCGCTGCCAGCGGAACATGGGGCCAGAATAAAATCAGCTGACGTTCGTATAACATGGCGCCTATGCCCGAGCTGTAAGCGTGAGCAGGAGGATTTTACGTAATTATCATCGCTATACGAGACCATTTTTGTAGTATAATACATTACAAATAAGATGTATAAAATACGTATTTTCCTGAATGCAAAGAAGCTGAATTTGAAGAATTATAGCAAAAATTGTTATATATTGCGCTGCTTATAATTGCAGTCAAAAGTTTGATAAAGGTAGCAGGATATCTTTTCACAGGTCATAGGACCTAAAATACACTGACTTGATTACATCTGTGCCGTGCTCATTAAATCGTGCACCACGCTCGGAGATCGCAGGTTCGAATCCCCGCGCTGACTTCGGCTATCCTGAGTGTGGTTCTTCCCCCAGGTTTTTTCACACTCCCTCAAGACTCTAAGGGCACCTACCCCATTCCTTTCCCTAATAAAGTTACACACACTACTGCAGTCATCAAATCAATACAGGTTATCAGACAAATTTAACACACACCGAACTACATGGGGCTGATGACCAAGTTTCTCAAATTAAACGAATTAACAACAACCAATACAACTACACACACTACTGCAGTCATCAAGTTATCAGATAAGTTCAAAACATACTGAAGTAGGCTACCCGGGGCTAACCATCAAAAATGAATTCACTAAATATGGAGGGGAAAAGGGACTCCATTAGGATATTTGTAAGATTTATAATAATAATTCAATAAGTGCAGCTAACTGCCAAAAGAAATATATACACGACCGTGCACTAGGAGATAAATATTGGGTGTGGGGATATCATTGGTTTTGTATTTTTTTTTTTTTTTTTTGATGCAATGCTGTATATCACTTGGTATTATTGTTATAATTCTTTGCAACATTAAACATAAATTCGTTAATTAAAATTGGAAAACTTAAGCATTTAACCGATATATTGGACCAACACAAGATCTTAATAACAGCACTTCAAGAACTTAGAAACACAGATCAAGACCCCATTGAATCTGGAGGATACCGTCTCTACAAGGGACCTCCAGGACCACGAGTTATGAAAAATGTCCCCCAATTTGGTATGGGATTTTTAGTACATACCAGTATTATTGATTCAGTGGAAGACTTTTCGTCGAACTCATCAAGGTTAGCAACTTTAACAATTAGGACAGGAAACAAAATATACTCTTTGATAAACGTTCATGCCCCAACTAATGACAAGAATGTCAAAAAATTTAGAGATGAAACGGACAATTTTTGGGAAGAACATGCCTTACTAATATCAAACATTCCAGACACTCATGTTAAAGTCTTGCTTGGGGATTTTAATGCAAAAATTGGTCAAGAAAGAAAATTTCGTCCAATAGTAGGTAAGTGGCCAGCTCACAAATTCACTAACAAGAATGGTCAAAGATTAATCACCCTTTGTGAAGAACATGGCCTACGTCTCGAAACTACTAGATTTAAGCGAAGACCACAGAAACTTATGACCTGGAAATGCCCTAATAGTGCACTAGGGGAATTCCAGATAGACCATGTTGCAATGGATAACAAGTTCTACAAAGAAATATATAACGTGAAGGTATTACGTGGGGTCGATGTTGACTCTGATCATTATATATCCAAGATAAAGATCAGGTTAACTCCACGACGTAAACAAAAATCGTCAAACTCGACCTTGCAAAGGCAATATGACCCTAGTTATTTAATAAATAATGTGTCCTATAAGGAAAAGTCTAAAACTCTCTTAAGTGACAAGCTAGAAACGATGGTTGATACACTGAAAACCGTTGCTGTCGAAATTGCCCCTATTAGGAAAAGGAAAAAGCATGCATGGTGGAATGCGGAATGTGATGCTGCAATTCGGAAAAGACACACAGCATGGCTCAATGATCAGCAAAAGAGAACCACACAATCGCGAGAAGAATTAACCATTGTTCGAAGGGAAACTGCCAAAGAAATTAGGAGAATTAAAAGAGAAAATCAAAAAAGTCCATACAAATTATTGATGATTCCTCTAAGCAACACAAAACAAGGGACTATTACAGGACATTTCGTCAATATCATTCTAAATACAGCCCTCCTACACTATTAATGAAAGATAAATCAGGTAAACTAGCCCACAATGATACTGATAATGCTAAAATTCTAGCAGATTATTTTAGAGAACTACTAAATGCTGATGAACCTAAGGAATATCTTGATTTTGAGCCTAATCCAAAAAATAAAACAAATTTACAGAACATTATTCCTCCTGACTTGACTGAAGTATGTGCAGCGATTAATTGGCTCAAAAATTATAGAGCAGCAGGAGAGAATTCATTGGTAGCAGAACTATGGAAATATGCAAATGAACAAACCATCTCCAACCTCCATAAACGCCTCATCGATGTATGGAATTCGGAACAAATACCAGAGGAATGGAGAATGGCTGTAATCCACCCAATTCATAAAAAGGGCGATAGATCAGACCCGAACAACTACCGTGGGATTTCTTTGCTTGATGTAACATACAAGATTCTATCTAGAATTATCTTGACAAGAATTCAACAACTCGACCAAGAACTAGGAGAATATCAAGGAGGGTTCCGACCAGGTCGCAGCTGTTCGGATCAGATCATCAGTCTGAAATGGATAATGAAATATCATAGAATGAGACAAAAGGATTTGGTCATTACTTTTGTGGATTTTAAGAAAGCTTATGACAGTATCCATCGAGGGTCATTACTTAACATCCTTAGGGAATTTGGGTTACATCAAAAGCTTATCAACCTCATCGGCGTTACTTTGAAAGATACTAAATCAAAGGTTAAATTTCGAGGCGCCTTGTCTGAACCATTTGATATCCGGACTGGACTTCGACAGGGAGATGGTCTATCACCGTTATTATTTAATTGTGTTCTTGAAAAGATCATGCGTGAGTGGAACAAACCTTGTCCTCCAAATGTAAAGATTGGTACTAATATAAAACTGAATTGCTTGGCCTTTGCGGATGACCTTGCACTGCTTGCAACCAGTATAGATGAGGCTAAACACCAAATTGAAGAACTTGGGTCTATTGCAGCAAAAGTAGGACTTCAAATTTCATTTGAAAATACTGAAATCATGGCATCCTTTGATGTGGAAACACAAGCTATTACATTGATCAACAATAAAGAAATTAAAGTTGTACATACATTTAAATATTTAGGAGAGATTATAACATGGAATTTGAATGAGAAAGCGTCAATCGAAAATAGAACAACAAATTTAAGACAAGCGCAATACATTACTTGGTCTAGTTACAAAAAAAAATCACTCTCCATAAATGCCAAATTACGACAGTACGAATCAGTTATTAAACCGGAAGCAATATATGCTTGTGAAACACTTTTCAAGTTAAACGCTCGATCAGTTACTGACACATCACAGAAGATTGATAGAAGAATTCTCAGAACTATAATTAATAAAAAAAACATCAGGTGGATGGTCAATGGCGTCTATTACCAAATGAAGTGGTTTATAAAGAAACTGAGTCTATAGTCGATACTATGCGAAAAAGGCGAATTGCTTTTTTTTGTCATCTCTCACGCCTGCCGGATACCAGACAATTAAAAGTATTATTTAATTATTTTTTCACAAGTAAAACAAAGAACTCTTGGTTTATGGAAATTCAAAATGATCTGGATGAACTCGGCTTGACAATGTCCCAAATTGCTAACAAAGATGAGAAGAATATCTTGAAAAACAAGAACATCCGACTTCCCTTAAAAACCTTTACCCGCAAAACTTACACCATAAGCGATGCAGAGAGAGCGGCAAGGTCGACTAGAATGAAAATGTTTTGGGAAAAGAAGAAAAATAAGAAGCTGAATCATTAATATTGTTTTTTGAGATATGTATATACTTGTTTTGGTTAAGGGCTCCAATGAGGGCGTAACATATGTAAATAAATAAATAAATAAATAAATAAATAAATATCACTTGGTAAGCATTGGCATCAAAATTATTATGCATGGACTACTGTAGAAGCAGCTGTTTGGCGAGTTTTAGCCCTTATGGCTGCCTGTCTTTCTTTATGCTGTTATGGATATTTTCCTCTCTGGTACTATTAATTAGGCTTCATTAACACATTATTATAGCTTGATTTAGTCTGAACATTTAGACATGTTAAACAATTTGTGAAGAGTGTGTGTGTGTTTAGATATGATAGTGACTGATAATGTATATGTTAGGCCCCTTAAAACAATCATCATTGTGGTTCTTAGGGCAGGCCACAAAGGTTATCATTTGCATAAAATGTTGGTGTTTCCAAATTTTCATTGATTATTGTTATAATTAGTTTAATGGATCCGATCGGGTGATTAACGACCATCGTTCTGATTAACCAGCATAATAGAGGCATACATGTTACTAGTATGCTTTGTCGAGTTTATTATTTTAGATACCGTAAGTAAAAATATTACAAATATAACCAAGTCAGGCAATTATTACCGGTAAGAATTATACGTAAAATATTTTATTCACAGTCTTCGAATTTCCTAACCATGTACACACGTCACCGTATGCATTCCAACAATGATACGTCAACACACCGAAATATCGCATATAGCGATGGTACTTCACACTTTTCATACAAAAAAGAACAGCAATATTCAAAAGGAATTGTAGTTATCGCCACCTTGAACAGAAATAGTCGGTTAATCACAAGGAATACGCTTGAATCGGAATAATTCACCTCATAATGCTATTCTTATGGGAGCCATCCTTGTTTTACCCAACATCAGCTGATCACTCCCGAGATTTATTTTGGTCCCACGGTCGGCTGGTAGAAGCATAGCGGGCAACCTCTCTATCCTATTGTACGGTGTGCTCGAAGGTTGGTTGATAGCATGTATCCTTTGGTTTCAACAAGATATACTGCCAAAACCTCTCGCGACACTTCTGGGCAGTAATAACCTAGCATGTCATTTAGTTCTCGGAGGAATGCAACTTGTAGCTCACCCTAATAAGGGTGGAAGCAGCTACAGACTCAGGCGAGCCGAATATGTCCTCGGACACTCCCGGCGGTTCTAAAAATAAATAAATAAATAAATAAATAATAACTGAATAACCATACCTAACCTCAATAATCGAAAACTAGACAAGCATGCAGTGCTTTCCAAGGAGGAATAGCCTGTGAAATATGTTACTAGTAATACTTTACGATCTGAATACAGGCTTATATGAACTACAGACATGATGTGACAAGACTTCCAGTGCATAGGTTAAATCATAAAATGTATGTCAAATCAAATTATCACTTTCCAGGCGATACGTTTCTTTGTAAACTCTGTAAAATGAACGAGACGGAATGCACACATTTGGGCATAATTAGATAGTTTGTTCTCTTTGCTGTATTGTGCGAGAAATTTCATCTTTTCTTCACAACCACTGTATTAGTAACCATATACAGTAAGGACACATCAGGCCTTGACCATGTAATTTTTTCGTCATGGTTTTGAAACGGCCGTCACCGGAAGCACCGCACGCACGCACGCATGACAGCGACGGTTCACCATGTATCCGCGAGAGAGCAGTCTACCCATATTCATTATTGAGTGCGGCCTGTCGATTTTGTCTGAAGAAAACATTGCTTGTAATTATTAAAAACAACTCAGAAATATAATTTTGCAATTTTACCGATAGCAGAAACGTGGGAAACCAACATCTGTGCGGTAATTTTTTTGCACAGTTCTTATCACAGTGGATATACCGGCATTCCGGTTTCCTCGGGCATTGGAGCGGTAAATACAAATATCAAACGTTACACCGAATGATTCTGGTTTTAATACCAACGAAATATCAGTCCCTAAAATACCTATCCATTAATTCACAAAACCAAATTTTCCCCACACATTTCAATATATCGTATTATTTTAATCATGTAAAACATATTATACATAACCTTTCATCGTTACGATGCAATCACAATGCGACACCACAGGACTGAAGGAATGTGGTGTTAAACATTAAATCACACACTTCCTAGAATTAAAACTCAGTCATATTAACACTTTCTTTGTTCTTGTTTTTTATTTTCTTAAAATACGGTATCTGATTATAAAAAGAGCTAGTGTGTTGAAATCGAGTTAAGTAACTTACATAAAATATACATCCAGCACCCAGCTGTTTATCATGTGTTTGACCATAAGTGGTGCTATCAAGTGTCTTACAGATTTTATTATTTATCGTATGGCTTTTAGTGCCGGGAGTGTCCGAGGACATGTTCGGCTCGCCTGAGTCTGTAGCTGCTTCCAGCGGACACCCTAAAGGGTGAGCTACAAGTTCCGTTCAATTTCAAGTAGTTCCAACTTTCGCCACCAGATATCAATAATACCTAGTGGTGAACGTTGGAACTTTGATAGAGCGTTCTGACGAAATCTAACCTAACAAATTTTGCTTTACACAAGTTTAGTCTGTGAAAGGATCTTTTACATGCCCCGAAGCCGCTGTCTTACAGATGAATTGGTGCTGCACCTTATCAATTGTTTTTTTGAAAATCTGTTCTTCCGGTTTTGCCTAGTGTCCATACTGTAATGATATCTATACTGTGGCACAACTTAATAGATGGTATCTTGTATAGGTCTTGTTGCAAAGTTCACATTTACACTTTTCGTTTGGCGTATGGAATGATTTTGTCACATATATTTTAATATGAAAACCATTGACCGTATAACGTGTCACCATATGCCTAAGATCATAGTTTGCCATTGTCCAAGTTTTGTTCGTTATGGCTTCAGTGCTGTAGAAAACTGTAAAATGCAACGCCCCAAATATCATGTCTTACGCTTCAAGAAAAAAAGCAAGTCAGTGACAATGCATAGTACAGAACCTGAATAATGTCCTATACACTCTGTTTTTCCCATGCACACTTGTGCGAATTTATTAAATTATATTTATTTATTTTTGTATGGCTTTTAGTGCCGGGAGTGTCCGAGGACATGTTCGGCTCCCCAGAGGCTGTAGCTGCTTCAAGCGGACACCACTAGGGTGAGCTACAAGTTCAGTTCAATTTCAAGTTGTTCCAACTTTCGCTACCAGATATCAATGGCACCTAGTGGTGAACGTTGGAACTTTGATAGAGCTTTAGAACGAAATCTAACCTAGAAATTTAGCTCCACACAAGTTTATTCTGTGGAGGGATCTTTTCCATGCCACAAATCTATGTCATGGGACCGCCGGCTTTACTTCCCTTCCGAAGGAAGGCATACTGAACGATTTTAACGCTCTTAAAAATCCGACGACTTCGGCCGGGTTTGAACCCGCTATCTTGGGCACAGCAGTTCAGCATGCTACCAACTACGCCACCGAAGCCGCTATTAAATTATATGAGCGCTACATACAGTATTCCTGAACATGTAATTGATATTTATTTTTGAAATCTATGATGGTACGGTGTTCACTTCTAGGCGGTCGTATTTCATGTTCAATCCACCGCAGCAAATATAAAACTGTTGGCTTTTGCAACCTGAACCGGACGAAGATCTCGTCATCCGACCAAATTTCATAATGTTCCGGCCGATCTCTGTTCTGCCTTGGGCGCCTGATTGCATTTTCTTCTTCGTCGACAAAATAAAGTTATACATTTCCAGGACGTCAATTAGCTCTTCCATAATCTGAAAATAAAATATGATCAGTAACCGATACATCCCTTATAATTAATAAATAATTAATAAGTAATGATATCATTATTAGACAACAAAATTACCAAATGATACTAATTTTATTATTAGTAATTTATGAAGAGGTTATGTACAACATACAGGGTGGCCACAAAGTCCCGTTACTCCTATGTCAATCATACTAAAGGTATCATTGTGTATCTGTTTCAGACAATATGACTGATTTACACTATTAATTAAACAGCGTGTTATAACAAGTTATTGGGTGAATGGCAGAACTCGCACAGGAAAGACTGTTGAAGATACCCATTCTGACTTTGATCAGCGTATTCCGCCGGATCCTCTTCCAAAATAAACGGGATCAAGGTGTTTTTGCTTGATCGACAGGGGTATGAACAATTCTGCAGATTGTCTACGATGTCGAATTCGTTGGCAATTTCTTGACGCACTTCTTGAAAAGCCTGCATGTTACGTCTTTCTGGAACGTTCGTCAGTTTATTTCTGATCATTTCCATCACCTGTGGAAAAGACTTAATCTCCCCACCCCAGCAATGTTTCGGAGAGGATCACGTCGTAAACGCTGGCGAAAGTCAGAACTGATCTCTTAAGTATTCTTTTCGATGTAAGTTCTGTCGTCCACCCAATACGTTGTTCAACAGTAAACGCAGACGTATCAGCCATTGCTAACTGCATACTGTCAGAAACAGATACACAAAGTCATGTTTAGTATAATTCACACAGGGGTAACGGGACTTTGTGGCCGTGTCGTCTAAAAACTCACGAGTCTTAAAACTCACGAGTCTCAAAATTCAAGAATTTCAAGATGAGGGTTAGTAAAAGTAGGTTCTAACGGGTTTCTGCACCAGGGCAAGTCTCAAAACTCACGAACCAAACCATAGCCACCTATAAGGTTATAGGTAGCCATGGCCAAGCCAGTTCATTGAATGGAAAAAGATCCATTGTTAGGGCCAGCTGGAACTGCTTGCCCCCTTGTAATTGGCACCTCTCTCATCAAGATGTTGTTGATTCTTTTAGGGACTTGGCAACATCGTGGTCATGTACTTGGGTGGGCATAGCATTTGTCTGATAACCTGCGACACTGTGACGTCTGTACAATGCAAACGAAATCTCATTCTAAAACTGGGTGGACAAACATGGGTTGAAGGGCAGTTTGCCCTCCAGAGTCGTGAGTTTTGAGCCTATTAGTATAATGTTCATTCAGCTACTAGTTTATTGTCGTGAGTTTTGATACTATCTTTAGCTCGTGAGTTTTGAGACTCGTGAGTTTTGAGACGTAACCTTTGTGGCCACCCTGTAGATGATGCAAAGAAACACGTACGGCTCAAATCTGGCTGGTAACGCTTGACCGGCCTCTTGATGCGCCTGAAAATTTACAATCCAGGTAGACGATGTTTATACCACCGATAGCGCTACGTATTCATGGTCGAACGGAAATTCTTTTTCGACGGGCAAGTTATCGGCCCCTTTTCCCGGATGTAGTAGAACCAGCCCTAATTGTTGTTGCTTTGTGAGTGGGTTAGGACATCACTGTCATCAGCCATGAGTACTTGGATACGGGTAGAATTTGTATGTGTATATTATCTTTGGTAGTATGTGTATTGTGATGCTCTAATTGGGAAGGAGGTGACCATGGTCTTCTGTTAGGAACAATCCCAGCATTTACATGGAGAGGGGAGAAATCGATCCCACTTCATTCAGCTCAGTTTTAACTCACGAGGCTGTGTGAATTTCGTTTCAAGACTCAAATCAGAATTATATTTCTCGACAGAGGTGGGAATCAAACATGGACCGTTGGGACAGATGATTGACTATAGATATTAATTTCTGTTGTAACTGTTACAGATTAATTGATTATTTGTGCATGTGTCTTTTCTTCCCGTTTCTTTCACGTAAAACCGGCAAAAATAATTTCAAACTAGAAGACCCGTGCTGCTCCGCAGCATTCACTTCAACAATCCTACAGCACTTCTGTCCATATGACATTTGCATGTCTTCATGCTAGTGACCTGAACAGACATTTACGGTACCGTCGTTTTGGGTAAATGATGAAGTAGACTTATGAGATCAAATGTGTGGGTGTCTGCCTGTCCTCTGTGTGTGTGTCCCACTATTTACCCTGCGTAAGCTTAAAAGGCGCACGGACGTCAGGCCGCGGTGAACAGCTAACTCCAAACACATAAGCTATACTCTTCTCTGAAGAATTAACTCGACACGACTCGGCAGATTGATGCTGGCTGAAGCTAGGGTGATAGGCCGCTCGCAAACTCGTAAACTCACTCTGAAGCTAGTAATTTAAATTTCCACTGAATGGAGATTGCTGGAAGAAATGAAAACGTAAAAACACTTACAGTGGTCGATGTGGGAGCTGTCGCGGACTTTCTTGCAGAACTTTTCATGCTGAACAATTCTCAGAGAATATCGATTTTTTAAAGACACATGGACGTTAGGTTTTTCTTCAACTCAATTCACTGAAATCGTAAATGCTGGGCTTCTTTTGGTCATAAATAAATGTTTTATACCTAATCCTTCATCGAGAAATCCTTTACAGAATGGTGAAAAGCGCATCCAAATCCATTAAGTTGCTCTCGAGATTACCCGTTACATCCACGAATTGGGAACTTTGTTTTATACTAAGTAGATAGAGATATCCACACAATTTAAGGCTACAGCGGTACAATTTGGTGTTCTGTCTACTTATGATACCAATGGTATAAATTTAAAATAAAATATTCTCCTATATTTGAATTTAGAGATGTAACTATTGGGTAACATATTGAGGTGTGCAAATTAATTGAATTAAATAATATAATTTTAATTAGTCGTAATTACTTTTATTCAAAATCATTTTATTGACCAACTTCCTTTGTTGTCCTACTTAGTAGTTTCCTCTCCGGTGGAATTACACCTTTTCCCATAAGGAATTGCGTCTGGAAACATTCAGATTATAGGATTCCGAGGGATATCTGAGCTGGGTCCATTTTCAATTTTTCATTGACTTTAGAATTCAAGTCAGGTGAGTTCAATGCATATTTCATGAATCTTTGAATAGTTCAATGGCGTTCATCAATACCCCAGATCCCTCCGCTCTAAATTCACACGTAAAGTAGAGTGAAGTAATAAAAACGAAACTTGTGGCATTTTGCATTTGCACGGCTCCTCTGTTAGTGGAAATTCTAAAAAATCATTTTAATTTGAGTTTCTTAAATGAAAATATAATTAGGAGTCTTGGTTGAACATTTGAAGTAATTTCATCGCCTTGTAAACATACTTAGTGCATTAAACCGTGAAAAGTAAAAATGCAATTTTGGGAAACTGACATCGAATCTAATTATTTGCACATCTCTGTAAAGACAGCTATCGCCCCCACCCCTACAGATAGAATAGTAAGTAAATGCGATTGATGAGAAACAGAAGGAATTAATATTTATTAAGCTGTAAATTTGATTGAGTATATCTTTGTTATAGAACTGAGGGAATGAAATAACAGGATGTAGGATAGTAATCACCGATGTAGGACAATAGTATTTTTTTACCATTACCACAGGACAGTTATCGTATTAGGGATGCGGACGTCCTTGTATAATTGTTATTTAATCTGTGCCCCGTTTGGTGAGGTCTGTGCTCCTCCGCAACATTCGTTTCAAAATTCTAATAGTACTTCCTTCCATACGACATTTGCTGTTCGCTTGCCTTTTGGTTCTATTTGAACTTTGACGTCATGAAAGGATTTTGCTCGTGATAGTGCGGCATACAGTAAAGTTGTCCGTGGCTAAACACCGGTTGAGGTAATGAACCCGCTGAGCCATGGTTCATGTGATATTTTTTATAACAGCACATTTATGATGGGATGTAGTACCTTTGAACACACCCAGAAAGCCACGTGGAGCTGAGAGCTCACGCTATACTCTTTGAAGTAGCGGTGAATCGCACTTTTGACTTTAGTCAAGTCTGCTAATTATTTATCTGAGGTCTTATTAATTAATGTTATCTTTCCATGAGACTCAGAATGTTCCATTTCGTCATGCAGCATTATTAAAACATTTTGGAGAATGTTATTTTCACTTAAGGTAAGGTAATACCCTTGCAGATACGCAAATAGGAACGTAAGTAGTCGCTCAAGGACTTCGGTTTGACGACCTACTTCCTAGAGGAACTCAGTGCCTTGCACTACGTCTGGAGAATCCGCCCCGTGTAGGCGTGAAATTGCATCCGTCCTATAAGACGTAGAAAATATCCGCTGTTTAGCGTGGAAGTTATTATCAGGTGCCATCATGCACGAATATAGTGCAAATCACTGTTATTTATGCACAGTGAGCCACAAGAAAGCATATTGTGAAATAATTGGCAAGTATAGTGAAAATTGTAACATTACCGTAACACCACATTTTTGTACCCACGTGTTGGTGGAGGGCCTAGTGCCTGGTGAAAAATATAGAGGTAAACGTGTTATAACTACTTTGAATAAGTGTGATTATGAATGTATAACATATTTGAATTGCCACAGTGGATTTTTCAATTCCAAAACGACGCACATTTCACGGATGCCACGTGATGTAAAAGTGGCGTCAGTACACGTGAAGGACCACAGAACAGTGCTTGCCCACGTATTAATTCATATCTGCGAAGTAAAGGCTGTGTTATCTATTGCAATTAAAGCCTGTAACATTTACTACGAACATTGTGATTTTCGAAGTGAAAGAATGAACTGCTACACGATTTATTTCACCACCCACGTGATCAAACTATTCTACACCATGTTTGAGACCGACATCATGGGCTAACACCATTATGGTATGAGGGTGATGTTTCTATTGGAACCAGCATGATGGTGGAACTTCCAGAACAGTGAACGAGGAGGAAGGAAACCAGGATGCCATTCCCAGGCAGGTCCAGTACATCCACGAGGTTATCGACAGGGACAGATCGAACCCTGGTCTTTGGAGGAGTCCAGATGGGAATCCTGATGAGGATGATACCGTTCCGGAAAGCCAGGGATGAATTTGTACAACCCTTGTCGTTGAACAGAGGGATGAGTGAGAGCTCCTCCATTTCGTGAGTTTTTGTACACCCCTTCCCGTTCTAGTTTCTGGTGGTATAGTAGGTTCAATGTAGTTTGTGCACCAACCGAACTCAGTGACAGCCATTTATATAGGTAGGGAATGTAACTAGTCTAATTAGATGTCATTTATTTCAGTTAGAGTGAGACACCCTTGGGTCAGACATTTTGGTCAACCCTGGTGCAGCCTGATGAACGTCGTAGAACGGCAATGCCTATCTTTTGCTGAACGTGACCGTAGTCATTTGAGGCTACTTTGTTTAACCCTATTTGGGGTGAATTTTCAAGTCTTTGCAGACTTTAGTTATGGCAATCAGACGCCATGGATATTTCTTTAACTGCATTCTTTGCAGCCAGTCTTTGTTACACCCCTGACTTCGTTAGAACAGTCGTATCAGTTAGGTAATCGACTGTAATTACCAGTTTTGTAACTGCATTATATTTCATTTGAAATGAGCTCAGAAGCCATTCTTGGTCAAGTGTGGACCTAATAAGTAAAAGGAATGTTTCGTTGTCTAGCATCGAACCCAGTTCCCAACGAATCATTAAGCAGATCCAGAGTGTGGAATCTGCGCTACAATTATTATTTTGTTAGTGTCATGTGAAGACACGTATTTATTTGATGTTGTACAAGCAACTACTGAATTATATCTTTGTAAGCAAAGAGCTCCAGCAATGTGACATTACCATCATTTAGACGTCTTTGGTTTGACAGACGGAATTATATTATTGTATTCAGATTTATAGCGTGTTTTTATACACGTATTCTTCGAGGTTTATAACCTATGGTAAAGATTTTATTGAGAGGCCAGATGTACAGTTTTTATTTTGTTTAAATTGCCGGCCTTGATAGTTAGAGTGTTGTGTCAGCCGCGCAGGAACTGGTTTGTGACCCAGTGCCCTTGAGAGCACGCCTGTATTGTGAGACAGAATTACTTTGACGAAGGACAGAATGCTTGTTGTATTCGCTTTTCCTTTCATTGCAATTTAGCTCATGGAACCCAGTGTCCATTCTTGTATCTGATCACATGTTTTTATAGAATGTTTTTTGTTAGTTAAACGCACTGTTGCGTGTACCGTCGTTTGACGTGTACAGTTATGTCAGGTTTTCTATAGTATGTTGTAGGCTACCCTGTTATAGGAGGAATTATTGTATGAAGGTATTTTGTGTGTACCTTGTCCGGGATGGTTCCCGTTGACCAGATGTTATTGGAGGGTGACTGAGTGTGCAGGCCCATCCCAGAGTTATTGAACGCGAGCTGTGCGCCACTGGTAACTTGTGTTATTGTGTGTCCGAGTTGTTATTGCTCGTTGATTATATTCCGACTTTTGAGTCGAGGCTTTTGGTGGAGAATGATCTCAGTGGAGACACTCCGTGCCCAGGCTATTGTCAGTATTATTCGCCATAAACCAACGATAAACCTAAACCGACATCTTAATAATAAAACGCATAATTTTGGTAAAACAAAAGCTAACTAATGAATTCTTTCTATCTAACTTTGTTCTTTTGCATTTGGAACCTGCTGACATGGCCGTGCAGATGAAGGTATTCCTTTCGAGGGAACGACTAGGACAGCTGATACTTTTGAAGCGACCTGAAGCTTGCTCGAACCTTGAGTTCGTAGCTTGTGGGGCGCAGGCCATGCGATGTTAGACGTAGTCTTAACTACGCAGTCGTCACCGTAACTACACACATTAGATGACTATGGCTTACAAAGAGTAAACCAAGGTGCAGGCAGGCATTTTAATAAAACTGTTGTCTCTTTCATTACTTATTTATGATGTAAAAGTGTATGAATCCTACATGTTACCTTATTGTGTGCTGTTAGCACGTAGTCTCTAAGAATAATTAAATGTTTTTTTTTTCATGGCTGTTCACTTAGCTTTGAATGTAATTGTTTTCTGTTACGGACGTCATCGCCGTAAATTTTGTTATTAATTGATAGGACTTAGCCAGATGAATTAACGTTAAATGTAAATGTGGAGATGGTATCATCCTAACTTAGATTTGTTTTGCTACCCTGTTAAATATAAATTCAGATATTAGCTTGATCTTGTAACTTGACCTAGGGACTTGCGTCGTACCATTTTCCTAGTGTTGCTGTTGTTGCTTTGTTATTGTGAGATAGATCTTTCGCGAGGGTTTTCCATAACTTCTCAGGTAGGGACCTGCTATTTATTTTTGTTTGTTTATTAGCTTGCGGACTAGCAGAATTGAAACCCTCCGAACTAGGCTAGGGGCTTCTGAATTTTAACAATAAATTTTCACGGTGTTTTACATAAGTCTGGATGTTTATTTTCTCAGTCTAGTTTTTAAGGTGAACCTTTCCTTAGGCAGTCTATGACCATCGTCACCATGTACCACGATCCCTGTGGACTACAGTTTCTCGTGCCGCTTTGGCCTATTTGGAAGTTCACCTGATCCTCACGGCAATTATGTCCGACGGATGAGATGTTAGGGAAGTCATTTCGGCTGTTGGCTATCCTGACAGCTCCACCGACGGTCTCAGTAAATAAAGGCCTACTTGATCTGCCTTGAGCTTTATTGATAGTTATACAAAAAGCCAAACGTGCTGGAAACTGCCTCCTTTTGAAAGAAAATGGCATAGAAGTATCTGATGGCGTATGGTCAAGGCGAGGGAGTAGGACATTGTTTCCAACATTTACGCCAGTAATAATTTCCAGGTGCATCTTCCAAACCAACAGTCTAGTACCGTTCAACAGACCTTGGGTACCATTAATATTTCTCAACAAAATCACAATTGAGCCTTCTTTTAGTCGAAGGATATGAGGTGGCAATCCACTTATGCCTATGCTGAAAAAAATTCTATTGGTAATTGTAGAAGTTCACTCTCATCTTCAGTAATCAAATTATTCCCACTGATGTAAGTTCTCGATGATCCTCGGATTAGGTCTAAAACTTTGTCATTGATTCATTTACAATGTTCATTTTTAGGTGCTAAAATCGCTATTTTTGAAAAGCGTGAAATATTTTTTAGCGTGGGACTAATTCTGAATTTTCTCCATCGACGTGAGGGTATTCACCGTTACCAATTTGTATGAAGAAGTTTGCAAAATCACGTTGATCTGTATCTGCTCAAATATTTTTGTTGAATTTAAAAATCCTGAATAATGGCCACAAAGGAGAGAACCTTACTGACATTTGGGCTGATGCTGCTTTAAATGCGTGAGGCACAACAGGCAATACCTGCCTAAAATCTCCACATAATATGATAATTTTTCCTCCGAAAGGCACGTCGTTATTCATAATGTCCTTGAGCAACCGATTTACACACATCAACGCGTGCTTATTAGCCATAGAGGCTTCATCCCAGATGATAAGTTTTGCTGAACGAATATAAAAAGCTTCCTTGCTGTTAAGTTTTATTCCTGGTACATAACTTTCATGTAAATGTAGAGGTAACTTGTACTGGCTGTGTACAGTAGTATCATTACTGCAATACCAGTCCATGCAACAGAAACTACATTTAACCCCAAATTCGTGCAACTGTGAATCAAGCATTGGTAAATAAATGTTTTCCCGGTGCCCCCTGGACCGTCAATGAAATATGCATTACTCATCCTTTCATTGCTGTTTTGTACTAACCCCAAAATTTCTGTAATTATAGCCGTTTGGTTTCCATTTGCTTGCTTTATCATCCGATTTAATTGATCCTCATTAAGTTTTGGATAATTCATTGGTAAATTTGTCTGAGGGAAATTATCAATAATAGCTGGCAATTCGAGAGAAAGAATGGTAAGACCATGGAGCTTTAATGTATTAGAAATATGTATAAGAGTGAAATGATATGCAATGTTAGGTTCGTGAAACTGCAGATAATCTTCTGATAATGAATTCTTGAAAATGTCCCATAACTATCTTACATTTGAAGGGGTCTGAAAGATACATATGTAAGAAAACAGTTGTCGTAACTGAGAAGGCATCTGAAATTTTGACGCTTCTGCCAAACAACGCTGCCATTCAGAAATGTCAATCAGCAAACCTCGCTCCTTAGCTGTTTCTTTAAAAGTGGAATAGACAACTGCTTTGTATGTTCGTAGATCCTGGAAGCTGGTAGCACCTATGACGTGAACAGTGGCGGCTGGTGTCTTTCTGGACTGGGGGTTCAATAGAAAAGAGCATTCACTTCAAACGGCGGACCCTTAATCTACTACAAAGATAAACAGTATACATGTGGTACCTCAAACTTCGTACAGATAGTTATGAACATTACAATGAGCGATTTCAAACACAGTGAGTTCGAATCATTCGCCTCAACCAGAACTTGAACCCTGGATCAGCATTATTAGTAAAGATTTCTGTTTTCTGTCTCGATGTCTCTCTCAAACACACGCACAAACACGCACCTGTATGACAGGCTCCATCTGGTAATGAGCCTGGTTAAGAACATGCAACACTTCAAATCTTACAGCAATCGAGTATCAGATTGAAATGGCTCACAAAATGAAGATGAATATACTTATAAAAGGTAAAGGTAATTTAGAAGGAAAATACTCATAAAAGGAATTTAGATCGAAAAATACGCACAAAATGTGGTTTAGGTTCAAATTACTTACAAAATGCAATGTAGATTCGAAATACTCAACAAAATGCAATTGAAATTCAAAATATTTACAAAATGCAATTGAAATTGAAAATACGTACAAAATGCAAGTGAGGTTCAAAATATTTACCAAATGCAATTGAAATTGAAAATACGTACAAAATGCAAGTGAGATTGAAAAAGGCCGGTTCAGATTCAAAATACTCACAACGTGCAATTGAAATTCAAAATTCTTAGAAAACGCAATTGAATTTGAAAATGCTTACAAAATGTATGCTAGATTCAAAATACTCACAAAATGTGGAAGCCCGCGATTCAAAATACTGTACTTACAAAATGCAATTGAGATTGAAATTACCTACAAAAAGGAGTTTAGGTCGAAAATATTTACAAAGTGCAATATAGATTGAAAAAACTTACAAAATGTGGTTGAGTTAAAAAAGACTCACAAAATGTAATTTAGAGACACGGGGAGCCAATTCATAAAAACAGGTCAGGAATCTTAAAGAGAAAAGGAACTATAATGAAAAAGAAGGCTGATCCCACGAAGAATGAGGGATCAGGAAAAATGAGGGAAGGGCCAATGAAGGCGGGAAAGGAAAAAACTCCCGAGGCCTCGGATACCCTAATACCGTCTGGGTTGGAAGACAACAAGAGTTGACCAAGAGAGGTCGACAGGAAAGAAGACAGTGAGGAGCCCGGCACAAGTAAGTGGAAGCAATGCCGGACTCAGCTGGGGTCCCATGGTCGCCAATCCACGTCCCACTAGATGTGAGCCCCTGGGGGACGCGGAAAAAATAATCGAACTACACAGTCACAAATTTCACGCAGTTAATAGGCACAAGGAAATACTGAATGTGATTTACGTTCCAGCACTTGACAGTGTGACTAACTTAAACCTGAGAAAATAGTGGAACTATAGTAGTGAGTTGGATAACACCGGAGCGTAACGACTAACAAGACACCTTCTTCCGCTATTTTATTGGTATTATTTCAATCTAACCGAATCGTTTATTTAATTAGTCTTCAAATACAATAAATAGCTAGGTAGTTTACTTTATATAGATAAATTCATGGATAAATTACGGGCGCATATAAACAGTCTAATGTGGCAGCCATGAAGCACCGTTTCAAAAGCGCCCCGCCCCGCCCCGGTGAGCACTTTCGCTGTATGTTCGCATTGGCCGCATTTATTTTACAAACACGTCAAGAGATGGCGGAGTGTATACCTTTTCTCCAACCTTGAAGGGCTTGTGTCGCTGGACTAATGAACGAATTCAGCAATCTTATTGCGCATGCGTGTACGATGGATACACGTTTGGCTTGTATCCACTGTTCCCTTCCCTTCTAACCACGGCTACATGTACCATGCCATCGCTCTACCTTACTCGCCTATTCTCTACAGGAAAGATCGGCCAAGACTGGGGGTTCAAACCAGATCTTGCGCCGGCTTCACATCCTCGCGCTCGTTAACTGCAGTTGAACTCCGCGCTGTTTTCTGACAAATATTTCTGTTACATATAGGGACAAAATGCTAAATATATTGTCAAATTTAATGGGGGTTCATTGCGCCATTGCGCTATAGCAAGAACCGCCACTGGACGTGAAGCAATAACAGGCGTAAATAATACCTTTCTGTTTCTGTAGGCGAAACATTATACATTCTGCCTTTAGTTTTTGAAACATTTTTTCTTTCTTTCCACTGGCAGTTGCTCTTATTCCAGACGTAATTTACTGGTGTTTCAGGATATATATACGGACTTCTGGCTTGCGAATCTTGATTTAACTTGGACCACGCTTGTAATTCCGTGTTGCGCAACTGTGCTTGAAGTAAAATATCAGGAGCGTTATCATTTTTAAAATAGATATTTTGCAAGTTTGGCAAGTGAACTGGTAATCGCACGATAGAATGTGACTGTTCATGCATGCCAAATGAAAATATCCTGAATGCGGCTTCTGTTGGACAAACATATCTAGCATTTAGGGAAGAAGTAATTTCATCGTAGTTCACCGTTTCGCCTTCAGGACATATTTTAACAATGCAGCAGTCATGACCTTTATACACATACTTGTGGATTTTAATATATAAGATATTTGTGGATGTATTTAACACTCAGAACACTTGAGCATATTTCAACATTAATATGAGCTTGCAAGTAAAGTAAAAGAAATGTATTGTAGGGAACAATGAATCGACTATCGACTTCAATGTCAATGCGTTGTATTGTTTTTATTGTAATCCGTCCATTATTTCTTCTCCTATACGAAGGATAACCATTGGCATTATATTTGGTCACTTCCTGAAACTGTTTAGGGAAATCTTTCTTACATACGCCATCTTCCATACAGACTGAATCAGGATTCAAAGATCCGCGAGGACCATGTACCATATGACGCCTTACCAACTCGTATAGCGCTTCATCCTCGAGATCTGGTATTTCGGCTGACACCACACTGTCAATGTCAAGTATTTCTCGAAACTTACCATCTTCCGTTAATGTTAAGAGTAAATGGATGTGCGGGAGACCTCGGTTCTGAAATTCCACTGTACATAGATATGCTTTTACCGAAAATTTCCTTAACATTAATCAATCGTAGCAATTCCTTTACTTTGCAATGAAAAACTCTCACTTCAATATCAGTCAAAACTACAATACGACCGACTCTGAGATTTTCATTTTCTGCTCGTACATGCAAGGCGTCTGCTGAACCGGCATATGTATCAACTCGTAACTTCGTTTGTTGATGACGTATATATTTTAACCCTTCACCTTCCATAAGACAGTTGTAATCCACGAATAAATATCCATTTTGCAAACTTGAGCAGCGACAACTAATTCAACATGACCTCCATGAACACCATTCATAGACATACACATTTTGTAATCATCGCTCGTATTGATAGCAGTTTAGTACATATCGCTGTTGCCAACAATAAAGGAAGAATAATTATTCCACTTGTCTGTAACATGTTTTACAATTCGCTTTCTAACCTGTGTAAATAAACTCTGATTGTTGTTCTCAAAATATGCCAATGACCTGAACAGACAATTCCCGTCACCTTTAATCTTTATAACATTTGTAATTGAGTGTCGCCTCTCATTCATCAGAATATGATTCATTGTATTGATTGAGCACACAGCCTATAAGTAGAGCCCTGCGCAGATAAACAAAACGATATCCGCATCCGCACAACTGTTATCCGCATCCGCCCCGCATCCGCATGACTTTTAACCAAATCCGCTGAATTTTTTCAATATTATTTTTAATTTATTAGATAAAGCATAAGATGTTAAACCAACATATTTAGACATTTGAGGAGAAATTCCTTCCCCTACGCAATGTTTAATGAATGTTATACGGTCAGAATTGCAACCCTTTTCAGTTCGGACTGTTAATTATGCTTAAACTATCATCTTACATTTGTTATGGAAGAAATATAACGGAAAATTATGATATGGCATAAATATCCGGGACCTAGTAATAATATTCAACAATTTCGGATGCTAGAACTACTTTTTATTTACACATAATATGAAAATATACATATCGCACTAAAACTTATTGTTTTGTAGGCTATATACGATTTAGTGGAGTATCTTCTAGTTTATTATTTTCCAGGAATGCACGTGTGCCGCAGTAAGTTTCATGTGCCTGATTTGTGTCCTGAGTATGAATACACGTTTTTACAGGTAAAACATCGTACTATACCGTTCATCTTTTCGTTTCCATTGAAAATGTAACCAAATGTCTGCCATATCGTTGACTTGAGCTTTGATTCACGCACTAAAGAATATTCGCCTTAATTCATTTTAGTAGATATGTTATCGATGTTGGTGAAATGAAGTTCAAACTCCCAGTCGCGGTAACATTCACTAAGTGACTTCTCTTTACGCTTGGAGAAAGGGATTGACATTTGGCCGGAAATTCCAAGTCAGTCATCATCCTTCTGCCTCTTGATACATCCATGTTCGCATAGTTGATGTCAGTGCTCTCCGTTGCAATATCACAGCCCACGTGTTTCAGTGCCAAGTTGGAAATAAATCTACAGATCTTCCAGGATAGCTTAGACTGCGAAGTATAGCTGACTTGAGGAATGTTGATGATGTCACCACGATGAACTAACAAGCTCATTGACAGCATGATATCTCGTACGTACGTGTAGTAATAATGGCAGTGAGAATTGATGAGATGTCAAGACCATCTACTACAAACATACGGTACTTAAGAAAATGTCCTTGAAAGCGTGTGGGTAAAATAATCTTCTCGTGTATAAGTGCGAAACGTGCCTGAATATTTCGTACGCATTATAGGAGTATTCTTCTTTTAAGCATGAAGCTGTAGATTAGCATTTCAAGTACCGTACCGGTACCGTATGTGATATTATCGTAAGTTCCACATTGTATTCTAAAAACTATCCGCAAATTTACTCCAAACATTATCCGCAGTGTATCAGCTATCCGCACAGCCATGCAAATTACATCCGCGTGGCGAAATATTTTGCGGATATCCGCATCCGCGCAGGGCTTTACCTATAAGGACGAATGATGAAACGAAAAGAAGAGAGTTTGTAGCTGGTGAGACCAAAGACTATATAACAGAAAGATCGGATACACAATACAAAATGGCGGTTCCAACATTCGACTGTAACGGCACCTTCGTGAAATTAGTTGTCTTTCGTATTGGCAACTCCAGCTATCTGATATGACATCTAGCGGTAAAAATTAGAAACTTACCAAGTAGGGTACATTTGTCACCTGTATATGATTCTTGTATTGGTAAGCAGATCGTGGTAAATTCTTCGTGTCTTTATACATAAGTAATAAGTTTTACACGTTGATAGAGTGCAAAATGAGTAAAAACAAAGTATATTGCTCAGTTTACGGCTGGAAGTCGATGTATTAGAGGGCTGGGGATATAAGTTTTCATCACTTTCCAAAAGATGCAAATAGCAATAGCGGAAAGGTGATGATACCAAATTAATACGTGCAACAGGAGTGAGTTGGACCACTCACTGACGACAGGAGGGTTGTTCACTGTTAGGCCAGGAGGGTTGTTCACTGTTACGCCGAGCCAAGCCGCACCTAGACAGCCAAGCACAGTCTCGCCGAGCCAAGCCGTACCAAGACAGCCAAGCTACACCAGCCGAGGACAGCCAAGCTTCATCAGTCCGGTATCCTTACCCGCTCCCTAGTTCATTTCCAATAACCCTACCAACCGCAATCACCTCGTTCTGCGATATCGAAGCCATTCCACTACGAGTCATATAGGCCTAATTTGACTTCGCAGAGTAAATATCTACCCTGCGAGAACCTGCTACCAGTCCGATATTGAACACCAAACCCACCTGCTAACCATCCAAATCAAGCAATTCCTGTATCCCCCGAGTTTTAATACAAGTTAAACTCATCCCTTCGCCCCTACCAAGCAGCAAATAATTTCTTGAGTCTATGGTACAGTGAACAAACTCAAATATAGCTATTAAACGTAACAGCGCCATGACTCGAACTGCTCAAAAACAAATACCAGCAGACAACCGATGCTAGATAATATGCAATTGACACATAAAATCCAGTGGAACACACACATTAGATCACGTGTATCGCTCAGTTATACATATATATACAATTAAAATAATACTGTCATTATTTCAGGGACCACATTTACTGATTATAACCGAAAAATAAAAGTGTTCCATATCAAACGCGTGTTATTGAGTATTTTACCCTACTTATCCAGACCGACCGCAGCGCCCCAAGTGTTAGTTTGAGTTGCCAATACAGTATTTGTTGTCATTCAAACAGATGTTGAGATGACAGTGTCATTAGCAAAATGACTGCTGATTGTGCATGAGCATGTCAGTCTCAAAGTAATCCATTCTTTGAGAAGTTTTAATAAAATTATGTGCACAGAATCCCCTTCTACTTATTGTATGCGACATTAGCGCCCGAGTGGAACAGGTGGAAGTTAACGATAGCATGTATGGATACATGCGACGTTAGCGCCCGAGTGGAGCTGGTAGAAGTTAACGATATCATGACATAATTAGGGAACTCTCTGTTAATATCAAGTTAGATTTATTATTGGGGCGGCGGTGAATATCATGATACGGTGTTAGTCGTTGTCGCCTAGCGACAATATGTCCGTCAAGTCATTCGAATATTCCATTTTTGTGAGACCTTAAAGGAAGTAATATTCGCTATTATTTTAATACTCGAATGATATAATCAAGTAAGGTGGATATCAATCGACGGTGCTTGACGGGCATTACATTTTAAGACAACAAACGTCCCCGTAGCGCAAATACTTCCCGAGATATTTCAGTTTTAGTAAAGGGTGACATTTTTTGAAAACTATTTTAATATAGCCTATAAGATGACAATAAAAGCCTACATAACCTACAAAATGCAAGGAACGTGTAATATCAAGTTAAAGCACACTCTGGTGTCGGTTGTGGAAGCTACTTAAAGATGGATTCTCCCTGACATTTTAAAATACCAAGGCAAAACAGATGCCATGGTGCTATTGATACGTAACTATTATTATAAGTATGTATTAGATTTAGAGATGAGTATATAAGGTTTAGTATAAGTGTGTGTTCATACTTCATTTACAGTAGCCTATATCAAGTGTGCACTCGACCACCAAGACACAACAGAACGGTTTTCACAAGAGAACGATTAAATTACAAACAACCTAAATAAAAGTAAAATTCTTAACAGACCGGCATATCAGGCACAATAGAAACCTTCCAAGTTAGATTGAGTTTCATCCTAATTAAAATTTTGAAGGTTAACTCTAAAGCCCAAAAATTTACGTCTGTCTGTAAAAGGGACAGGAAAAAATGGTGACTATAGTGAAAACAAAAACAACACATCTTATTGTGGACACTCCAATTCTTGTGTGCAAGTAAAATACAAATATTCACGCAATCCTCTTTCAGAAAAGCAAATTCACCCCTGAACTATCGGAATGAGTAACATTGGGACGTCACCGCAACAAAATAACATGCCCTTAATTTTAAACTGACAATCTTTAGTAAGCTAGGTTCCAAACTGTAATACCTTCAAAATTAAGGTAGAATTATTAATATTATTATTAATTTCGTGGGAAATATCATAGCCATCCACACTATTCCATTTGTGTATATATATTATTATTATTATTATTATATTTGTTGTTTATGAAAAAGAAGAAGGGTTTACGATGTTTATATTTAAGTAATTGATTTAAAAGGGAAGATTTAAATCTCATACATATATTAATTTGAACGGGATGGCGAAGCAAGTTAAAACGTAGCATTTTCAGTCAGGTAGGATGTGGGAAAATATGTCGCAACAGAGGCTATACTGGACTGTGCGCTCACAGCAGGAGTTTTTCCAAGAATATTGGGAGGACAAGGAACTGACGCTATCTGAGTAGAATTTATCAAAAATTGGTTCAAGAGAGGTCAACTTCGTCGAGAACAAGGAAATCTTACTACACAACGACAAAAACATCCTTATTTAGCTACGAGACCACGGATTCTCAGAATGCAGACAACGCTATTAAAGGTCGAGTCGCAGCTAAGCATTATTTGCAGATCGTTGGGGGCGGGAAGACTTCGATCTGAAGGAAGAAGTTTGATTTGTTGGAGCTCGTGGAAGTAAGGTACTGGGGTGAGGGAGAAGAAATGTTTTATAAGAACTTACCCTGGACTCAAGCTAGCATTCCTTCGTCTGATTCTGAATTATTTCATTACATTTAAATATTATCAGCAGTACTTCGTATTTACAAGTTGGAAGTATGTCAGGACATATTCTGTCCAGTCGTACAAATAATGATAGTGGTGCATTGGGGCTATCATTATTAAAGTGATTCTTGAAGCTAGGTCTTCATCACTACATCAACTCAAATTAATCCTAATATACTTCATCAACGACATCAAGATAGCAGCATTATCCAGCAACAGAGGACAACAGTGCTTTTTAATATGCAAAGCAAATCTGAAGACATCAGCATCGGTGAGCGCAATCGACAATATTACGTATTTCCCTGTTTCACAATTTTAGATCTTGATTTGGGCACAGTAAATGTAAATTCATAGCTTTTGTAATAATTTTAACTTCATGACTCCGTCTCCGCTTGCTTCACGCCACTTCGTTAAAAGTAAATTCAGTAAATCTTATCATATCGTGTTCAATATAATTTGTTTTAGTATTATTATTAATGTCATTAAAGTCACTTCCTTAAATTCAATCTGCGTGTTTCCTCCAGTATTTAGAATTAACTATAAGACGACCGTATCCTCTCTTGGTAAATATCATTCTGGTTGGAAGCTTAGTTTCCCTACGAGCTGAGAAAGAAGAGTCTTCATGCCGAGGTATTATGGTGAGTGCTTCAGGTATTTTATTCCGCGGTTCAATGGGATTGAACCCGGTGGCGCCCAACAAATT
The DNA here is from genome assembly GCA_946902985.2 of Meconema thalassinum. Taxonomy (NCBI): domain Eukaryota; kingdom Metazoa; phylum Arthropoda; class Insecta; order Orthoptera; family Tettigoniidae; genus Meconema; species Meconema thalassinum. The sequence continues at coordinate 752,275,676 of OX336388.2, read as the reverse complement.
GAAATTTTATAGTGGTTTCACCACGGTACTCCAAGTGAATACTGATTACATTTGTCCGCTCAACAGGTGGCATTGTTGTTGTTGTTGGTATGGTTTATAAACAGGCTCGTCATAACTATTACATTTGGTCGCCCAAGTGTGGCAAATACCATTCTTACTTATTACAAAACTATTATTTATTAATCACATTACATTAAAATACCGTCACCTCAGTAACAACGGTGTCCAAGACAAGTGATCTCCGTAAATGGGTGAGTCACCTGACTTCACATAAAAACAGCCGACCTGTTCGGCCTGAGTGATGCTAAGTACAATTGCCTAACAAGGAAACTCCCTTGAGTCTTCCTTCGAGTACCGACACACAGGGAATCTACACAAATTCTCCTGTAACGTGACAACGCTGCATCCAGAGCATCTTGAACAATGTCCCCAGCGGGCGATTATTACATGAAATCAAAATAGCTGCACATAACTTATATTCCGACGATCCATGGGAATTATTACCTCCAGTTAAAACATTCACATTACCTCTGCGATGATTAGTGGGAGTTTTCACCTCGACTTACACTGAGCACAAAATCTCCCAATCACTAGCGTCACTTAACTTGCTCCTACACTCAACAATATGTATGGTCATTGGCCGCCTTCCTCAAAATCAAACACCTTGGTATGAAGCATTGTTGAAAGGTTTTCCGGTTGATAGTGCTCCTCGTTATCTGGTACCGACCAGAACTGACGGGGGTACATTTCACTTGGTTAAATCTATCGTGTTCTCTGAGGAAATCGAAGATAAATTCGTTGACCTTGACGGGATACAAAATCTACTCACACAGGGAATCTACCACCACCATTTCAGGCACCCTTCCGTGGTTTTTACGCCATCATTACTCTCTCGTTCCCCTTGGATGTTTGGGCACAGTGGTTGGGAATAATCCCAAGAAGTTATTGACTAGAATTAAAGACTTCCTCCTTGTGGCTTCCTTGATGTGTGGACGTGCTAATGAAATAGAATGTGAATTAAGTTTCAGGCGAAAGAATTATAGTGATATAATTGTGTACTCAGTAATATCCACCTTACAACACCATCTGGGCATAGTGTTGTATACTTCTGCACAGTCTGGTGGATTTTTTGTGAATTAATGAAACACAATTAAAATTTTGTAACTGAAAGGGTTCATGGCGCATCCACCTAACGGGATGGGGAATACAGTCAGGCTCCCACGTCGAGCAGGGTATACCGTGGGTCTATTCTATGCCGCACCCACACGTGGGGAAACGAGGTGAATTTTTGAGAAAGTGAAATTAATGTAACTTCAATTTAAACCATTGGCAAGGATCTCCGTAAGTTTATTTTTATCCAAAATTATGGCATAAAGAGGTTTTGTCCCTATTAAATGTTATTTATGAATACTTCAAATTTTCAATAAACGATAGGTAGCGCCCGAGTAGATTCAACAAATGAGTGCCGGCGCGCGAATCGGTTCAAACAAGTCCCGTATGCGTTCATAAACCATTCATCCGATTGCGATGAAACTTTGGTGAGTTGTTTTTCACGCTTCTACGAATGTTTTTGAACAGGCGAATCCATTTTGCAATAGTTTGGAGCCAGTTAACGGAAAAAGAAAAAAAGATTGTGTATCCAAAAGCACTTAAACAAAATTACAAAGCCAACACTTTCTTTGATTGGAATTTCAACGCATACTGGGTACAGCTAGTGACAATATAAATAAACAATAAGAAATGGACGTCTTTACATTATTAATTATGGAAATATTACTCGCATTAAATTCAGAAAGCAATAGTCTTAAGTTATGACTCAATATTTCCATAAAAATGTATTCGTCTCCAGAAGACCAGGTGAGATAAAATACGAAATGAGGAAATTAGGCAACAGCTCAATTTCGATAGAAGTCTGCTTGACACACTAGAACTATCTAGACTGAAATGATATGGGCATGTAATGTGAATGGCCCCTGACAGAACACCAAGATTATATTTTGACCAGGTGAGAGCCCAAGGGGAAAGCCTCGAGACATTTGGGAGAAGCAAATCTGGAAAGACTTGGCCAAGAGGGATGCAGCTTGGCAGAAGAAATTGGAGCACAATACGTGGGAGGACCGGGCAAACTGGAAGAGGCTCATACCCATACCCGGCTTGCTGGGGCGGAGAATGGATGATGATTATGAACTGACCTTATGGATGAGTTTGAGAGGAAAGTTCAGAATCATGATGAACCAAAGAAGTGTCCTAATCAAATCGCAATTAGAGCATAAATGGCATGCGTAGTATAAAGTTGATCCGTCTCGCTTCTGCTAGCTACTTCATTTTTCTGTTACGTGGATATCAATGTTTGGAATAATACCCATTGCGCAAGAAAGGCGACAAGGCGGATCCAAACAACTACAGAAACATATCCCCACTGCCGATCACATACAGCATTATTTCTGAAACCCTCTTAAACCGTCTATAAAGACAGACAGATCACCTGATTGGCGAGTACCAAGCGGGATTTTGGAAAGGTGGATCATGTGCTGAACAAATATGGAACTTGAAGACGATATTATGGATCCGCCGAGGTACCAGGACGAACGTCACTTTTGTGGACTTCAAGAAGGCGTATGAATCTGTGGACAGACAGACCATTTTTGATACTCTGGAAGAACTCATAGTGGACAGGAAGGCCAGAGAACTAATCCGGAAGACTATCACGAATACCACTTCTAAAGCGAAATTCCTCGGGGAAATTTCGGTGCCATTTGAAATATGTACAGGCGTTCATCAAGGTGACAGCATTTTCCCTATTCTTTTTAACTCAGTTCTAGACAAAGTTGTAAAAGGGACGTCAAAGATGTAAACGTCGGAAATTCGCGAAACAAAGTCACGGTGAAATGGTGTGCATTTGCTGATGATCTATCAATCATTACTTAGACCAGAGATGAAAACAGATAAGCTGGGCAGAGACTACACGATATACCGTCAAAGGCACGTCTCCAGATGTCGTATGAGAAAACCAATTACGTGGAAAATTGACATCCAAATAGGAAAAACACTTAGCTAAAATACAAAACGGCACAATTTCACAGGTATCCTATTTCGAAACGGCTTCGGTGGCGTAGTTGGTAGCATGCTGAGCTTTTATGCCCACGATCGCAGGTTCAAACCCGGCCGAAGTCGTCGGATTTTTAAGAGCGTTAAAAATCCCGCTGTATGCCTTCCTTCGGAGCGGAAGTAAAGCCGGCGGTCCCATGTCATAGATTTATGGCATGTTAATGAACCTTCTACTAATTACATCTGTGTGAAGCTAAATTATATATAGGTTAAACATTCGACAAACGCTCTTAGGTTCCGACGTTCGTCGCCAGGAGCCGACTGCGGTGGCATCTGGTATTGAAGTTCTGAACTAGTAGTCGTTGACGGTGGCGTTTGGCGGCAAAAGTAGGAACTACTTGAAAAAATTAAATGTCTGCAGTCCTCACTTCAATTGAAAACAGATAACACACACTAATACAGTCATCACAATTAACACCGGTTATCAGACAGATTCTACACACACCCAAAGTACACGGGGCTACATGACCACGTTGTCGCAGCCCCTGAACTAAGGAACCAACCAACCATCCTATTTCAAATACCTTGGAGAAATCATACTACCATTGGGACTAAACAGTAGGGCCAACGTAGAAAGAACTACCAAACTCCATAAGGCGCACAGACTGTCATGGAATCCCTATAACAAAAGTCATATCAGGTAATGAAAAACTACGACACTACAAGACAGTTGTTTTACCGGAAGCATTATACGCCTCAACAACCCATATCTCTCGGTGGTCACTCTGAAGTTATAGAAATTGAAAAGCAAGAATGGAAAATTCTCCGGAAAATTTATGGTCCACAAGAGAAAATGGAATGTGGATTAAGAGGAGAACAGCGGACCTCTACTCCTTCACAGATAGGTTCACTGATGCCGTACGGAAGCGACGCCTGAATCTATGGCCATATCGATTGTATGGACAGCGACTGACTAACTAAAATATTATTTTAAGTAATCAACTAGAAGAAACTCAATATAAACTGGCTAGAGGAAACTAAGAAATAAATATCACTAACGGCTTCGTACAAAAGCTATTCTCATGCCGTGCGGGCATATCACCTTGGAAAAGGTGAATGCGGGAAACAAAAAGTTGGAGACAGGTGCCCGTAAACTGGGCTCCATTTACTCCGCTTTGTGGGGGAAACTTGATAATAATAATAATAATGATTTGATAGAATAAAATATTACAACTGGCTATGATATGTCACTAACCATTGCCAGCGTATTTGTTGTGCAAAGATTTATTTTGTGAAAGGAATAATAATAATAATTGTATAATTTATTGGTTGAACCAATTAAATTATAAGGAGCGGTGCTAATTTAAAAAATTACAGTCAGTTTGAAAGGCAGGACGTTATATCATTTCAAATGACGCATGCTACAAATGGTACACATGTTAGAAAGGCTCAGGAGGGCTTCTCGCTTCGCTTGAAGCCCCAGGACTCTTTCAACTGACTCCATTACCCATTAACTTAGGCTTCCCGCGCGGGCACCTCTTTAAGGGTCACCCTGTATTTGAGTCTGACATTTTTTACAACTCTTTAAGAGTCACCCATTATTTGAATCTGATATCTCGCAAACCTCTTTAAGGGTCACCCTGTATTTGAATTGAATATAACATACTGTACACCTCGTGAAGTTTCACCCTGTAATTTGCTCTGACATCCTGCACACCTCTTTAGGAGGCACCCTGTATTCTTATCTGGCATCTTGTATATCTCTTTAGGAGTCACCCTGTATTCTTGTGTGACATCTTGTACACCACTTTCGGAGTCACCCTTTAATCTTGTTGTGGTGTTTGAAGCCATATTTTCAGTGTTGCCTTAATAAACAAGAGTTTAGTGCTTTTCAGTCGGTCAACACGAATGTACCCAAAAGAGATGGGTTATGCCCTAATCCTGAAATAAATTACATGAGATTAATAAAACACTAGGATGACCAGTTTCGATCGTCAAGCGATCATCATCAGATCCAATACACTTAGGTCATCCTAGTGTTTTATTAATCTCATGTAATTTATTTCAGGATTAGGGCATAACCCATCTCTTTTGGGTACATTCGTGTTGACCGACTGAAAAGCACTAAACTCTTCTTTAATCTTGTCTTAACATCTTGTGCACCTCTTTAGGGGTCACCCTGTAATCTTGTCTTAACATCTTGTGCACCTCTTTAGGAGTCACCCTGTATTCTTCTCTGCCATCTTGTACGCCTCTTTAAGAGTCACCTTGTATTCTTATCTCGCATCTTGTATATCTCTTTAGAAGTCACCCTGTATTCTTGTGTTCACTTCGCTCAAAGCCCCAGGTCGCTCGACGCCCCAGGACTCTTTTCAACAGACTCCAATAACCATTAGCTTCTGCTTCCCGCGTGGCTGCATGACGTCAAGCACTCGCTTCCCGCGCGGCTGCATGACGTCACTTCCCGCTCGGCTGCTTGACGTCATTTTCGTCTCCGTCTCCGTAACGCATAACGTTGGACCCAAGCATAACGACGAAGTCGACAAGATCATTTGAAATGCTAAAATGAGAGTAGCAGATCATCTCGGCTTATGTTCAGGTCAGGAAGTGCACTAAGGTCATTATTGACCAGGCTCGGACCTGTCGATGCTGTAGGTGTTATTATTGTCGCTACGCTCGCTATGGTTTAACTGTATGGGAGATTTTGCTGTGTGTATAATGGTTTTAAGTTAAGCAGCAGCTTCGAATTTAAAGTGAAAAGTAGAAGACCTTTAGTAGGTTGGAATTTAAAAGTGCTTAAGGAGAGTTGAAATGTAAGACCAGTAGTAGGTTTGTCATTGTTTGGCAACAATGTATTGCTTTTAAAAGGCCTCAGCTTCCGCCTCTTATGGTTTAAATTTGTGTTAAGTAATTGTGGGCAGTGTAATTGTAGTGTAAAGTGTCACTGGAGCGGGAAGTTTGAATTTAGAGGTGCTGTGCGCTGATTGGCTGGAGATGTGCGGTGATTGGCTGTTGCTCGTATGGAGTTTTAATGTAGGCTACTTGTAGTTGAAAATATTGCTTTTTTATGAATAATTATTGTTAATTGGGTCTGATTTTAGTGTAATTTGTTAGTTTATGGATTTAACAAGGTGTGGAAGCCTGTCTAGCGGAAGTCAGTCCCTGGGGCTGGTCCGCCAGCCCGGTCTTCCTAGTGAGTATTGGGTTCGAATCTTGAAATGCACTCCAGTGCAGTAGGGTGTGTATAGGTTCCCCAGGCCTGCGGTTCATCTCCCCGGACGGGCTGGTATGACCTTTACCCTCCAGGCAGATTAAACCACAGGGTCTGAGATTGTTTGAGGAGTAGTGACTGGATTATATGGGTGTTGTGCTGGATATCCAAATGGTAGCCTGCATGTCGAATTTCGTTGTTCCTTGAAGCACTATGATAGTCAAGGAGGTTAGATATCTAAGCTTCTTGAACACTATAGCGCTTTCTAGTAGAGAAATGAGGAACATTGTGTTGGCGATAAATCCGGTGATTAATTTTGCCATTATGAACACGGCCTACTGAATTCAAATGGGTTCTTTGACATGCCGACATCGTATGACATGGTGTCGTATTTTTTCCGCCTTTCCAAAATCACTTACCACGGCCAGGAGCGAACCTGCAAGCTTGGGGTTAGTAGACCGACACGTTAACCACTCACCCACCGTGGCAAACTATATAATAAGATAGTAACCAAGCACAAATTCACGGAGAAACCTAAAATCAGAAATGGTAGGTGGTGGTCCACAGAACGCAAGATGCAACACAGTGCATTCATGAAGAGATTTTGGGAGGATAAGAAGATGGAGGTACAAGAACAGTTAGACGTAATAAGTGAAAAGATTGAGCAATGGGGAATTAAGATAAATGTGGGGAAGAGTAAAACAGTGGTGATGAGTAGAGATAAGAAAGAAGGAAAAGGAGTAATCAAAGTCGGAGATAAGGAATTGGAAGTGGTGAAACACTTCAAATAATTGGGAAGTGAACTGACTGAAGATGGAAGACTAGATTTGGAAATAAGCAGAATAATACAATTCGGGAGTGCTTTCTACCAACAGATACGGGGTCTAGTATGGAATAAGGATATACCAATTAAGGTTAAAGAAGTTATGTACAAAGCATATAATGTTCCTATAATGACATATGCAGCAGAAACTTGAACAATGACTAAGAGGGATGAGAGCTGAGTACAAGCGGCTGAGATGAGATCCCTGAGAAGTATGGTCCAGAAAACGAGGAGGGACAGAGTGAGAAATGAAGATATACGGAAAGAACTGGGAGTACAGAAACTAAATGACAAACTGGAGCAAAACAGATTGAGATGATTTGGACATGTCAAACGGATGAATGAAGTAAGGCTACCAAGAGAGGAGCACTGGAACGACGGACGACAGGGAAGACTGGACGAGGAAGACCAAGAATGCGTTGGATGGACTCGGTGGAGAATAGTATTAGAAAACGGAACCTGGATTGGAACGCTGTGTCGGAAGAGGAATGGTGGAACGACAGAACAAAGTGGAGAGGAACCATATTTGCCCCCACCCAGTGTCAACTGGAAAACGGGAAATGAAGATGAGAAGAAGGCCAAAATCGTCAGGCCAACTATCAAGATCAAATGTGCTCTTTCAATGGACATAACGACGAAGAAAAAATCATAACAATGTTATGTGGCCTACTGGGAGACAGAGTGCTGACGCCCGTGGGTAACCTGCGCGTTCAAAAGAGTTAGTTCTTGTTTTCTTAAGGGGAGGAACAGCGAGGTCATCTGCCCCTAGTCCTGTGGAGGATGAAGTGATGATGAAAACGTCACATACACTCAGTCCCCGGGCCAGGGAAATTAAATCCAGGGCATTAACATCCCGATGTCCCGGCCTGGAATCAAGCCTGGAACCCTTCAGGATAAATTCTAGAGTGCCAACCATTTCGTCACAGGGCAGAACATAACAATAATCCTTTATTCTTAAGAAGGGTAGCCTATTCGTCTTACGTTTGTACACATCTGAACACGATGTTATGATGATCGGTCGAACGTATTATTCAGAGACTAATGAGGTTCCGTATTATAGATGTTAATGTCTTATAGTAATCGACTTGCTAGGGTAATTGCAGTGGTAATGGTTTTAAACCAGTATAAAGCTGGGGAGGCGAGCTTCCGCGCTACGTAACGACAGGACCAGTGCCCGGCAGTGGCAAGATGTCGCTCGCATCAAACAAAGGGTGGTGTTCTGCCTGACATAGCTGACTTCGACTTATCCTGTCTCGCAAGATTCGTATGTGACGTTCCTGGACTGAGCAAACATGTCGAACTCTGAGTCCAGATCATGTAGCTTAAGGTGATTTTTAGACTTCATGATAGGCGGCTTCGTTGGCGTAGTCGGTAGCATGCTGAGCTTCTATGCGATGATAGCGGGTTCAAACCCGGCCGAAGCCGTCGGATTTTTTAAGAGCGTTAAAAATCCCTCGGTATGCCTTCCTTCGGAGGGGAAGTAAAGTCGGCGGTCCCATGTCGTAGATTTATGGCATGTTAAAGAACCTTCCACTAATTGCACCTGTGTGAAGCTAAATTGGATAGGTTAAGAATGTAAACAACGCTCTTAGGTGTGTACGTTCGTTGCCAAGAGCCGACTGCGGTGGCGTCTAGTAGCTAAGTTCTGAACTTGGCCTAGTAGTCGTTGACGGTGGCGCTTAGCGGCAAAAGTAGGAACTATTTGAAAAATTCTAAGTTGCAGTACTTAAATTAAAAAACAGATAACACACACTAATACAGTCATCACAATTAACACCGGTTATCAGACAGATTCTACACACACCCAAAGTACACGTGGCTACATGACCGCGTTGTCGCAGCCCCTAAACTTAAGAACCAACCAACCAGACTTCATGATAAATCGATCTGATGAATCTGGATTCTACTGCTAGTTAATAAAAAATACACTAATTGATAGACTCTTCATTTAAGATATGTTTAGGAAAGTAGAACAACCTTTAAGGAGATTTCATTCCTAGAGTAATAATCACCACTTTTATTCACAAAATTTTAACCTACATGCATTCAATTGATTAGGAATATACACATGCATATCCAAATACCAAGGCTATTGGCCACGAACCGCTGAGCTGACCCGCGTCCGATCCAGGGCAAGTAATGGTCTATCCTGGTGCACAAAGCAGGCTCTATACCCAGGCATTTTGTTCGTGGTACACCGACTAAGATACCGATCTGTACGCCTCCGTCTAGTAGTGGTCCCCCAGAGTCCCCCTGCAGAACATAGCATAGATCAGTCAGTATTATAGCACTATCTTTCATAGGACACACAGGCGCGGATCTAGAGTTTGGCTTTGGGGGGAGGGGGTCACAGAATCGAAATTGTTAAGAAAAATGGTATCACTATCAACGCAATCACAAAATAACCAAACGTACAAAACCAGACCAATTTTTTTGCAAGCTACAAGGATAGAAATTTGATGCGTTTAGCGCACCAAAAATATTCGTACAAATTGCAACGGCGTGTTTTGCGACTTTTACATCGAGCTTTGAGAAAAGCTCCAAGGTACGTTACAGTTTCGGCAAGTCGAGTTGGTACCGACAAAGCAAGAAAGTCACAGCTTAAATTGCCAACGGAGCTTGCAGTTTGGAGGTCGGCAAAATTTTTTGGTGCGAAAAAAGCCCCAAATTCGTATCCGTGCATTGCTGCACATTCATCGTGACATCACTATAGACATCGATTCGGTAATCACAAGGTTTGCTAAACAAAATAGACAAGTTGATTTTGTTATATAAATAATCGTTTTTATATAACAGGTATGAAGTTGTAAATATGTTCAGTTGCAACAGAACATAATAATTGCAATAAAGATATTTTCAGTATTGAATAAAATTTAAAAAAAACTGTTTATCAGTTAAAATTCATTAAGTTTTATTTGTCTGGTTATTGTGTTTTCGTTTTTTGAGTTTGCAAAAAAAATTGGTCTCCGTTTAGGGGGGGGGGGGTCATGACCCCCGTGACCCCCTACCCTTGAATCTGCGCCTGAGGACACAATGACTACGGTATCTGTATGGCATAGTACAGTAGTGGTCCTCTTGAGTATCACTGCAGGATTTATCGCAGACCAGGAGTGGTACTCCAGAGCCCTTATCCAGTACATTATATAGACCAGTCAGTATTATAACACTATCTTTCATAGGATACAATGTCTACAGCAGGGGTTCCCAACCATTGGTACGCGTGATTGATACCATTGTTCACAAATACAGGACGAGAATTTATCTGTATTTCTTACTCTATCATCCTTTTTTGAAGAACATGAAATATCTCCAATCCCAGATGTAGTTGCTGATATCGTTCACTTGGAAACGCTTAAAGAAAATTTTAATAAATAGTTCTCCAATGATTATTCCATATTTAACTGGATCAGAAATCCTTTTTCGGGAACCTCACCAAATGAATCGAAATCAAAAGAAAGTTGTATCGATCTAATAGAATATATGTCCATAAAAGACAGTTTTAATGTGAAATCTTTAATTAACTTCTGGATCGGATGTGAAACCGAGCACCTAATTAATTTCCGGCAAGCTCTGCTATTTTTTATGCCATTTGTTAGAAGTGGCTTGTGTGAGAGTGGATTCTCTGAACTTTTGTACATCAAAAATAAACATAAAAACAAAATAAGATGTTCAGTAAAGAACATATCGCCTACTTTCTCCTAAATGCATGGGTATTGTTATAACTCTTTGTCCTTTTCATGGAGTATAATTGAATATTGGTTGTAGTAGCTTGTTGAAATACAACGTGTTATACGGATATTAAACATGAATATGATGAGCCCTTTGCTAGTATAACCTCTGTACAAAATGGCATCCAATTCGGTTTCACCGTGTTTGAATTAATAAGGTGAATCGATTTGCACACATGCTTGGCCTCCATCCGCAAATTATTGGGCTGATGACTTTGTAGTTCGGTCAAAAGATTCTTCGTACATAAAGGTATAATGTTGCGAAATTTGGTAGAGATCAGATGATTAGGTTGGTCGTAATTTGATTTAAGCTTTTAACATTTGGGTGGCCGCCATTACGTTTCCGACAAGATGGTGGCGAGATAAAACATGACACTGACGTTCCCTTTGCTCTGTACCAAATTTCGTTCATTCGGTTTCATCTTGTTTGAATAGATAGGAGGAATCGATTTGCACACATACAAGGCCGCCATCCAAAAATTATTGGGCTGATGACCTTGTAGATTGGTCAAATGATTCTTCATACATACAGGTATACCGTTGCAAAAATTGGTGGAGATCAGATGATTAGGTTGGTCGTAATTTTATTTAATCTTTTAACATTTGGTTGGCCGCCATTACGTGTCCGACAAGATGGCGGTGATATAAAACATGACACTGAGGTGCCCTTTGCTAATGCTACCTCTGTACCAGATTTCGTTCAATTCGGTTTCACCGTATTGGAATTGATAGGGGGGGGGGACAGACATTCAGAGTACACACAGACTCACACACACACATACACACACAATTTTTCGCCCTGTGTTGATCTCATAAGTCTACTTTCATTTTTTGCAAAAATCGAAAGTAGGCGAATAAGTACGGTATTGAAGAAGAATTTGTGAGCGAAGTCGAGTTCAATTACTCCTGATACTGATACTTTATTCACAAGAAACAACAACAATTTTCGCACTAAAAGTAGATTTTGGATGATGTTGATGCTTTTTTGTTGTTGCTTAGTTTGTACTAATTATATACAATTGTATGTTTTTAGACCTATAAGTGGCCTAATAAATAAAACAGTAATTTTCAATATTGTTTTTTTTTCTTTCCTTTATTGTAAAAATGTTATTAGGCTAATACTGCATACATACAGTATATCTCAATCTATCCTAAAATAAAAATTAGCAAGAAAAATAAATTTAAAAAAACAATATATCTTTATTGTTGTCTTGATCAAGGGTTATGCAAGCAAGCAAGCTTGTAGTTTTACGTGACCGTTAATCACGAGATCATGAGCCACGGCACCCCCTTTTTACGTGGAATCCGAATCACAGGACATGGTATTTCACTTCGAAAATCTCACATGCATTGACCGGGAATCGAGCCCGGTCCACCTTGGTGGGAGGCATACAGCTTAACCGCTGCCCCACATCGCCCCTGATAAAGGGTTAAAAACACCGAAATACAAGTTCATTAATAATTAAATATGAAGTTTTCTCAGTAATTTAATTAAAATAAAACAAGCCATTGGCCATTGTTGCAATCATATCCTTGTTCTGTTCCCAGTTGAGACATCCTAACTAGTTTGGTTGGTTGGTTCCTCAGTTTAGGGGCTGCGACAACACGGTCATGTAGCCCCGTGTACTTTGGGTATGTGTAGAATCTGTCTGTTAACCGGTGTTAATTGTGATGGCTGTATTAGTGCGTGTATCTGTTTTTTAATTTAAGTACAGACTGCAACTTAGAATTTTTCAAATAGTTCCTACTTTTGCCGCCAAACGCCATCGTCAACGACTACTAGGCCTAGTTCAGAACTTAGCTAATAGAAGACAGCGCAGTCGGCTCTTGGCAACGAACGTAGAAACCTAAGAGCGTTATTTACATTCTTAACCTATCCAATTTAGCTTCACACAGGTGTAATTAGCGGAAGGATCTTTAACATGCCATACATCTATGACATGGGACCGCCGGCTTTACTTCCCCTCCGAAGGAAGGCATACTGAGGGGTTTTTAACGCTCTTAAAAAATCGGACGGCTTTGGTCGGGTTTGAACTCGCTATCTTGGGCATAGAAGCTCAGCATGCTACCGACTACGCCACCGAAGCCGCCCTAACTAGTTAGGATTCCTGTATCGAACTCCATAGCATAATATAATCAATAAACTACTGTCAATTACAATTTTCTGTAAAAATGATCCGAGTATTCGTACTCCACGTACTCGTCTAGTTTATTCAAAAATACGCAAAAGCAAAAGTTAATAACATCGCTGGTTCTTCAAATAAAAAATTGTAACATAAATAACTTCTCCTCGCTTGTTTAACTTCATCTATGCTACTTGCATTTCTAGTTCAAAATGGTCATTTGCCTATCTTTAAGGTGTTTCCAAATAACCTATAGTAATAATAAAAATAAATCCACTTCAAAATCTCTAAAATTTACAATATTAATATTTTACTCTATACATACCTCCTTAATCCTACTGTAATTGTTTCTTATCGTGTGATATAAATATTTCCGGGAGGGCGCCAATTCATAGATAGAATAGCCTACTATGAATGAATATTATTTTAATACAGACACGAGAACTCATTCATCTCAGGAATGGTGTGTTTATTAAAGCTAGTCCACACCAAAGTTAATGAACAATGTTCATGAACAATGTTAATGA